>JAJSOF020000036.1:8175863-8520863 GCA_025594305.2 Periplaneta americana | reverse complement strand
TTGTTTACAAAGAAAAGAGACTGTCGAGTTTGTTGCTTATCCAGGCGAATAGCTTAATGCTACACGGTGGAAATTCTGAGTTTAGACCGATTCCATGTAGAAATTGAAACTGCTGTTTTGTTCTAATAGGTTATGTTATGTTTAATATTTCTTATTCTTCTTATAATAATAGTAATAGTAATCATTATCATTATCATTATTATTATTATTCATCTTGATTACACAACTTTTAACACTGAATCGCTACGGAAGACGTATTATTTGTCTTTCACGTGTTAAATTTTAATTACCTTGTTTACATGTTTCGGCCTGCTATTGGCCATCTTCAGAACACGTTGTTAAATTACAACATCGCATACAGAACAAATGATACTTACTTACTTACAAATGGCCTTTAAGGAACTCGAAGGTTCATTGCCGCCCTCACATAAGACCGCCATCGGTCCCTATCCTGAGCAAGATTAATCCACTCTCTATCATCATATCCCATCTCCCTCAAATCCATTTTAATATTATCTTCCCATCTACATCTCGGCCTCCCCAAAGGTCTTTTCCTCCGGCCTCCCAACTAACACTACATGCATTTCTAGATTCGCCCATACGTGCTACATGCCCTGCCCATCTCAAACGTCTGGATTTAATGTTCCTAATTATGTCAGGTGAAGAATACAATGCCTGCAGTTCTGTGTTGTGTAACTTTCTCCATTCTCCTGTAACTTCATCCTTCTTAGCCCCAAATATTTTCCTAAGAACCTTATTCTCAGACACCCTTAATCTCGGTTCCTCTCTCAAAGTTAGAATTTATAAAACAGTTATATTACCGGTTGTTCTTTATGGTTGTGAAACTTGGACTCTAACTTAGAGAGAAATATTAAGATGAAGGATGTTTGAGAATAAGGTTCTTAGGAAAATATTTGGGGCTGAGAGGGATGAAGTTACAGGAGAATGGAGAAAGTTACACAACGCAGAACTGCACGCATTGTATTCTTCACCTGACATAATTAGGAACATTAAATCCAGACGTTTGAGATGGGCAGGGCATGTAGCACGTATTGGCGAATCCAGAAATGCATATAGAGTGTTAGTTGGGAGGCCGGAGGGAATAAGACCTTTGGGGAGGCCGAGACGTAGATGGGAGGATAATATTAAAATGGATTTGAGGGAGCTGGGATATGATGATAGAGACTGGATTAATCTTGCTTAGAATAGGGACCAATGGCGGGCTTATGTGAGGGCGGCAATGAACCTCCGAGGTCCTTAAAAGCCGTAAGTAAGTAAGTAATACGTATGAAATAGGCGGTAATCGAAGTAGGCCTACTTAATATTGACACTTAAAATTCGCTGTCAGTAAGCTCCTGCAATGGTAGGTGGAGCCAACGCATAATGACATAAATGAAACTGAATTTGAGCAAAAAAGCTTTTCGATATGTGATGACTGATGACTGTTCTTGAAATATAAACACATTCCTCGAGTCCTTTATCACATAATTACGTTATACATTATCTCATAGTTGCTATCACCTTTACTAAATGAAGTGTCTTTCTCCGTCTCTAAGAAATAAATATTTCAGAGGCTTTGACGTCATCAACACTAAGTTAGGAAACCTCACTCACAGTCTTGTGATAGGTCGGCTCCATCGTCACAATGCATGTCACCCACACATTGAATTTTCTAGATTACGCATGTCTTCGCAATATGAGTAATATCCCATGACTTGCAGGCTTTGATATAACAGATTTCTTTATAAACTAGATCTGATCATGAGCTTTAAATTTTGTGAATATAGCCTAAATTGAACCGCCTCTTAAAACAAGTATAGGCTGTTTTTATCGACAATTCTGGTATTTCATACATTTAAATGTAATAAATATGACATAGCTCGAAATGTCTCAAATGGTAACATTTATATCTGCAGATCCAGATAACATAAGTTCGATTCCCCATACGAATATGGAAAATTGTTTTTCCTGAAATGGGGCCACCGGTGTACTTCAGCCGGTAGAGGCGCTTGTCTTCTGACCCGGGGCTGGACTCGGGCGTGGGTTCGATTCCCGCTTGGGTTGATTAACCGGTTGGATTTTTTCCCGATATTTTCCCCAACCGTAAGGTGAATGTCAGGTAATCGATGGCGAAGCCTTTGCCACATCTCGCCAAATATCATCTCGCTATCACCAATTCCATCGACGCTAAATTTATTTATTTATTTATTTAGTTATTTATTTATTTATTTATTATTTTGCTAATAATTATAACATAACATATATTATATACAGAAAAAACTTTAGCTCGCCCCTGAAAGAGGAGAACTCGTGCTCAGGGGCGGATTCCTGAATTGAAATTAATAAGTATGTAATACAATTTGTCTTATGTCTACTATGCAATATAGTATATAAATTTAAATTTACAATTTTTCAATTTTTATAAAATCCATACATAACTTTTTAAATTTAATACTAGAACTATTAGAATTGACAAGATTAGGATATTTAAATATAAATTTCTTATATATTCTTGGGCCTAAATTACTACTATGATTAAATACTGCAACAGTGTTGCATTTTGGTTCAAACAATCTTAAAGAATTCATACCTTTTGTTTCATAATTATGAGAATAGAATTCAAAATTATTTCGATTTTTATGTATGAATTTTATTAATACAATATAATAAATTTGTCTTACGTTAAGTACATTAAAGTCTAAAAACAAATTTTGAGATGGAAAATCAATAGATTTATGAAGACATATTTTAATTATTTTCTTCTGTAATAAATGAAATGGATTAAAATTGGATTTAAATTAGCTACCCCATCCTATAATTCCATACAGAATTACCGATTGAAATAAAATTAAATATATTGTGCGTAATAAACTTATTGACAAGTAATTCCTCAATAAAAATAACCTAGTAGTTGATACAGCGTCGTTAAATAACCAACTAAAAAAATTTCCGAAAGGATCTGTGTATATTTCCCTTGTTTTGTGTTTGTCTTGTATTATCTTAAGTGGTGGTCTTGCACCATGCAGACAACATTGATAGAGAGCTCAGCTACATCTGAATTTTAATGTTGGTTCACTATTCTCACGCGACTGTAAGTCCAATTCTCGGAAGTGGGCGGTGGTAGTGGCGTTTTCTTATGTAAACTTATTGTTTCGCTAAAGCCAAGAAGCTAAATGAGAGAGCCAATTGAAACACTGTCTATTACAATCAAATCAATCAATCAAACTCCTGTATCTCCTCACGAGGAGCATAGGACATTCACAAAGTGCCTCCATCGGACCCTATTTGTAGCCAACTCCTTCACTTCGCTCCATGTTTTCCCCTCCCCAGCACTTTTCTCCAAAACTGTTCTCTTCCATCTATTTTTTGGCCTTCCTCTTGTTCTACTACCCTGGGGGTTCCAATCCAAAGCCATTCTTTCTACTGCTCCATCTTCTTTCCTGATTGTGTGCCCTATTCAATTCCACTTTCGTCTTTTGATTTCTACTGTGATTTCTTTCTGATTTGTTATCTTCCATAGTTCTGAGTTTGTGATTATATCTGGCCATCTAATTTTTAAAATTCTTCGTAAACATCTATTAACAAATATTTGCAGTTTATTTTGTATAATTTTACTTGTTTTCCTTGTCTCACAGCCATATAATAAGACTGATTTCACATTACTGTTAAAGATTTTAATTTTGTAGATCTAGATATAATATAAGATTTCCATATTGGGTACAACTGGACAAATGCACTATTTGCATTTTTATTCAATTCTTTATATCCTCAAAGGCTCCACCATCCTTGTTAATTATGCTACCCAAATATTTAAATTCTTGAACAGTACCATTGTTATTACTATTTATTATAACTTTATCTGTCTTTCACCTTTGTATAAAAAAAATGTGTTATTATAAATCAGATATATTTCGTGCTATTAGGTACTTACACGGGAGAGACATGAACCTATAAAAAAATTAAGAGTGTTTAAAGGAAAAATATTTGTATTTCAACCCATAAAATGCACATTTCACATCTTTTCAAAATATTTCTAGACACACGCAGGGTTTCGTGTCTGTCGATAGAATTGAACGACTGTTGTCTTGTAAAGCTTTAGTTTCAACAATTCCATCGCTTTCTAAGCTGTTGTGTTGGATACACCTGCCTGTTCAGTCAACTTTCTGAACGATTTCGTTGCAGATTGTTCTAGCTTATAGCCTGTGTCATAGAGTTTTTCTTCAGTTATAAC
Organism: Periplaneta americana; assembly: GCA_025594305.2. Lineage (NCBI taxonomy): Eukaryota > Metazoa > Arthropoda > Insecta > Blattodea > Blattidae > Periplaneta > Periplaneta americana. Next base: position 8,516,632 of record JAJSOF020000036.1, on the reverse strand, counting down.
GCGATTTATGCGCCTTGTATTTTTATTTAAAAATGAACTGGTTTCTCTCACTTCTTTTCAGCAAATTGTGGATTGTTGACTCAGATGATTGTTAACGCCAGTATATTTTCTAGAAATATAGGACGACACTTTCTGTACGATTCCTTCGTAATATACGTAGACCTATCATAAATGAAGGACCGCTGTTCTTAATGTGTAAGCACCTTACTGCAATGCCAGGAACTAAACTCAATTGCACTGAGTGGAAGTGAGCTGTATACTAATGCTCTAACATTGCTGTCCCTTCAGTCAGTGTTGCCTGTCCATACTACGCAACACAAAACCATATCACGCTCGATCAAGGAGAAATGTACACACTACTTCCTCGGCAATCTAGACTGTAACAATAAAAGAACGTCGGCATTTACCCAGACGAACGGTCTGTAGTAATAGAACAATTCAGCTTAACCTTTTATAGAATGATGTTGTAATTTGATAACGAACCGTTCATTTGTTTATAATATTAAAATAACCTTTATAAGTGCATGGTGTTCCATGTGGCAGCATAGCTTTGCTGGCCACATGGAACGCCACATTTTTTATCTGTTGTGTTGGCAGAAACAGTTGAAAGTTGATAATCGAGATAGAAAACCATGGATTCCTTTAAAAAAGTCATATAATGGAGGATACAATCAACAGCGATAGTCCTTCTTCTCTTGTATATAATAATAATAATAATAATAATAATAATAATAATAATAATAATAATACGGTAATATTGACAGGAACCACACGAAAGTGTGGTGGAAAAAGAATATCATGTCAGAGAAATTACATTTTCAACTTTATAAATATTGCTGATATACAAAACAAGATTATGAAATAACATATGGAGCATATGGAGATAATTATGTAGGTTGTATTGTAAAATTAGGTATATTTTATGTTTTATTATTATTATTGTGTTAAATTGTATTGTGTATTATTATTGTATTGTGTGTAAAATTGTATATGTGTTGTAAAATTGTATTGTGTATTGTAAATTTTATTGTGTATTGGTTATCATTTTATTGTGTATTGTTAATATTGTATATACCACTGCCACCGGGTGCTTGCCCACTTGCAGTGTAAATAAATACATACATACATACATACATACATACATACATACATACATACATACATACATACATACATACATACATACATATAGCACATCTTCTTCGAAATATCTTGAATTACGAACAAAGAAATGGAAGATCTTTGGGAGGAGATCCCCAGAGGAGAATGTAACAGATCAAGAGATCTGACAGGGCAATAATGGATTATTATTATTATTATTATTATTATTATTATTATTATTATTATTATTATTATTATTATTATTATTATTATTATTATTATTATCATCATCTGAACGGTTTTCAATTCTCGGCACCTACTGTAAAGGCTCATTCACAATGAAAATTAAACATAACTTAAGCGTTAATTTAATGTTACAGTAAAATCAAGAAGTCATACCATCATTCACGATGGGAACATAAACATAACAGCACACATACTTGGTAACCATGGAAACATAACAACGACGCCATTTCCTCATATTCTGTCGTATACTTTAGCGCTCCACGATTGTGTTCTGTTTGCAAATCACGTAAGCATAAGCATGAAAGTTTGGAGTTTGCAAACTTTCATGTTAACGTCTTACGGTAATGTTTATATCAATGTTTATATGAATCATTGTGAATGATCCCATTTGGTAGCCTGGGCGCAAACTTCTGTGTTTATGTTACGGTTATGTTTAATTTTCATTGTGAATGGGCCTTAAGATTTACAAGAGAGAAAATAACTTATGCATGTTTCTTCGAATAGTTCATCTCCCATCGTCATACTCATTTGGCCGTTTATCACCACCTCTTCGCCACTGAATAACCTCTATAGTGAAAAGGGAACATTAAATTACGAACTATTTAATTTGTAAATTTGTATATACTGTACTGAACGTAACAGTACGTTGAACGCAAGAGAGATCGTTTACCATTTTATTCCATTTGAATTAAAACAGATATTAAATTTCTATTTTACGAAAGAGAGTATTGATGTTTGTCGTGGAATAGATTACTCTTAGTACTTTTTCTCAGAATTGGACACGAACGGAACAAAAAATCGCTAATGTCAGCATTTATCAGTTCAAAGAAATGTAGGCCTACAGAATTGCTCCGTATACACACGTAGGAGTTTGAGAAAAATTATACACTGCTGCCATCTGTTACTAGCGGAAGTAAACTTCTCCGCATCATACAACAAATGGAAGCTACGATACTAACGTGAGGCACTGGAAGATCGAAGTTAATGCGTAAAAAAAATCGTCCTCCGTTAAAACACTGAAAAGGGAACAATCTACAGGTGCTGCTTATCTTACGAAAGCAGTCCGTCGGTTGACCTAGTAGGGGACAACGTAATTTCCATGATGTAACGTCGTGTACAGATACGATGCTTCTTCATTCTGTTGCGTGTACTCCTCTCAAGACATTACTTAGCTAATCACTTAACATACGTACATAGTGATCACATGCTTTCCATTTTACGTCAACCCAGCATCACATCCTGTCGTTTAGTTGTTCTCTGGAACGTCACTCAAGTATACGTGGCAACATTGTAATTTGATTAACACATAACAATAGAAAGTTATTTACCTTTAAACCTAGTATTTTATGCCAAATTGAATACGCCTATTTTGTGGCCCAAGTGGCAGTGTAATGGCAGCAAATTCAGAGGTTACGGGTTCCATTACCGGCATATATATATATATATATATATATATATATATATATATATTAGTGCTGTTGATCGATCAAAATATTTAATCGATTAACTATTTGAATTTAATGGATTAATCGAGTTTAAAAATGTTTTAATATATTGTAATACACAATTACTGTTAAATTTAACTTGTGTTCGGTGATAAGCATAAGTATTAAATGTTATATTGTATCGTTATATCACAAAACAACTATTTTAATTACTTACTAACATATTTATTATGAGGCTTATAATTTATTGTGTCAGTTTCTCAGGGAATTTTTGAGACAAACATAAATAACAAAAAGTATGAAGACTAACCTAGTTAATACTGCTTCATCCATGATTTTAAACATGTGAGTGGATTCACATGCTCCGAATTAAGTGCCGCTCTATGTTTAGTAACAATGTTTCCTGCATCACTAAACACGAAAAAAAAAAAAAATTTTCTGTCAAGGATTTCTCCACGATCGTTCAATTTAAATCCAAACGTTTCACCGAGTTTATCTCTCAAATTCTCATAATGACATAATGGAGTTTACACCACAAACTACAGGAAACTGGTTTTTTTTTTTCTTTATCAAACTAAATACACAACCTTCGTATTCAAACTCAGTACAGAAACTGCAAAAGTACAGCGGTCGAAAGAGAAAAAGGTAGTTACGCTCTCACTTGCACACAGTGTAGACATGGCTATTTTATAAGGGATGAGGGGGACGAATTCCAGAAAAGTATGTATTTCATATGCTAGGAAGATGAGCTGACAACAAGGTGGAAGTTTTCTTGGAAAACCATAAAACTTAATAAGGGTTTCGTACTGTGTTTCAACTTTCAATAGAGATAGACTAGGTCACTGTCCTCATATCTCCATCTCTTTCTGAAGTGTCTGTGCAAAGATTTTCCGTACACTACCTGGTTTACAGTTAGAAAATAACAGTACTATTGTGCTTTTAAGTAAGCAATTTCCGAGAGAGAAATATTTGTCGGGATTTTTAGTATGAGTTTGTATTAACAAAATAATAATTAATATCAACTGCAATCGATTAATTTTAATCGACTCGATTATTTGTTTAAATATTTTTGATCGATTAATCTTACAACAGAAATTGATCAAATCCCACAACACTAATATATAGTTATCAGTAGTTGGCCACTCTACAAATCACATTCCGATATACCGCGTTTAAGCTATAATGCGGGGCTAAAATATATCACGTTATCTATGATTACTGTAATTACAGTTTTGCGTCTTATCTCTTCTAGTCTTAATAATACAGTTATTTTAGTTTTTGTACTAACAAGGGAAGTACCCCAGCTCGAACGGCTGAAACCGAGTGTAAATGCGTTTAAAATACAGAGCTGTGCTTGTTCTACGACCCATCAAGGTTATTTATCTGTGAAACTCCGCAGTCGTGTACAATCAATGATTGAAGAATAACGAACCTAATGACTAGAGAAGCACAAATCGCTGAAGAAACAACCCCGTGTAACAGACAGTTATGACAAGGAGATCCACAAAATACATAAATGAGGTATTATGTGCCAATAAGCTACACGACAATTGCTTTAAATAATATACGAGTATAGGGTATTTCAAAAGTCAATTCAAACATTAAACCGCTATAAATATTATAATATGAGATAGGGAAAAAACAAAAACATCACAGTGTTGGACAAACAACGGGGTTTACATAACATTGGGAAGATGTTCGCCGTTCTCTTGTTCAACGTACAGCTTTCTTTCTGCGACACCATGTACAGCATTTTGGAGATAATGTCTTGGAATATTGGCAATTTCTTGCGAGATGGCGTCTTTCAGTTGCAGTAGGGTTGTTGGATGTGTCAGGAAAATTCGTTCTTTAAGGTAACCCCACAACCAAAAGTCGGCCGGATTGAAACTTGGAGATCGCGGAGGTCACATTGTTGGAGTGAACATAAGTATTCACTTTGACTTGCAGTTCCTTTATTTGCTGGAGAGGATGTTCCAGAACTGTTGGAACTCTCATACCCATGTGCTGTTTCTTCTCCGCCATCAGACTCACAATCACTATTCCTATCCAATATGTCGGTATCTACTTCTGATAATTCTCGGTAGTATTTTTGCATTATAACGTCACGTAACATGCATGCAAACAGCTCATCCTCACTCCAATTACATCCTCATTATCCGGTATGTAAGTTCGACGTACCTTTTCGCGCAGCAGGTAAACAATCTTCACAGGATTAATTGACTTCACCCTACTCATGTCCGCCGTTAGTACGTGCACTTCACTATTGAACACCGCAATGGTCTCGCTCGTACTGTCTGTACAGCTACGACGTAGGGAGACTAGTATGCTAACTTTCAGATGGCGATAGCGGCCGCACACATAGTTTTACAGATGAACGGCATTGATAGCTATTCGAACAGGTACAACATTATATTTTAAACGCGTTTCCAGTTGGTTTTAGCCGTTCGAGATGGGGTACTTCCCTTGTAAGAAATATCTTTTTATGACTTAACTTTCTCGATTTGTTTTTAAAACGTGTTTAGCTTCTGAGTTATCTCTAAGAATCCGTGTAGATGTGATACCTGGATAACACAGAAGACATTTTTGACCTGTACGAGATTCGAATTCTCGATCTTTCATTTCACACAAGATCAAAATTGCGCACATAGTTGTTGTGTACACCATGGCCAGTACTACCTTATTATTTTAAACACTTTGTACGACATAATCAATTCCAGCCAAAAATAAAATGTCTTATTTCCGTAAAGCCAATACTTGCAGCAGCAAGTTGGATAAAATAGTGAGAAACTCGTTGATTCTCTTAGAGTTCAGTTACGTTACTACGAGGGTTTTAATAATTTTTGATCCCTCTAAAACCTGTAATTAAATACCAAGTCGCGAGGCAGTATTTCGAGTAATTAATTATTTTCTTGATCACCGAAGTAGGTGTTCAAGTGAAGGAAACTTATACAGAACTGTGCCCTCCCCTCTCACGTGCTACGAAAATCTGAGTTTTAATTACAACTTGTAAACTTCCCAACTTCGGTTTGTTTGCCAATGAAGAATAGTCTGTGGAATTCCTAATCATATTTACACCTTCAACTCGCATAATTTTTAATTGTCTCTTAATATGACAACAAAGTCTTCGAGTCATTTAATTTTTTACTGCACTCTTACAACTCTTTTTATATTGTCTTTCTTCTTCTATCATTTTACCTCGTTCTTTCGTACCTACTTACAACCCAATGCGATGTAGGGAAGGGTAGCCTATAACGCCTACAGTAGTGATGTTCAATTTTTTTTGCTTGCGTATCTCCAAAATACATTTTCTTCACCTTTGTACCCTCAAACTGCATTGCAATTATAAGAAATAATAAAATGCTATAATCTATGTATACAAAACAAATTATTGTTATTATTACTTATTTACTTACTTACATAATTACTGACTTTTAAGGAACCCGGAGGTTCATTGCCGCCCTCACATAAGCCCGCCATTGGTCCCTATCCTGAGCAAGATTAATCTAATCTCTACCATCATATCCCACCTCCCTCAAATCCATTTTAATATTATCTTCCCATCTACGTCTCGGTCTCCCCAAAGGTCTTTTTCCCTCCGGCTTCCCAACTAACACTCTATATGCATTTCTGGATTCGCCCATACGTGCTACATGCCCTGTCCATCTCAAACGTCTGGATTTAATGTTACTAATTATGTCAGGTGAAGAATACAATGCGTGTAGTTCTGTGTTGTGTAACTTTCTCCATTCTCCTGTAACTTCATCCCTCTTAGCCCCAAATATTTTCCTAAGCACCTTATTCTCAAACATCTTAACCTATATTCCTCTCTCAAAGTGAGAGTTCAAGCTTCAGAACCATAAAGAACAACCGGTAATATAACTGTTTTATAAATTCTAACTTTCAGATTTTTTGACAGCAGACTGGATGATAAAAGCTTCTCAACCGAATAATAACAGGCATTTCCCATATTTATTCTGCGTTTAATTTCCTCCCGAGTATCATTTATATTTGACAATATATCATACTATCATATAAAATAATAAATAAATAAATACTTGGTTGCTGCGGAAACATGGACAGCAGATGAGCGATAATTTTAGTATTGTTTATTTTGGAGCATACTGTATATTCAGGCCTGGGCGCTATTAGTTCGATTGAGTCACTACATACCACCCCGGGTGAGACAGTTGTGTTTTGGTGCGATACGAGCGGACAAGAAGGTCAATGACGGATTGTATCAGGCTTTTACGAACTTTTGGTTCTCGCTAGTAGCCTAAAATCCACCACTGATTAGCATAGCCTTATTCTGCGTTTGTTTATAAGGCGGTGTAAGCGAAACGGACGTGGGAGGGGATTTCTGCGTTTGTTTCACTTCCCCTCATGCCCAGGACTTGTATATAGGTATAGTTTGTCCAACACTAGACAGACTCACATTTCGGGCCTTTCTGATCGTGTGGTGAGCACGGCAAGGACCACTTCTGAGACAACACAGAACAACACATGACAAAAAACAGACACCTAGACCCGTGAAAGAAAGCTAAAGCTCTTACATTTCCCACGCCGGGATTCGAAGCACAGATCGTATAGATGGGAATTGTTTACGTTACTTACAGAATCAAGACAGAGAACAAACTAATCAGAAGCATTTACCTTTGTGCTCCTCTCTGACTGGAATTTATTCGAGTCTCGATAATTTCTGCAAGGTTATCAGTGGAAAGGACGATAGTAGAGTGAGTAGTTTTTTTTTTTTAATATTTATGTATTCCCTCTTATCATCTATCATTGCTCTTTTATCGTCTTATCATCCAGCATTTCCTGCATAATCTCTATAGTTTAAAAGGAACGTAAAGTCAAATAAAATCTATTTCATAATGCCACAATACCTCTCCTACATTTTCCTATATAAAGAAAATAAATTTATGTATACTGGCGTTCAAAGATATCTGCCCTAAAATTTTCTGATCGTGTAAGTGATCTTTCTGGCCACGGGATAAGTAGAACCAAAGATTTAACACATTGACATACTTCGAAATAGTTCCGATAGTTCTCAATAGGTTACACTATTGTTGGGACGGGTAAAAAGGTGTTGAGGAAAATGATGATGTAGATTAAGGGGAGACAGAGGTGAAATTTTCGAACAAAACTGAAGAAAAAATGAAAATTTGGTTTTTTTCCATTTTTATTATCTTTATTTTGATGTATGTATGTATGTATGTATGTATTTATTTACACTGCAAGTGGGCAAGCACCCGGTGGCAGTGGTATACACAATATAAACAATACACAATAAAATGATAACCAATACACAATAAAATTTACAATACACAATACAATTTTACAACACATATACAATTTTACACACAATACAATAAGAATACACAATACAATTTAACACAATAATAATAAAACATAAAATAAAACACCTAATTTTACAATACAACCTACATAATTATGTATAGGCCCTACATAAGTTTCAATAGTCTTTCACTTTACTCTCATCTCATTCCCTGTAGTGGCACTAGGACGCATTTCACTGACACTTTAGCACACATTTCACTGACACTCTGTAACACATTTCACTGACACTATAGAACACATTTCATTCTCGCTATAAATTATCACTGATCGGAACTGTTCACTGCACTGTAAAACCATAACTTCACTGACTCACCTCGCTTCACTGATACAACAGTTCAAATAAGTCAAATAATTACAATGTTAGTTTTTGATTTTGTGCCCTTAAAAGTATGAAATTAAAACCAAGATAACTGTATTACTATATTATTCCCGTAATAAACTAATACTTATCATTATTTATATACCTTCTCTGGACATACAAATAAAAAGAAATATTGAAAATTTCTTACAATATGGTGCATGGAGCATTTTATTAAACGATATAAAGTTTTATAAAATTATTAATATTATTAATATTTACAGAACTATTGTACTTAGAAAGTTGAAACTTGGTATGTCCATTACTAATAACATACTTAGTATCCATGATCAATTTCAAACAAATCGGATAAATTTTGTGGATTTTGAAATATTCACCTCTGCCTCTCCTTAAGCATAAATTATTTTCATACAGTAAGTGATAGAATCAGAGGTTTCCCGCTAAATATAGTGCCCTTTAGAATCGTAAGAGGTGGATGAATTGTTTAATTCTGTAATGCGGTATATTTTTGCACAATTGACAACATGACTGTTATGTTCGCCATCTATTCTTAGAAGTAATAACTAAATAAGCCACACTTACATGAACTAATTATCGATCACTATCGATTAGTAGGAGTCAGGTATCTTTAAACACCAGTGTAGGGCCTACCAATGTTCCTGGATTGGCTGAGTGGTTAGACCTGTCTCGCAGGCGATCCGGATTCGAGTCCCGGTCAGACCTGGAATTTTTTTTTGTTGAAAAATCTATAGTGACACTTGTGGACAACATTACTAATCCCTGGCCATGAGGTGAATATGACGAAAGTCCGAAGCCTAATACAATAGAAGACAGACTGTCATTGCCGTTCGAAGAGGAAGAGAACCTGTATTTCCGATTTCTAACAGAAAACTATCACTTATGATGATTATGATGATGATGATGATCATATTATAGTTTTGAGATCTAAACAGTATCGTCCACACCTGTGGAGTAACGGTTAGCGCATCTGGCCGCGAAACCAGGTGGCCCGGGTTCGATTCCCGGTCGGAGCAAGTTACCTGGTTGAGGTTTTTTCCAGGGTTTTCCCTCAACCCAATATGAGCAAATGCTGGGTAACTTTCGGTGTTGGACCCCGGATTCATTTCACCGGCATTATCACCTTCATCTCATTCAGACGCTAAATAACCAGAGATGTTGATAAAGCGTCGTAAAATAACCAACTAAGCAGTATCTATTTCAAACCAACACTTAGGCTAACTACAGCATGCGATGTTCAATTTAATCTCTTGTTTCTCGACCCGCAATCTCCATTACGACATACCACAACGGACATTTCCATTTATGAGATATAAAACCACCCATTTCCGATAAATGCCTTACATCAATTATTTTTATTATTCTCGAGAATTCAATTAATATTAATTCGAGTGTCATTGGTTACCGAGATATTTGCTAATAGATAAGCTGGCGCGACGATAGCATATCACGCAATGGGATGTGAGGAAACAGATCGTAGATACAGGTACCAAATAATCATTCGCTATCTGTAGCTGTTGTCTTGAAAGTTAGAGATGTTTCTTGGATCGAAAACATTTTCTTAATCTTGACTTAAGCGTGCAAAATATTCTGGTGCAGTATCAATCAGAGTAATTCGCTGAAGACAAACTCAAATCTTTGTTCTCGAAACGAATGATAGACCATAAGAAATACATAAATAGGTTAAAACAGCTTGGATATTCAACTTTTGTTTTCCATCCCGCGATCTTCATTAAGCCATACCGCAATTGTCATTTCAATTCATAATAAATTAGTTATAAGACCAATTATTACCGATGAATGCCTTAATTAAATTATTTGTTATTATTCTATTAATGCTATGTAAAAGAGGAAGAAGAGAGGGAGCCACCGGCGTGGCTCAGTCGGTTAAGGTGCTTGCCTGTCGGTCTGAAGTTGCGCTCGGGAGCGGGTTCGATCCCCGTTTGGGCTGATTAGGTTTTTTCCGAGGTTTTCCCCAACAGTAAGGTGAATGCCAGGTAACCTATGGCGAATCCTCGGCCTCATCTCGCCAAATACCATCTCGCTATCACCAATCCCATCGATGCTAAATAACCTCGTAGTTGATACAGTGTCGTTAAATAACCAATTAAAAAAAAAGAAGAGACGAATTTTTTTCTTGGTACGGAGGAAGGACAAACAGTCGTGCTATCTGTTGATGTAGCCTACACAACTAAAGGCTCCTGTAGAACCCCTTAGAGTGTCTTTCCAACCAATCCGACGAAAAGGGTACACTGGTGTTCAAAGATACCTGACTCCTACTAATCGATAGTGATCGATAATTAGTTCATGTAAGTGTGGCTTATTTAGTTATTACTTTTTGAATAGCTGGCGAAGATAAAAGTCAGTGTTGCCAATAGTATATAAATGTACCCGCATTATAGAATTCAAAATTTCATCCCCCTATAATGATTGTAAAAAAAAATACCGTTGATACTGTGAATTATGAGAATAATTGATACGTAATCTACAATTTTCTGATCGTGTAAGCGAACTTTTTACCCACGGGATATCAGAACCAAATATATTACAAATGAAGAGTCCACTGCAAGAATGATGGATGTCACTTTCTTGTCGAAAATGAACCAAGACTGTCAATATAGAATGTACATAGAGAGTTATATGGCATTAAAACTGATAGTCATTGTCCAGTAATGATCGGAAAATCACAGTTAAGCTTTGAGCGCTAAGCATTTCAAACTTTCAATCGCTTCTCCTGCAAAATGTATTCCAAATGACATCCATCATTCTTGCAGTGGACTCTTCAAATGGACAAACTTGAAATAGTTCCGCTAGTTCTCAATAGGTGACACTATTATTGATACGGATAAAAATGTATTTGGGAAAATGTCGTTGAAGATTAAGTATAAATTGTTATAATTAACAGTATCAGCGGTTTACCACTAAATCTAGTGCTTTTTACAATTATTAAAGGAGGATGAAATTTTGAATTTTATAATGCGGGTACATTATTATGTACTATTGGCAACACTGTCTTCTTCGTCATCTATTCATTGAAATTAGACTGTGATAGTCACTAAAGAAGCCACACTTACACGAACAAATTATCGATGGAAGTCGGGTATCTTAGAACGCAAACATATAAGATATGAGTATTTGGCTTAACATATCTTTGAAACGTGCAATAAAGTGGTGTTTCCTGTTTGTTTCAGGTACATAAGACGAGGATGAGTGGTACCAGCAACGATAATTGACCTAGCAGTAACTCCGTCCATTCCCTAGTAACAAATTGTAATAAACTCGGCGAATCGCGTCTACAAGCAGCTATGCAAGATATGGCAACAATGCAACAACATTCCATCACATCTCCGGCTCCGGCCTCAACAATACAAAATCAAGGTATGCACTAAAACAGTCTTCAGCCTCTTAACTAGCAATTTCTTCACAGTTAAATTCAAATACTTGATTGGTATTCCGCAATTAAGTTTATATGACGCGGCTTCTTCAAACCGCTTGTCTCCTATTGCCCATTTATTACTTCTAGTTCTCCTCAATGAATCCCCATAGGCTATTGACTTTCGGTCTTGCTAATAAAAACTCTATATACAGACGTTTAACAGTCTTATACTTATACAATGAGTAGCTCGTTTATAAGTCGTGTGTGAATTCCTTACTAATAATCACTACATACGTCGTGTATAACAGTACAACTGTTACACAGCTACGTCATAGTTTCGTCATTACTTCGTTACGAAAGGTAATAGAATATCTGAGGTTCTCTATTGCATCTAGAGATGGCCGATATTTCACAAACCGATATTTTGTCACAGGTATTTTTTTGTCACAGATAAACCTGTGACTGATGACGCGAAATATCTGTGACAAAATATCGCTATCGAAATCTGCTCCGTATTCAGTACTCTGTGACTGATATTTTCTCCTCTACGTCGTAGGTTTGCGCGTGCGCATGATACAATAACAGCAATCTGGCGGTAGTTTCTCCATCTTATTATAAATGATGTAGTTATTACACGATTTAAATAATAACACCATTGGTTACCAGTACTTAATCTTGTGTAAAATCCTGTCTGAACAACTGTTTTGTTTTGTAATTATTTACCAATGTTTTTTTTTTTCCGAATACTTTTGTTTCGTTAATTTTTATTCTATGACAAAATACTATAATGTTAATGCACGACTTAAAATAATTTATCCATTATCTTATATACAATAAAGAGGATCAATTTTTAAAACGATTAGGATAATCATATAACCTCAATTTCTCCATACCCAACTACATTTAAAAATGATCAACTGGTTCAATATCTACAATATAACCTCTTGGTACATGAGGTTAGCTTTCGACATGTTACTGTTCAGTTAGGTACATGTACATAATTTCTTTGTTGGATTTTCCCATATAAATCACTGATGAGTGGTGTGTATAGAGAAATCGTATTCACATTTCACTGCTTTTCAATATTTCGTGCTAATTTTTATCGGTGTGACAAAATATCGGTGTAATTCATGCATATTGTGCTTACGTATCGGTATAAAATATCGGTGTGACAAAATCACCGATAAAAGTCACAGATATTTAATTGTCACAGTCACAGTTGTCACAGATACTTGAAAATATCGTTTAAGCTCATCTCTAATTGCATCCGGTAGAGCGCTGTAGTGTGGCGTTTTAAATATCGATAGTACAACTGGCTCTAATCGATTACCACACTACATTTTGGTCAAAGAGTACAAGCTACAGCAATATTATTGTAATAATTCTATGTTCTTTGGTTTGTTCTTCTGTGATTACAAGGTAACCATCATCATAAAATGACAGTCGATACGAACAGCTGTTAGAGGGGCGGCCATTTTTTCGCTATATACAACGCTTAAACAAGGGGTTTCGTGTATATAACTACTGCAAAGCAATTCCCATTGTATAGTTACAGGCTGTTTATACGTCCATAGCTTATTCAAGGTTTATTAGTAACGTTTTCTGTCTCAACTCTGGATAAGTCTGGTATAAAAACTATACACGGTTTATTAGTAAGACTGTTCATGTATTGTTTGATTTATTTCTTGTCTGGTATAAACTGAAGAAAATTTACATGATAAGCAGCGGGAATATAAAAGTTTATACGTAGGCCTATATAAAATAATACCACAGTCTACTATATACAGTTACGAAGCTTGAGTTTTGAGGGTGCTAAAAACAATAGACTGTGCCGGTACTATTTCGCATTGTCTGTAATGAGGCGTTATTAGCTATCCTAGTGGTCAGCAACTATCTAATGTTTGCAAATTTACTACGTATTGAGCTTCGTAACTGTATATACTAGACTGTGATAATACTTGGGCTACGGCCGTTCTATCTTACACTACGTGACTTGAGAGGGGAAGGTAGCTGCTACACTATTATCCACAACAAAAACATCAGACTTGCAGGAATTTCAACTTAATCATAACCTATCGCTAATAAAGAATAATTTATAATTGTATTATGTTTATTCACTACTAATTCTTTAAATACTATTAAAATGGATTTGAAGGAATTGGGATATGGTGGTAGGGACTGGATACTCTTGCTCAGGATAGGGACCGATGGCGGGCTTATGTGAGGGCGGCAATGAACCTACGGGTTCTCTTTGTAAGTCTTTAAATACAAGTGCACAATTTTAATTTAACCATCATAATGGCCTGCATAAAGAACAAAGTATACCAAATTCAATAAATTTATAGCAGAAATACGAAGGTTGAATATGGAAACGTAAAAAATAAAACTAAGAGAAATAACATATTATGAAATATATACAAATATAGGTCACACAGCAGACCACACTAAGGTTCGCTGGGTGTCCAGGTTTCGAACAAGCAACCTCACTCGTTCCTTAATAGCAACATTAAAACGGCAGTAAAAGAGAAAATATTGATGAGAATGTCCACACCTGTGGAGTAACGGTTAGCGTGTCTGGCCGCGAAACCAGGTGGCCCGGGTTCGATTCCCGGTCGGGGCAAGTTACCTGGTTGAGGTTTTTTCCGGGGTTTTCCCTCAACCCAAATATGAGCAAATGCTGGGTAACTTTAGGTGCTGGACCCCGGACTCATTTCACCGGCATTATCACCTTCATCTCATTCAGACGCTAAATAACCAAGATGTTGATAAAGCTTCGTAAAATAACCTACTAAAATAAAAAAAAATTATTAGAAAACTATCAAGAATGGATGGCTGGATGGATTGTTTGTTTGTTTTAGTTTTGATTGGTTGGTTTTAGATTTGGTTGCTTAATTGGTTTTAGGTTTGGTTGATTGTTTGGTTTTAGGTTCGTTTATTTGGTTGCTTGGTTGGTTTTAGGTTTGGTTGATTGATTGGTTTTAGGTTTGGTTGGTTACTTGGTTTTAGGTTTGGTTGATTGATTGGTTTTAAGTTTGGTTGGTTGCTTGGTTTAGATTTGGTTGGTTCGTTGCTTGGTTTTAGGTTTGGTTGGTTCGTTGCTTAGTTGGTTGATTTTACTTATGGTTGGTTAGTTTTGAATTGTTGGTTTCTTGGTTGTTTGGATGATTTTACTTATGGTTGATTAGTTTTAAATGTTGGTTGTTTGTTTTACTTATGGTTGGTTAGTTTTGGTTGGTTGATTTTACGTATGGTTGGTTAGTTTTGAATTGTTGGTTTATTGGCTGTTTGGTTGGTTTTACTTATGGTTGATTAGTTTTAATTGTTGTTTGTTTTTACTTATGATTGATTAGTTTTGGCTGGTTGATTTTACGTATGGTTGGTTAGTTTTGGATTGTTGGTTGCTTGGTTGGTTGATTTTACTTATGGTTGAGTAGTTCTTGATTGTTGGTTGCTTGATTTTACTTATGGTTGATTAGTTTTGGTTGATTGATTTTACTTGTGGTTGGTTAGTTTTGGATTGTTGGTTGCTTGGTTGGGTGATTTTACTTGTTTGATTAGCTTTGGTTGGTTGATTTTGCTTATGGTTGATTAGTTTTGGTTGGTTGATTTTGCTTATGGTTGATTAGTTTTGGTTGGTTGATTTTGCTTATGGTTGATTAGTTTTGGTTGGTTGATTTTACTTATGGTTGGTTGGTTTTGGATTGTTGGTTGATTGATTTTACTTATTGTTGATTAGTTTTGGTTGATTGATTTTACTTATGGTTGGTTAGTTTTGGATTGTTGGTTGCTTGGTTGGTTGATTTTACTTATTTTTATTAGTTTTGGTTGGTTGATTTTGCTTATGGTTGATTTGTTTTGGTTGGTTGATTTTACTTATGTTTGTTTAATTTTGGTTGGTGATTTTGCTTATGGTTGATTAGTTTTGGTTGGTTGATTTTGCTTATGGTTGATTAGTTTTGGTTGGTTGGTTTTGGATTGTTGGTTGCTTGATTTTACTTATGGTTGATTAGTTTTGGTTGATTGATTTTGCTTATGGTTAATTAGTTTTGGTTGGTTAATTTTGCTTATGGTTGTTGGTTTTGGATTGTTGGTTGCTTGATTTTACTTATGTTCCATTAGTTTTGGTTGGTTGATTTTGCTTATGTTTGATTAGTTTTGGTTGGTTGATTTTGCTTGTTTGATTAGTTTTGGTTGGTTGATTTTGCTTATGGTTGATTAGTTTTGGTTGGTTGATTTTGCTTATGTTTGATTAGTTTTGGTTGGTTGATTTTACTTATGTTTGATTAGTTTTGGTTGGTTGATTTTGCTTATGGTTGTTGGTTTTGGATTGTTGGTTGCTTGATTTTACTTATGGTTGATTAGTTTTGGTTGGTTGATTTTACTTATTTTTATTAGTTTTGGTTGGTTGATTTTACTTATGGTTGATTAGTTTTGGTTGGTTGATTTTGCTTATGGTTGATTAGTTTTGGTTGGTTTTGCTTATGGTTGGTTGGTTTTGACTTTAAAATATTGAATCTGTAATATAAATCGCAGAAATCTATCATAGGTACTTAATCATAACAAATCTCAGAGGATCTGTTTCTTTTGATGGGATGTATTAGTAGTAGGCCTACGGATGGGTGACGCTCCTCATTTGTCTTCCCTGTTGTTCATGAGACACATTGGACTTCCCTCGCCGCTCTGTGCTCAGCTTCCTATCGGTGTTAATAAAACTTTATGACGTACACACGATAATTAGGAAGTTGAGGTGTACAAACCGCAATCAACGGGATGGAAAGACACTTGAGGGCTGAACTGAAGATAAGGGACTTTATTTTAAGCGTTTCTCGAACGCAGCTTCCTCCTCCATCGACACATCCTGCAGCCGTTGGCATGGAAACGCTTCCAAGGCCTTCGTGGGTTAGGAAAGTTTGTTGACGACAGATGATGTATCCGAGCTGAATCATCTTGCGGAATCATTATCTTTAGAAGCGTATTTATGAATGTCCTTTTTCTTGGTTGCGTGTTTGAGGTTTTTCTTAGAGGTTTCACGAGAAATGTGACGTAAAGAAAAATGTAAAATATTGGTTGTCATCGAATTTAATCGCATGAGGATCATTATCTCGCTTCTTAATTTGTGAGTTTATTTCCCAATGCAAAATCTGACAATTCCTCATCAATTTTGTTTTACAAGCGCTTGTAGTAACAGTAGAGTTGGTGTAACAAGATATAAAACAGGTAACATGAATCATACGTTTAATTTACGATGAATTTATGTGAGCTTAGAAATATTACTGTGTGTCCTATTAATAATTGCATTAATAAATGTTTTCTATCATCGTCATTATGTTTTGTTCCATTTTGAAACCGTTCTGCTCACTAAATGAAATCATTTTCCTCTCTCTCTCTCTCTCTCTCTCTATATATATATATATATATATATATATATATATATATATAACCTCTACAGTTGCGAGCGTCGTTAAATAAAACATAACATATATATATATATATATATATATATATATATATATAAAATATGGCTGTTTAGCTTATTTTGTTAATCATAACCATAACTGCAGGACTTATTTAAAATTCATATTCTTAAGCTGTTATTCAAAAGATATAGTACAGAAATAAAATTGTTACTGCGTATTTGCACGTAAACGAAAACAAATGTTCATTTTCTACTTGGCACAAGTACTTCTTAATCCCAAAAATATACATCACTTTATTCCTAAATGCATTGTAAATAATTTTTACATAAATTCACTTAAAATAGCTACAGTATTTATATAGTAGAATAGATTTTAATGTTATTTTGCCACTTATCAAATTGTTATTAAAATCCAATAATCACATTTAATGTTTTTGAAAAAAAAAAACATTTTCGAAACATGATTTGAATTAACACTTCATCTTATGTTTTACAAAAAATTATCTAGGGCCTAATATTTATTTCGATTAAATAGACATTTTGCTTTATAAGTTACATTTTTATTAAATATTGCTTTCTGTGCATCATTCTCGGTTTGATTGGCTCGTAAGATACCAAATATAAACGTAATCTGTACAATAGTCCAAGAAAAATCGTCATACAAAGATATGAGACATGCTAGAAATTTTTTTTTTTTTTTTTCGCTAAACTGGAGAATTCCCACGGTATCTTTGAACCGTGCCGTTACGTTTAGCACCAAATTTAAGTAAATACACAATCTTGCCAAAATAAGAACACGACGTTGGTGTGTGGCGTCGTTGGAGGGAGAAATTTGTTTCTTTTCTCTCTCTACCTCCTTCGTTCTGAACATTACTGAGAGATAGCACCACTGTTAGCTACAAGATATATTTGCGCAAATATATTGAAGTAGATTACGTGACCTATTACGTGACTTAGATGAGAGTCTCGAGACAAAACAGTTTTGCTATATTTCTTTTTTATATATAAAATGTTAAGCACAGGAACGCCATTTCGTAATTTTATTTAAGAAACAAGCCAAACAAATTATCTTTGCATCAAAAACGGATGCTCCCTGGACCAAATTATCGTATTTTATAATTGTTTGAATGCAACAGAAACCAGAAGTCTTGCACTTGACTAATGCAGTGAATTATTTAAGAATATAGTCGCGAATTTTATTACCACCATTTCGATTGTGTTTTGTTTGGCACGGCTCGGTACGGCCTGGTGACTAGTGGCCAGCGAGTAACATCGACTATCGACATTGCTCTGCCGTGGGTATTATCCAGTTGTTCCTTTTTTTATATCAGGGCTGTTGCAAACGTGTACTTCCATGAAAAACAAATCGCATAAGGGAATTATAATGTTGATTCTGTCTTTATAGAAATCGGAACCACTTACTTAATTTTCATATCTTAACTCTATTAATATAATTACATTCTTAATTACAAAATAAAGGAACTTCTCTACTATAGACAGCATCTATACAAAATGACATTTTATAAATTTAATTGAGTAAGTTACCTCTTTTCCTAACCAGTAAAAGTCACAATGCCGTCTAAATGTTAAGAAATTTATCTTTCATTGTGACGTCATTTGGAAGTAAGTGTTGATTTCCTTTTTTATTTTCTCCTGTATCAGAATAAAAATCGGCAGCTTTTACTGTCCACGAAAACAGATAAGCTTCCCAGTTGAGTACATTCAAAGAGTTCTTTAACAAATTTAACTGATACTAGGCCAACTTCGAATGTTCAGAATATCAACAAAATTTGGCATATAGGTGCAGGTATTATACTGGTATCAGTCGATGAACTTCGAAAGAGATTGGGCGTAAGCTGCAAGCAGTGTTTGTTCATAGGATATTAGATTATGATACAGATAAGTAACGCATTCTTTCTACTCAGCTGTTTCCGAATGGGTCGCATTCAGTAATTCATTTCCCCTAGTGAACGATATGGGAAGGTTCTCAGTAGCATCCATATTCTTACCTTATCACGAAAATTGTTTATAAATGATTGATAGTGTATGAATCGATTTTAAATTATTCTATATCGATGTCTTTCACTAAAACGGCGGGGGGAGAGGGAAAGATATTTCTCCTTAAAATACAAGTATTTATTTACACCAAATTTAAATACAATTTTTAATGAAACAACAGCATCTGTAGACACCAGAGGAAATATGAATTATGGAGTCAGACGGATTGTCCATTATTATTATTATTATTATTATTATTATTATTATTATTATTATTATTATTATATGTCCGTATTAATTGGTTTCAAAATCAGACTAAAATAATATTAAAAACGGACATACTGGTAATAGACTACTAATGAAAACAAAAATAAATATATTTTTATATAGGAAAGAATTTGTCATTTAGCCTATTATAAACTGAAATTAGGATATAAATTGTAATTACTTAATTATGTATCATTTTTAGTCAATATTTCATTATGCAGAGTATAGTCTAAGCTTCTTAATGTGCATGATAATGATTTTATATTTAAATATTATTATTAATATTACTATCACAATCTAGTATATACAATCACGAAGCTTCAGTTTATGAGGGTACTAGAAACAATAGACTGTGGAGGTACTATTTCGCATTGTCTGTAATGAGGCGATAGAAGCGATCCTAGTGGTTAGCAACTATCTATGGATGCATATTTACTACGTATTGAGCTTCGTGACTATATATACTAAACTGTGTTACTACGTTTTATTGTTTCAATGTATATTTCACTTCCGGTAGTGTGGAAGAGAAGGGCTCGTGGCCTTAACTCTACCAGAATAAATAAATAAATAAATAAATAAATAAATAAATAAATAAATAAATAAATAAATAAATAAATAAATAAATACAGTATTCGTATAGTCAACTTTAATCAAATATTTTGGAATGGAGATATAACTGCATCAGTAGATTTTGTTTTGGTAGGATTCAATGCGAACCAAAATTCCAGTAAACAAGAAATATATCCCATTTCAACTGCTTGAAGTGTGACACAATTCCCTTATGATATTGAAGGGTTCGGTGCAAGAAGGGCCTATCTCACTCTTGTATAATTTTTTAATATACCAGGCACCATCTATGCAGGGGTCGTCAGCACAAAGCACGCTGGGGCTAGTCTCTCTTACCCGCGGAAAACGCAGTGAACTATAGTGCTCTCGTAGCTGCTAGCGGGTATGCTCTCTATCTCTCCCTGTTGCACGACGGTGCACACGGGACAGCACCGCGTACCCATTGCACATTTCAGCGAGTGCTGACGACCACTGATCTAGTGTGTACGTTCACAAGTTTTTTTATATACCTAACCTTGTTACTTTTATCACTGAAGAAGAGGAGCATAACTCACTGCTTGCCTTCTTGATGAAAGAAGAGTCTTTTCTCTCAGAGGTTTAAAAACGTGGGATAGGTCCTTCTTCCACCAAGCCCTTCAATTACAGCCTGGTCCAGTGTGTATACACGTACTCACATGTTCAACTCATTCTTTTGTTGACAGATTCACCGATGGATTCCATTACCAATGCCAATTGTGGTGCAGAGATTCACCACGAAGCATCTCGAACAGACGCCGAGAACTACGAAAACATTCCCCCGACAACGAAGACAGTCAACGAAGAAGTAGAAGAAAGTAATGAATGTAACACAACGAATGAAGACGCTGTCAAAGAAACGAGCAGCAGTAACGAAGACAAAGGCCGAAGCAACGAAATTGACTCAGTCAAAGGAAACAACGAATCTCAAGAGAACAACGAAACCAGGACTCGAACCGAGGGCTACGAGGTTGGCAGCAGTGATGCCGAGGAAAGCTGCGGGGAGTCCGAGATGAAGTACCTGTGCCCGATCTGCAACGCCGCCCTGAGCACGCAGCACGACTTCACGCTGCATATCCGATCGCACAACAACGACAGCGCTGACGAGGCAGTTGCCTGCCTCAAGACCTTCACCTGCAAGATCTGCTCCAAGGCGCTCAGTTCGTCCAGCTCGCTCGATCGTCACGTTCTCGTGCACTCTGGCGAGCGACCCTTCAAGTGCCGCATCTGCGGCGTCGCCTTCACCACCAACGGCAACATGCATCGCCATATGCGCACCCACAACAGCCCCGCGTCCAAATCGGAGAGCAGCAACAACTACGAGAGCGATGGCAGCACCGACAGCGGCGGGTCCTTCAACAGTAAGAAGAGCCCCCTGTCTTCACCCCCTCCTGGCAACAGCGCCGCTAAGAAACGACGTGTTGGCAACCATACGCCTTCCCCAACAGAAACCAACAACAACAAACCATCATCGTCACCACTCCCCTACCAGTCGCCAAACAGCAGTGAAAACGGGAACAAACGCAAGTTACCAGAGCTGTTTCCTTCCGATGGTGCTGAAGGTGGAGAAACTGTGAGTAGGAGAAGAATGAAGGGCAACCAGCACGACTCTTCTGGGAGCTCCCCTGAGCAGTCTCTCCACTGTCCCGTATGCGACAGAGAGGACTTCCCGTCTGTGAACGTTCTGGAGACACACATGGAGGAAAACCACCCCGACCACCAGATCCGTTGCCATGTCTGTGACATGTCGTTCAAGAGCCACCGAGCTCTGAACCTTCACATGATTCAGCACGATAAGAGCGACAGAGCAAACAAGGGCACCAAATCTGGTCCCCAGCAGCAACAGAGTAGGTATGCCGTGCACGGGTTTCCTGATCTCACGTTCGTGGATTTCTCAAGCCATAAATTCCCCCAAATTGCTGTTGCGCTCTGCGAGAAAAGTCTGCATAAGCCATCCAGTGCCATCAAATTCCAGTGCGATAAGTGTGGGAGAGCCTTTCCTTGTGCCACTGCCTTGAACATCCATCAGAAAGACGGCCACGGTCGGTCTTGCGACGATGATGCAGCAAATTCTGATGGACCTACAGATCTCAGTAACAATCGCAGGAGAATTTCCACAGCTGGGAGGAGTTCTGATACTACAGGAGAGTCAGAGGAAGAGATTGAAGAGCGCAAGAGAGAGGACTTCTTTGCAGGTCTCGATCTCCAAAATAAATCAATTCCTTCATCTCCTTCTATTTCATCTGAACATTACCGACCACGAAGAGATGACATGTTTGAGAATTCTTTGTATTTTAATCCCTTAAATGGAGAGAAAGAGAGCAGTGGCAGGGAGAGTGGCAAGGATCTCGCGGACATCCAAAGTATCATCTCTGTGACGTCCGCTGGTGGATTAATCCAAGACCTATCCAAGTCACCACCACAAGTCAATATGATGTCTCCTGACTGTGGAGTGAGGGGAAGTATACTTGACTCAGGAGCTGGTGAAGAAGAACAACAGGATTGCTTTGCAGCTGAATTCAGGCGTATGAAACTCAAGGGAGAGTTCCCATGCAGGCTTTGTACGGCTGTGTTTCCAAATCTCAGAGCTTTGAAAGGCCACAACCGATCCCATCTCTCAGCCAGCGCTGGTCTGTTTCGCTGTAACATGTGTCCTTACACGAACCCTGACAAGGCAACTTTGGTCCGTCATATGAGGACTCACAATGGAGACCGTCCTTACGAGTGTGCTCTGTGTAACTACGCCTTCACAACTAAAGCAAATTGTGAAAGGCATCTAAGAAACAGGCATTCCAAATTGTCTAGGGAGGAAGTGAAGAAATCGATTATTTATCATCCTTCAGAAGATCCCACAAATGATCCAGATCTTCAAACAAAGCTACAACCACGAGATGAAGTAAAGAAGTCCTTGGTTTTCAGCAGTCAGCGTTCAGCTTCACTTGAAGATCTGAATTCTTCTGAACATTCCTCGAACTACCAACATTCCTTAGATGATCATAAAAGAAATTATTCACCCGATGATAAATTGCTAGCATTACAACAATACGAGGAATTAAAACACGAATCCAGGCGGACACATTCACCACATCAAAACATTGTTGATCATCGCTTTACAGTTTTGAAACAAGTTCGTCCATGGGAAAAAACGCAAGAAGCTGCAACAATGACAATCGGTGTGAGGGAAGACGATACTGGAGGTCAAGACAGCACCCAAGAAGGTGATATAGATAACGAAACCCAAACCAATGAAAACATATCAAGCATCGAAGCCCTAGTCAACTTAACCAAAAATAACAATAACACTTTTCCTAAGATACCTATAAATGAAAGCCAAAGATTGCCAGTCAAGGAAACATTGGAAATGACATTGCGACATTCCTACCAGTCACCAGCAAGAGATGTGGATTCTCCGTTAGATCTCAGTATGGATGCATTAGATTTGAGCAAGAAAAGAGATTCGTATACAAAGAATTACACAGGCACGCCAAACAAACAGTCAGATGACTTGGAACCGCAAGACTTGTCTACGAAGTCTCAAGCCAATGAGTTCAATAACAATAGGAGATCTCCTGGCCCGATATTTATCAAGTCAGAGCAGAGTCTCAAGGGCGACGGAGTCAGTGGCCACCCACATGGCTCCTTGGCTCAGCAAATGCTGACTGCAAGCAGGGGCACCACCATGTCACCCCATCAGCACAGTCCTAGTCCTAACACAGCTTCGACATTACCAAAGCTGGATATAAACTCTGCAACTCCAGGATTCTACGGCAATCCACAGCTGAACCATTTGTACCTTAACAGCAATGGCTTCCCTTTCCACCAGTCTCAACCGCCCTTTGCCCTTCCTTATTTTATACCCCACACACCCACCCTGCTGCAGAGTTCCAACATGGAAGAATTCAGATCTCGACTTCAGAAAGAACTGATCAACAATTTGCAACTCTCGGGTGGAACATTGTTTGATTCTGTGGTGATGGCTTCAGCAGCAGAGAGGTTACAGGCATTCCACCAGCAAGCATTCTCAGACTTTTCAAGAGGTAAATCTGACGTCAAGATGGGCTACAATGATGTAAAAACAGAAGATGTCAGGCAGCCACAAGTGCTGACACCCAAAGATCTCGAAAAGTCTGCATCTGGGAGTGGCATCAGCAAAACACCGCCACTAGTGAAGGTAGCGGTGGCACCGAAGCCTGTGAGAGAACGGGATAATTCTTCAGTGAAAATGGTTATCAAGAACGGAGTCCTGATGCCCAAACAAAAGCAGAGGAGGTACAGGACAGAGCGTCCGTTTGCTTGTGAGCATTGCTCAGCCCGTTTCACTCTGCGCTCCAATATGGAGCGCCACATCAAGCAACAGCACCCTCAGTACTGGACTCAAAGGCAGAGGAGCAACGTGGGGAACTCTGGGCCAGGGAGGAAGAGTCATCCTATCCCCACCAGCTTGTCTGCAAGTCTCAACATTCCAAACCACCAGGATGTATCCCGTAAGGCTGAAGGAGACACTCCCGGTACTCAACCCAAGAACCACTTGATGGCACGACATTTACCGACTGTCATCAATGTTCCGGAACCACCAAATGATTATCAGATCTCACACTTGCTCCGCGACAATTTGAGCTGTGGAAGAGGAGACGGTGATGCTCAGCATCAGATTATGGCACCAAAGATCAAGGACGAGCTTTCCATCGAGTCAGCATTGGCAGAAAGCGTCCACAAAACCAAAGATAATTCTAGTATAGTAACTAATAATAATAATTATAATAAGACGTTGATATCGGAGGAGGTTAAGCAGGCTATTGCTCAGCAATTGAAATCAAAACTGAACCATCCGGCCCCGCTTGCAGAGGGGGTGGAGGAGACTGAGAGGAGGGAGACTCAAGGCCGAGAAGAGGCTAGGAAAGATGTTGAGGAGGACAATGACGATGACGACGAGTTGGTGATAGATGAGGAGAAGGACGTTGAGGAGGAGGTGTCGGAGGAAAAGCAGCTCAAGGATGAAACCAAAGAGAAATTTAGTGAGAGTGGCAGCAGAATCATAGTCAACAGCAGTGTGAAGGATGTGGACCTTGCCAGTGTCTCAAGGTTACTGGACAACGCAACAACCCAAACGCAGGCTTTCCAGCGTTACTTCCGAGGCACCCAGGATGGAGAAGATGCTCTGGAGGGCAGTGAAGAAGAAGAAGAGGGTCTAGTAGCAGGCAGCAACAGTGAAGGCAACAATTCGGGGAGTGACGAAAACAAGTAAGAATTCTTTTGTCAGATGCTATATGTATACATGTTTCCGGGGACAGATATTGACACATGAAAAAAACTACTTTTAATATTTCTTTTAGTTTTTCAATAATTTATATTGTTTTTACACATTTTAAACAATTATTTTATTTACTTACTTACTTACTTTCTTACTGGCTTTTAAGGAACCCGGAGGTTCGTTGCCGCCCTTACATAAGCCCGCCATTGGTCCCTATCCTGAGCAAGATTAATCCAGTCTCTACCATCATATCCCACCTCCCTCAAATCCATTTTAATATTATCCTCCCATCTACGTCTCGGCCTCCCCAAAGGTCTTTTTCCCTCCGGCATCCCAACTAACACTCTAAATGCATTTCTGGATTCGCCCATACGTGCTACATGCCCTGCCCATCTCAAACGTCTGGATTTAATGTTCCTAATTATGTCAGATGAAGAATACAATGCGTGCAGTTCTGTGTTGTGTAACTTTCTCCTGTAACTTCATCCCTCTTAGCCCCAAATATTTCCTAAGCACCTTATTCTCAAACACTCTTAATCTATGTTCTTCTCTCAAGGTGAGAGTCCAAGTTCCACAACCATACAGAACAGCTTCTCAACTGAATAATAACAGGCATTTCCCATACTTATCATCATCATCATCATCATCATCATCATCATCATCATCATCGTCGACCTGATTGGCAAGTTGGTATAGCGCTGGCCATCTATGCCCAAGGTTGCGGGTTCGATCCCGGGCCAGGTCGATGGCATTTAAGTGTGCTTAAATGTGACAGGCTCATGTCAGTAGATTTACTGGCATGTAAAAGAACTCCTGTGGGACAAAATTCCGGCACATCCGGCGACGCTGATATAACCACTGCAGTTGCGAGCGTCGTTAAATAAAACATAACATTTTTTTCATCATCATCATCGTCCTTGCAATTATTAGCCCTAGTGGCCTGTTACAGTCTCCGTCCATCTTTTCAGGGGGCATCCCAAAGATCGTTCCCATATTTATTCTGTGTTTAATTTCCTCCCGAATATCATTTATATTTGTTACTGTTGCTCCCAGGTATTTGAACTTTTCCAACTCTTCAAAGGATAAATTTCCAATTTTTATATTTCCATTTCGGTCAATATTATGGTCACGAGACATAATCATATACTTTTGTCTTTTCGGGATTTACTTCCAAACCTATCTCTTTACTTGCTTCAAGTAAAATTCCCGTATTTTCCCTAATCGTTTGTGGATTTATTTTCTCCTAACATATTCACGTCATCCGAATTATTTTATTTACACACTAAAAATATTCATTCTTCTCAACTATTACTTAAACTACTGATATTTTCAGTAAAGTTAATTTTTTTAACCAGTTATTCTCTGGATCCACAGTTTTGCAGCAAATTCCCAATATGTCATGTTTGAGTTGGTTGATAGTAAACATGACTCGAACATTTTCCAAACTCAGATTTTTTGCACATCGTGTTCACCGAAGAAAAAACATTCTTCATTGAAGCATTACTTCTAGGAAGACACAGATGGTTTAATCAAATTCGGAAGTTGTACACACGAAATCATTTTCTCAGAGAAAAATTAAAAAATTGACTCCATTTTGAGCAAATATTAGCATTTTATTTGTTCCACTTCACAATTTTCTCAGAAGTCACATATTTCTTCAAGCAAGATATTTCATCAAATAAATTACTGGTATTTCAATCAGGTCACGTGATTTACATTTGAAGAAAAATAATCGACTGTTTCTTCAAATTTTTCTCTTTCTGGAGGACATTGCAGCAATATACATTCCATAATTATCATATCTTGTGAATGAATACTCCATTCACTGAGATATTCAACAACATTTTCGTAAAATTAGAATAATTAACACTGAAAATCCGAGGATAACTAGGGATAAATGATTAAATTCGGGCACATTCTGGGGACGAATCTTATTTGGGAACAAAAATAAAAATTTGGGGACTGTCCCCAGGAAATGGGGACATTAGTAACCTTAACAATGATGCATTTAAAAGCTACTGACTTTATTTTACTTCTTCCTCCTTCCAAAGTAGGCATATTGCTTGTTCTTCGATAAGTTGCATAATTCTTGATATTGTATTTACGTAATAGATTTACAAATATTTGTTTTGAAACATTGTCAGTAAGACAGGAAGCACACTATAATTTTAAAATATCTTGTATGAAAAAATGATCAGAATTATTATTAATCATGCTATATAGGGTGAAAGGAACTGGCCGCGCTACCTCATTATCTCCTGGCCTAGTTGCCTCATAAGTGGTGCCTTTCTTGTATTACTTGTGTGGTTCAGACCTGTCTTCGAACAGTATACTAAACAACATGTTATCACAGTCTAGTATATACAGTCGCAAAGCTCAATACGTAGTAAATATGCAAACATTAGATAGTTGCTCACCACTAGGATCGCTAATATCGCCTCATTACAGGCAATGCAAAATAGAACCGTCACAGTCTATTGTTTCTAGCACCCTCAAAACTCAAGCTTCGTGACTGTATATAGTAGACTGTGATGTTATATGAATACAAGAATGTAGCAGATAATTATTAATATCTATACATTTTATTTTCTTCTGTAGTTAATTAAATGTTAGACAGAGCTGTTTGTTAGATTCGCAAAATACCTACATTTATGTTTGAAGTATAGAAACTACACAGACTGGATTTCACAACTTCAAATTGCCATCTTATTGCTCAACTAATGCTTAAGATAGTTTCCTAACCTCAAACGATATCTCTTAGATTTCAATCTTTCTTTCTCTGCACTAAGCATGTACTGTAATTGTTGCAATAAGTCTTCTAATGTAGTATCAGGGATCAATGAGCTGAAAATTGCTCTGCAAGCGCAATTGTTAATTTCCGAGATAAACACTAAGGGTTATCTTTCTCATTTCGATTACCTCTTCACAACTACAAACTGCGAGATAAAACTGTCATCTCTCAGATGAATTGAATCTAGAGATTATTGATCTTAAATGTTATGTGATGCCATTGTAATACGTAGAAACAACGTGCATACTGCCTGTTACATTTTGTTCTTCCATTTTAGCTTGTAAACCAAACATTTTACATTCATTAAATTTAATTGTTTATAAAACTTTGTCCTTTGTGTCAGTCCTTTACTAAGGGATGTGGAAGCACTAGAGATGTACAAATGTAGTTTTGTTTTGCTATGAATCTGTACAGAATACTTGCATACTCGACCATTTTCAAAGATAGACAAATATCATTAATGCAGAAATTTTAAATTTATTTTATTGTCTAATGTAATCCTTATGCTAATGTAGTACAAGATGAAGAAGATTCATTTTAATATTTGTCTTATAAATAATGAAATGAAAGAGAAAATCTTGCTCTGTTTATTTATTTTTAGTAAACACAAACATGCAATAACTTTACGCTACTTTTCTTCAGAATATTATAACTTTTTCTTTGTCTCTGTGACATACTGAGACCATAGTCAAAATATTAATTATCTGGTTGCAGTTTCTCTTGTGATCGATCATCTATAATTAATACTAATTGAGTGGCATAAAATATGTTTTACACATGACAAGTACAAGACGATTTCTTTTGTAATCAAGCATTTTACTTGTGAAATTTTTGTCCCTTTCTTTAGGTTGGCATTAGTTAAAAATGACTGTATAACATTCAACTAAATTTCTTTACCTGATATTTGACAAACATTTGAGTTGAAAATTACATTGTTCACACCAATTCAGAAAATGAATATTGTCTGTTACCAAATTAGAAATTTGAGATCTTGTCTTTGTCATAGAACAATTTGTCTAGTATGCCGAAGTAGAATCGAGATTATCATTTGGCATATGCTTCTGATAGTCAAGCCAGAATATGAGTGATGTTTTTATTGCTCAGAAGCATGTTGTGAGATGCATGGCAGATGTTGATAATCGTACATCATGTAGGGAATATTTTAAGAGTTTTAATATTTTAACAGTTTGTGCTTCATATACTTTTAAGCTTATTCAATTAATACATTCTAATAAGAAATATTTTTATCGAAATAATATTTTCATTATTAGAATACAACACTCGTTTTAAGGATAATTTTAATATTACAGCACATCGATTGACAAGTTTCAACAAAACTATGGCTTAAAAATATATAATGGTTTGCCTAATGAAATTAAAAATATGAATGATTTAAGTTATTTTAAAAGATATTATCAAAAGAATTTTAACAAACGTCTATCCCTACAATTTAAATGAAATACGTGTGGGTTTACATTGGTGCTAATTTATTGTAATTTTATCTATTTTAATTATTGTTTTTTTTTCTTTCTTTCTTTGACAAGTACTATGGTTTTTAACTCTTTTATGGACAAACAAGGAAATAAATAAATAAATAAATACGACAGTTTAAAATACAAGATTCTGAACTAATCTCAAATTCTGAAATCGCGAATTTATTTGTATAATATTAGTACCTACGTCATAAGTAATTTTGTGTTTTTATGAGCTTTAAATATATGCATTTTTATTGCTGGAGGGACTATTATAAAATACCAGCACACAAGATATTTGGCAATAGTAAAGGTTTTTCCTTATTGAATTCTATCTTGGCAATTAATGATAGCGTGAATGACACAGTTAAATTTGAAATATTTGTCTCTACTTAACTTATCTCTTATTTTGTCCTTGCTTTGTTTTCTTCGATAGTTCTCTTTTCCTCATGAATACCGTACTCATTTTGTCACCTTGTTCACCATCTTCAAGGTCTCCTAAAATATGGTTACCAGACTTTTTACCTGACATCCGGGGACACCAGTCAGTTCCACAGTACAATAACTACATTACTGACATAGCCCTGCTGTATATATTTACTCCACCCCAACTCTGGCTACTAGCAACAGGCATCTATAATGAACACAGATCAAAATACCCCTCATTTCTCATGAAAAAACAACAACTGAATAGACTACAGTGGACTGTAGTGGACTATATGTTGTCAGCAAACAGCCAGATACATTAAGAAGATTGATTGATTACTGTTACAGTTCTTGTTTCTGCTGCTATTGTTGTTCTTCGTATTATCATCATTCATTATTATTATTATTATTATTATTATTATTATTATTATTATTATTATTATTATTATTATTATTATTATTATTATTAAAGGCTTAATGTTACTAAATTAAATTAAAGTAGTACAAGACTGAAACATAAAATCACACATATCTTTCTGATGAGTTAATTTTTTTAACATGTCTTGTCTTGTAAATTCCTGATATATCATGAGAAAGTATGTGATAGCATTCAGAATGGATTGGATTGTTTTTATACATAATCTTGAATGTTGTGAAATCCAAATGGGAATCAAAAGCAAGATCTTAGATATCAAAATATTGACTGATGTCTCCAAACCTCAGCTTGTAGTCTACAAGATCTTAAATATCCAAACACTGACTGACTTGTAACCTAGATCATATATGTAACAGATTGCTGATTCCTATGTTAAAATCGCCAGCACTTTGAAGAGAATAACTGCCAGGATCGCCACCCATCCTCCATAAACGAACACGAAATGGCAGTACAGTCGTTAATGCAATTCAAATGGGAGTTATGACGTGACTCCTTATGTAACAACTAGATGGCAGTGTAGTAAACCTGACAAAAGTTGTTACTATCAAAGCCTATAAGGCCGAGCAATCTGGGTATATATTATCTAGACTTATAGTCCACAAAATCAAGTTTCTAGTTTGTTTGTCTATCTATCTATCTATCTATCTATCTATCTATCTATCTATCTATCTATCTATCTATCTATCTATCTATCTATCTATCTATCTATCTATCTATCTATCTATCTATCTATCTATCTATCTATCTATTTATTTCTTCTTTGTTTGTTTGTTTTTTGTTTGTTTATCTATGTACTTATTTACTTATCTATTGTCTATCTATTTACTTGTTTATTTATCTGTATACCCGAATTGTTTAATGAAATTGTATTTTGTGCAAATTTGTCCACTTGTGCAAACTAACACCCACTTATTTTGCAGTTGTTTACAAATATTTAAACAAGTACAATACAATTCTTTCTCGTGGCTCTTTACTACGCTTGCATAGCTTGCCAAGAAGAAGCCACGAGGAAATAGACATATTGCAGTCGTCTTTTTAAGATTAAAATTATCACATGTCCAATATAAGCTAATGAATCTCATAAGTCTCTAAATTTATTCCTCAGATCAGAATGTGAGCAGAGCACAACCACAACTACCAACGCGGGAGCTGAGAAGAAGAAAAGCGCCTATTCACTTGCTCCAAATCGAGTGTCGTGTCCATACTGCTTGAGGAAGTTCCCCTGGTCTTCGTCCCTGCGGAGACACGTCTTGACACACACCGGGCAGAAACCTTACAAGTGTCCTCACTGTCCCTTGCTCTTCACCACCAAGTCCAACTGTGACCGCCATCTGCTCCGCAAACATGGCGGCCAGACTGCAGCATCCACAACTCAAGGTAGCAGCTCCTCATCGAGCTCGGATACTTCTCCCGGGTCCAGCTCTGCCAACTACACCATGAGGAACGTCCCTGAGAGGCCGTACAAGTGCAACTACTGCCCCAGCTCCACCTTCTCCACACAGAGCAACCTCAAGAAGCACGTGCAGACCAAGCACAGCCCTGCAAGTCCTGGCTCTGCCTCCCAGCCCGTCATCTCCAGGTAAATATCTATTGAAATTATCAACCAGGCAATTACTAAGGTGCATAGTCAAGCTACAGTTGCGGGTTTTAATACTGTCTAGGGCATGTGTGTATTATATGCTTGTCTGTTATTGTGATATTCTATTAAGGAGGTAGGTACAGTTTAACACAGGGCCGGGCATGAGAGCAGCTCCATTTAGTCGGCCAGAGCTGCTCTCGCTCCGCAAGGCACTTCAGTTCCAAGCCAGAGCAGAATGCTCACGCAGTGGCGGACTCGCATTACAGCTGCCTTCCCTGCATTAATGTAACAAGAGCCACGGTTGTTCTAGTCATTCAGTCTGTCAGTACATAATAGTTTATAAGGATATTACATCAATCCATTGTACAGTACAGAATTTATAACACTCTTATTAATTTAATGAAATAAACTTCGCTATATGCACACACACAAATCATTAGGCTTATTTACATAGCCCCATAAGCAACAGTGCTTTAACAATTACATAATGGTAGACTATTAATAATATAAACATAATAGATTACAATCAGACATAATGGTAGGGTAACATAATGTAATGAAGGATTACAATAATATAATATAATATGTAACTTTATATGATATAATATGATATGATATGATATGATATATGATATATGATATGATATGATATGATACATGATATATGATATATGATATATCATAAACTGTAATATAAGTTACATACCATGATATAACATAATACTTGTATAAAAAATTAT
Organism: Periplaneta americana; assembly: GCA_025594305.2. NCBI lineage: Eukaryota > Metazoa > Arthropoda > Insecta > Blattodea > Blattidae > Periplaneta > Periplaneta americana. Next base: position 8,483,811 of record JAJSOF020000036.1, on the reverse strand, counting down.
ATATTACTACATGTATAGTAACTTATAATGCAATATAAATATGAAATAGATACTCTAATATAATGTACCTGAAAAACATTTTCTTTAAGTTGTTGTATTAATTTATGGCGTTCATTACCAACATATTATATTCAGTAGCATGTTGTAAAGAATAATGCTGTTGGATATTGAACTTCTTAATCAGTTGGAATGTTTTGTGACAAATTAAATACTTTGGTAATCCACTGCTCTCTACCAAAAAGAACTCCTCCTCCCATGATACATTAAAAGCATTGGGAGTAGCGGGCCGCTTTAGTATATGAGCGGAAGCTCCATCTTCAAAGTTCGCCATCACACTGCAGAGTCACTACTGCACCAACACTGAATGACGTACAGTATTCATACGTCACAGCGCTCGGAAGAACCGCTCTTTAAAGCACACAGCGCTCATTTGTCAGAATCACGTAATGTGCCCAGCCCTGGTTTAACACCTTCAAAAAACCATTTTTTTAAATATTTAAAAAAAAATGCACTAAATATTTAAGTTCATTTTGGTGCAAAGTCTATTGTAATATCTGCATTAGTTTTAAAGTTCAGAATTTAAATGAAAGACTCTGTACTATGCTCGTGCAGCTGTCAGTATAGAACAGCATGTTCATTTTCCAAATCCGTTTCCTCTTTATTCTGAAACTACTGATCAGAATTGTATGATTTTTTTTTTTTTTTGCATGTTAACACATATATAATCTACAAATCTGAACATAATCATGCACCTCGGTTAAATATTTTGCCTAGAAAAAATTATTTATGAACTAAAATATCTTGAAAATCTGTTACATAATTTAAAATATAAATTTAAAATATTATCCATTTAGTTAGAAACCTGATGGTGATCAATTTTGTAGAGCTATCCTTAAGCTTCAAAAAAAAAAAAGCCTTAAATGTTAAAAATTGGATGAGTTAAGAGGGAAACGCTTCATTCCGACATAACAAGTAGCTGTCATTTTGAATAATTAAATAATTTAATATGCATGTTAAAATTTAGAAAATAGTCTTAATGTATTAAACAACGGTAGGTTTTTCAGTGTATTAATTTGCAGTTTTGTGTAACCCATGTGGATGAAGGAAAAAATGTTGAATATGGTCAATTTTTCAGTGCGTTAAGCTGTATCTACTCCCTTAAATGCAATTGAGGCATTGTGAATATTAGAAGCAAATTCGCAAAATACAAGTTTCGAGATTTTTTGTTGAGTTCGTCCCTAATATCTGCAGCACCTCAATTTATTCATATCATCGTCATCATCATCATCATCATTATCATCACCACATTCACTGGTAATGGTACACACAAAACAAATCATAATTAGTCTAAATTTCAACTAATTAATTATAATAATACAAAAAAATTACAATTCAATTTCGTTGACAGAGTTACACATGGTAGTTCTCGAAGATTTCATCTACACTATAAATATATTTAAAGAGAAAGCTATAACGAATTTTGAAACATATACCGCTAATGGAGATGTTCATTCTATATAGTTGATTGGATAATAACACAATGGACCTTTCCTTGCATAAACTCGTATTACATTGGATAATGAGATGATTTTCTTTTTTTCTTATATCATACGAATGGGCTGCTGAATTTGTTGTAAACTGATTCAAATTTGTTTTGATAAATATATTGAAGTTTCATAAATATTCGATAGACATAATGTATGTCATTTCTTTTGAGTGGTTTACTGCTGAAAGTTTCATAAACCTGCTTTATAGTTAAAATTATTCTCTTTTGTAGTTTAAAATCTTATTTAGTACTGTATTTGTTGAATGGTCTTAAAAACAGAGTAAAAATAAGCGTAATACAAAACCTGAATGGATTACGACTGTCAATCATTCCTCAAATCAATCATAAAGTATATTTCACCCACCTCGTTTTATAATACTTCCTTGTATGCAAAAAACTTAACCGTACCTACCAATAGAAATATTAAATGATCAATATAACTGATAACTTAACCTTCAAATTTTAAATGTTGTGACTAATTTTTATTAATAATCTATTTCTTTCAAACAAGTCATTTCAAGTGAAATGTTTAGCCTTTTGAAAAGTACAAAACAGAAGCATTATTCGTTATATTTGTGCAAAGAAATTGAAAACCAATATGGTAAAATAATTTTCTTCCTAGTGGAGGGCTTCTTCAAACCTAGCCTTTCATCGATTTCTTTAATTCTATAGAAAAGACAGTTAACTCTTTAGCAGTCATGCAGGGTGTTGTCAACATCCCAGTCGCATATACGGAGCTGTTAACTACATATTGAGTAAGCCTGTACTTCTGAAACTTTCAGTACCTTTCTTTGAATTGGTAAGGCAACCATAACCGTAAACATGTTTGAAATCAGACGCCAAACTCCACGCTCCTATTGTAAATAGTGGCAGTGACTAAACTGATCATATTTGTGTAACACATAATAACAATGGATGTTAAGTGCACAGAAAATTTAGAAAGTGGTCTGGAAAGGAAGATGAAAAATAAATTATGATTAGGAGTGAATAGATGTTCGAATATTACATGTGAACCAATATTGAAATATTACCATTACTGTACATTAATTATAACATTGTGATAGGTGTTAATGTATTTCATACAGTTGTATAAATATAAAAGAGTGATATTTTAATAATAATAATAATAATAATAATAATAATAATAAAGCGATCGGTTTGGAAATAAATCCCGAAAAGACAAAGTATATGATTATGTCTCGTGACCAGAATATTGTACGAAATGGAAATATAAAAATTGGAAATTTATCCTTCGAAGAGGTGGAAAGATTCAAATACCTGGGAGCAACAGTAACAAATATAAATGACACTCGGGAGGAAATTAAACGCAGAATAAATATGGGAAATGCCTATTATTATTCGGTTGAGAAGCTCTTATCATCTAGTCTGCTGTCCAAAAATCTGAAAGATAGAATTTATAAAACAGTTATATTACCGGTTCTTCTGTATGGTTGTGAAACTTGGACTCTCACTCTCAGAGAGGAACATAGGTTAAGGGTGTTTGAGAATAAGGTGCTTAGGAAAATATTTGGGGCTAAGCGGGATGAAGTTACAGGAGAATGGAGAAAGTTACACAACACAGAACTGCACGCATTGTATTCTACACCTGACATAATTAGGAACATTAAATCCAGACGTTTGAGATGGGCAGGGCATGTAGCATGTATGGGCGAATCCAGAAATGCATATAGAGTATTAGTTGGGAGACCGGAGGGAAAAAGACCTTTAGGGAGGCCGAGACGTAGATGGGATGATAATATTAAAATGGATTTGAGGGAGGTGGGGTATGATGATAGAGACTGGATTAATCTTGCACAGGATAGGGACCGCTGGCGGGCTTATGTGAGGGCGGCAATGAACCTTCGGGTTCCTTAAAAGCCATTTGTAAGTAAGTAATAATAATAATAATAATAATAATAATAATTCTTTATTTATACTGGCAGAGTTAAGGCCACAGGGCCTTCTCTTACACTCTACCAGGTCACAAGGTATACAAGCAGTTAAAATTTAACAAAGAGTTAAAGAACAGAATCCTAACATATTACAAAAAAACTAATAATAATAATAATAATAATAATAATAATAATAATAATAATAATAATAATAATAATAATAATAATAATAATAATTTAATTGTTCACTAAAAAAATAGCCCATTAGAACCCATTATATTTGGGTGTCAGGAACACTCCACACTACTCTTAATGTTACAAAGTTAGGCGCAACTGCTTAAGGGTTAAAAAAAGAATAACTTGTAATTCCAAAGACATCGTGTTTTTAGTTCCAGAAATCAGGACTTTTATATTTTTACTTTCACAACTTACAGTGATTATTTTCAGTATTACATGCCGGTACAATAATTAATGGTTAACAATGTTGCTTGTTTCAGGAGCGTGCCGTCTGGGGATGAGGGTTGCAATTTGAGTACAGCTGGTAGCAGTCGTCCTGAGAGTCGGTATGGAGGAGATGAAAGTCATGGCAGTGGCAGTGAAGATGCTGGTGACGACCGGGAACCACACAGCCATCCTCAAGGTTGGAACATGGAGTTCTGAGACAACAGGAGAAAGACGAGCGAAGTGGCTACAACCTTTCATCTACGCCTGCTGATCTGCAACGGACTTCTTTGCCAAGGTATCTTTCTTTCTTGCTTGCTTGCTCGCTTGCTTTCTTTATTTTTTCTTTCTTTCTTGCTCTTTAAGATGTAGAAGATTAATACGTTGTTGTTGTTTTCTAATGCCAGACATTTGACAATAAAGTCATTTGACCTCTTGCACTCCAGTATTTTTCAAAGACATTTTCATGGTCAGCCACTGAAGCACAGATTTTGAGGTGTTCCGAATCATTTCTTGATTTGAATTGCCCAATGGGCAATTAGGGGACTGATAAAGTCCAATTTTATGCAGGTGCTTGGCCAAACAATCATGGCCTATTGCCAATCTAAATGCAGCTACAGACGATTTGCGTGGTAAATCGGGAATTAACTGTGGATTATGATGCAGAGAGTTCCATTTTTTCCCGTGAGATTGTGTTATCAAATTGTGTTTGTTGAAGTCTAAGTATGTAGATTTAATAAATCTCTTCACAGAGTAATACGTAGATTTAGTAACAGGTCTGTAAGTAGCAGTGCTGCCCCTCTTTGCTAAAGCATCCGCATTCTCGTTTCCCAGGATTCCACAATGGGATGGCATCCATTGGAATACAATTCTTTTATTGAGTGATATTAATTGAGAGAGCATTTTAGTTATTTCTGCTGTTTGAGATGAAGGTGTGTGTTTAGAGACTATTGATAGAATAGCTGCTTTGGAGTCTGACAATATAACTGCATTTTTACTGATGTTGGATGGAAGATGCTCTTCAAGATGTAGAAGATTAATATAAAATAGCAGAATTAAATTGAGGCAGTTAGAAGCAAAGAGGTGTAAGTGACATGACTAAAAAATTATTTAAGTGCATCCAGGGTAAACTAAAGCGTTTAAAATTTCAATGGTAAAGAAATATATCTTTTAACTATATCGTACATTAAAATTTAAAATTAAAACTTCACGGAATTTACGATTGTTTAGTAACTTTTAATCTTATTTTATGAAAAATAACGTAAGTGCACTTACACCCCTTTGCTTCTGACCGCCTCAATTGAGAGTATTGCTGTTTGCAATACAGCACTTAAACCTATTATATGAGAATTATAATTTTAAAATATCTTACAAGAAAACTAAAGTTAAGGCCTGTAGAGGAAGATATCCAATACATTCTAAGATCATTATAAATAACAATATAATTGAACAAATATCTCATTTTAACTTCTTAGGCTGTGATATAAGTTACGAACGAGAAAAAGATGTAGATAACAAACTTAATAAATTCCAAATGTTGTGTGATACAATTCAGCGAACATTAAAAAATAAAACAAGACAAGAAACAAAGCTGAAGTTTTATGAAGTAATGGCCACATCTCTTCTAACCTATTGCAGCGAATCATGGACTTTAACCAAGACAGAACAACAGCAGATACAAACTGCAGAGATGAAATTTTTAAGAAAGGTAAAAGGTTGCACATTACTGGATGAAATACGAAATGAAGATGTGAGAACAGAACTGAACATATTTTCCATTAATGATCGTATACAAGAAAACAAACAACAATGGATACAACTTATTGGAAGAACGGAAAATGGCAGAATAGTAAAACATTTACTAAAATATAAACCTGATGGAAGACGAGAAGTGGGAATACCAAGAAAAAGCTGGCTGAAGTGAAGACGGAAGAGGCTGCAAGCCTAATCCTTTATAGTGAAGAAGAAGAAGCTATTTGCTGGAATTCAAAGATATTGCACTAGAGAATTTCACTTAAGGAATCAAACTATATGAGCTGAGTTGAGTCAGTTGATAGAGCTAATGATTAATTGGAAGAATATGAATCCAATCATACTCAACTCTCTGGGGATAAAGCATTCATTATACCAGAATGTTCCCTTTCAGTTCAAGGACCATTTAAATCGAGCGATTTGCTTCCCTGCTTTTTTTTTTTATCTCTTCTGTACAGAGAACATGATTAGCCACCAGCGTGGCTCAGTCAGTTAAGGTGCTTGCCTGCTGGTCTGAAGTTGCGCTCGGGCGAGGGTTCGATCCCTGCTTGGGCTGATTACCTGGTTGGGTTTTTTCCGAGGTTTTCCCCAACCGTAAACTGAATGCCAGGTAATCTATGGCGAATCCTAGGCCTCATCTCGCTATCACCAATCTCATCGACGCTAAATAACCTCGTAGTTGATACAGCGTCGTTAAATGACCAACTTAAAAAAAAAAAGAACATGATTATCTATTACTCAAAAATGTATACCTGTAGCCTATAGCAATAAGCTTTAATGTTGCAAGTAATCACAATGATTTTCTTTCTTCATCTGTAGCAGTGTGGCAGACATTGCAGTGACAGGATCGAAGTCTTTTTCCTCGACTGCGTCAGCTGCAGAATCTCACATAGCAAGTATGGGCGGGGCCGTATCCTCGGCTGATCTGCCGTTCAAATGCCATCTTTGCGAAGGTAGCTACGCAGAGCGGCAGGAAGCCCTGGAACACATCCGCGAGAGCCATCCCTCTGAGTTTGAGCTCCTGATGTCGAAAGGGGCTCTCGACTCCAGTTCCAGCACTGGCAATGAGGATAACAACAATGTTGGCAGCAGTGCAACACAGCATCCTGACGATGGGAATGCAGGAGGTGAAGAAAGCTTGGAGCAGCTACGAGGAAAGTTTCCGGACTATGCTAACAGAAAGGTATGTCCGCTCACCTAAACGATATTTATAAAACGTAAAATTAAATAACCAAAACAAAAAAGTCATATCAAGAAATTTAATACATTATTCAACTTCTCATCACACATTCCTAAATCTTGACATTATTTTCAGATTTGTTCAATATAAATTTAAAATATGACTTAGACAGTTATAAGTCCAAGGCTAATTTCTTACAGTCTTAGAAATGTCTCTATAAGTCAAGGACTAGGACTATCCTTTACAATCAGGCATTTCCATAATATGTATTAACCATATAGAGAGCGTTAGCAAATAAATGAACATGAAAGAAGTAGAGGCCGTGTCTCAAAGCTATATTTTCAGCTGAAGTGAATTAGATTGTTGACTAAATAGCCGGATGTGACGTCAGAAGTTATGATCCAAAGCTACGTAGTGCATAGCAATCAAGTCCGTAGTAGCTAGTCAACGAAAATGCTTGCTTGATTGATGACTTGTTCACTAAACAAACATGGATACCTCATCAGCAATTGGGGTTATGAAATCTGAAAATGCTTTGGAAGTGAAATAATGTAAATATAATGTAGAATAACACGTTAACTTTGAACACTGACATTGTTAGTAGCTTCTGTGCAACGTTTTAAACATTATTGTAATATCACCATCTACTATATACAGTCACGAAGCTTAATACTTACTAAATATGCAAACGTAAACATTTGAAATATGCATCAATAGATAGTTGCTCACCACCAGGATCGCTACTATCGCCTCATCACAGACTCTTTCCCTAGCAGACAATAAAATGTATTGTACTTACGATATAGTGTTCTTTTACCAAAAAGTTAGCACCTTCCGTCCACTATTGAAATATGAAATACATAAGGTTTATATATTATTTTCATAAAATATATATGTTATATTCTATAAACACATCTTCCTGGATCTTTCGGAAGAGAGAGAGAGAGAGAGAGAGAAAACTCATCCAGCCTTAATTAAGTTTGACCACGAGGATCCGGAAATTAATAGCAAACAAATATAATTAATTAAATATGAATATTGTTATAAAATAAAGTGTAATAATTAAGCACCATTGATTACCAATTATAAAATAAAATCTTAGAAGATGACTATAAAATTATATGGATAAATAAAAGATTTTATGTAAAATTAGCATATCCTTAATTAAGGCCTTCTGAGTGGTATAAATGAAATTGTATAATCAGCTCTAACCTATTTTTCTTACAATTTATAGTACTACAAACGTCTCCTTGTCGCATATTATTATTCAAATTATTGTATTATACCACTCCTATGAAATTAGTGTACGTAAGATTGTGTTACTTCGTCTCTTAGGTAGTAGATAAATAGAGTACTCAATTGTAGTATTAAAATACAGATAAATAGAATGTGACGGGTGTCATACATGACATTATGTTTAATTATAATGTATAATTGCGAATATAGGAATATAAGTTAAATATAGTAAACATAACCTATAACATACCGTACTTATGTAGTGGCAGGGCATTGGAGATCACTAAAATTAGACAGAAGGGGGCAACTGGTACAATAAACATAACCTATAATTTCAACATATCTAAATATTCGTGAGGTGCAACTGAAAATTATTGAATCGAGCATAAATGAATGTACAAGAATTTCGCAATATTTAATCGAAATAAAGGCAGGTATCACACATACGAACAACGTAATTTTCACACCAGAAATAATATTACACACTAACTCGCAAGGAATTATGTCTGAAGTGTCCCCTAATCATTGTTTTAAATTTTATTAATGCAATTATACTACATTTTAGAGAAATATATGTTACTCTTTATGCATTCCAATTTATTTATATGGTTGAAATGCCGCCCTTCGTGATTGGGTTAAGCGAGTCACATGGCTTGCCTTACGGCCTGTATTAGATCACGATGGCAGTGACACAGTCTATTGTTCCTATTACTCACAGCGCTCCAAGGGGATAGCAACTATCACGAGAAATGCAACTCGTTGGCAAAAAATCACCCCAAGCTTCGTGACTGTATATAGTAGACTGTGGTGATATATTAAGCCCTTATCTTTTCCACATAACTCGTAATGAAACTGTATTAGGACACTGCCTTCTTAATTCAGTGCTGCACCATGATGTCATGGTTTTTAGAAAAATAATCTATGAAGAAGGCCATGTTTCAAGCATACATGTCCAAAGCTCCATAGTGTGTAGTTTACAAGTCACCTAGTTGCTAGTCACTAGTGTGTAGTGTGGACTTGAGCTTTGAGACACGGCCCAAGGTTGTTAATGACAGTATTTTATAATGTTCATCAACTAAACTCAGACTTAAATAATAATATACTAAATATGATATAGAATTCACTTAAATAACAAAGGAATTTTCATAATAAATTGTCTTGTTGCTGGCGTTTCTTTGCTACATTGGACATGTTTCTGCCAAATTCAGGTCATGTGTGCGTTCTGCATGCGGCGATTCTGGTCAGCTGAGGATCTCCGTCGTCACATGCGGACCCACACAGGAGCGCCCCTTCTCCTGTGACATCTGCCGACGTCGCTTCACCCTCAAGCACAGCATGCTGCGACATCGGAAGAAGCACAACTCCACCGCCGTCTACAACTCCTCAGCAGCTTCTGCCGAAGACATTTCTGTGGTTAGCGGAGATGAGGATCACCCCAGCAGTGGCACATCTCTTCACAACATGCTGCAACACCGCACCAAGAAGGGTCAATCAGAAGATGTCGCCGGTGTCAGTGGGGATGAAGAAGTCGTTAACTCGGAGGTCAATGTGGGAAAGTCTCTGAAGATAGCTCTGAAGATGACTAACCACAACAATAACAACATAACCCCAGCATCTGCTGCAAAAGCACTGAGTCACTGGGAAGACGATTCTGAAAACTTCACAGCTTCTGCTGCCGCAAAGATTTTAAGCTCAAAATTCTCATCGTGTACAACAGGGCCTGCAGACAGGAGAGAAGACGGGGAGGATGACAACGCAGATCTGATTGGAAACCTTCTTGGAATTCAGGGATCGATCATAGATCAGGTTTTGCAGTCCAAATCCGCAGCTGATGACGCTGCAAAGCTACTAGGAGTTAAAAATGGAGGGAACCAAGAGTGAAATATCATGAACAAGAAAATGGTTGTGGTTGTTGTCACTGATGTCTTTCTGTTGTTGTTTTTTATGAGGCAAATGCACCCTAGTCAAAAAATGAGCCTTGTTAGTTTAAAACAGGTCAGAAGTGTCTTATTTTTTCTTTGTAAAATGAGAGTCTGACTTTCCTATTGAAAAACAACGAACCATTACTTTGTTACTGGCGCATCAGATGGCTCTGGAGTTTGATTCTTTGAGGCCTTAATGTTTGCCTTAAATTATGGATCACGGTGGCCTTGGTTATTGCCTGCATTGTTGTGGTCAGAAGAACATCTTTATAAGGTTGTACAGAGTGCAAAGTTTTTTGATATTTAATAGATACGTATGTTTTGGATTTGAAGTCTGGAGTTTTATGAGCTGTATATTTGAGAATACTATTGTAAGAAGGAAATGAGAGATTCTTTCCATAAAACTGAAGTGCACATTGAATGCAATTTATTTTGTTTTTCTTTCTTGCACACAAATTTTTCATATTCCATGGTTGTGTTGTTACTTAATCACATTCCATTATACGCTAGTGTTTGCAAGGACACTATTAAAATGCCATTGAATTTATAATATTAATATTATTCTTATTGAAGAATAATGCCTTAAATAAGATCAAAGATTATTTTTAGTATCTATAATTTATTTTTCAGTATTTTTAAGTTGTCGGGTAGTACTTAGCTATTTATATGTAATTTTATGAATCTTGTAATGTAACGTCTTTTGTAACGAACATTTCTTTGTGCTGCACGTAACAGAACTCGCCATATTGGTTCTGCCCTCTTTTCCAGACTGGGTACTTCAACTGGGCTGCAAGTTGTTGTGAATGACAATGATATAAGCAGCTTGTGTCTGAATTCCTATTAATGCACAGTCATGATATTAAAAGTATTTCGTACATTGCTTAAATCGAGGGCTTCATTCCAATTAGTTATCGATTCTTTCTGGTTGTGAGTTTTGATTGTTACTGCGCACATTAGAAATTTCTAAAAGTTATTTCGAATCCAATTGGCATCAGTGTAAATTACCATTTTTTAACTGTCTATAAAAATGTATCAGTATGAACACTTTAGCTATTGTTTGGATAAACTGAATATTTGGTTCACGTTACAAGATCTATAATGAAAGTAATTTTCTTACTCTTGAAAGATGCAAAAGACCTCGTTTCAATTAGAACTGAAGAATTTAATCGAAGTAAGATACAAATTTGTCTATAATACAAAGTGAAGTTGATATTGTAAAGTCCAAATGACGAAATTTAATGTCATGCAAATATTAAATCATAATTTCAGATGATTTTCTATGTGCAATGTATTATATGCTTAAAATATTTTCTGTTATTTTTCTCGGTGGGATAGATAACCATTTATTACAGTCAACTTTTTCCTCTCTTCTCTGCCAGAATCTTTCTTTGCTTCTATTTTTCCTATAACAACTTATGTTTAATATTAAAGACTGAATATACTGGTAATATTTACCAGTACATAATAATTTAATCATTTTCAGTACAGTAATCATATTTAATATCGTTCTAGAATTGCTCTGATGTAGTTTTAATACCACATAAGTAAGGTTTAAAAATAAATGTACTTCTTTATTTCCTTTAAATTTTTTATCGAGTTCGGAAATAAAATTGTATTGGTGTTTGGTAATTTAATATAAATTTGTCATATTATTAAATGTCCTACAGTCTAGCCGATGTATGGTTTTACAAATTGCTTGTGAATTACAAAGAGTAGAATACTGCATTTACTGTTGTTTGATTCTCAACATTAAACTCACCTGTTTTTCCACTTTTGTGGTTCTTTTTATGGTGACGTGCTTTGTTAGAAATAGAACAATGGTCTGATGCAGTGAGCTACTCTTTGTAATCAAGCAATACGGTATCTCTGTTATGTCCCATAAAAAAGAGGTATGCGATGTTTTCTTTTTCTTCTTCGAAATACACTACTGTTGTTGAAGTCCATAACAATGTAAAGAATTTGGAAAAATAACGTATTTTCAACATCGTAATTGAAAATACAGAATTTCTCAGACAGTTGCTTTTTTTTTTAAAAAATGCTTAACGTTTCTGTGAACCTAGTATGAACAGTGATTCGTAAAACTTGGGCTCTGAAGAATACATACTGTAACAAACTAGCATATTTATAAATATTTAGAACTAAAGAATACATAATATTTCGCCAAGATCATTGTCTTTTGCATGAGAACATGAGTAAGAAAATTCTAGAAATCTTCGAAAATTGCATTATATTAATATAAAATGCAGATCGATTAACTTCTCGAATGTGCGTGTCAAAATTTATGTTTATAAAAAGCAACATCAATTACACATATTGATTAATGCAGTATATATGTTTAAAAAGATGTGTTTCATTATAGACACTAAAAAAATATAATTAGGTTTACTTAGTGGATAGATTATATTTTGTCTTCTACGAAAACCTAATTGAATTACATTGACACAAATTTGAAAATATATTAAACTGTTAATTTGTAACATTTCAAATACTCAGGAGTACATTTAATCTTTCAGAGAAACCAAAGTTTTTGTCACGTTTTGACACCACTGAATGTTTAGAAAGACTAGATGTTCAGTATCTTATAGGCCTACATGTAGGATTTACAGCACTTTAAGTTACCAATGTTGTATTTAATTATTTTCATTTCTTGAAACGTACCAGGGAAATCCATATCACGTAGTGTCCAGTGTGAAAATGGTGGCAATACTTCATTCAATAAATACTTCTCATTCAAGAAAAGGTTGTATGGTATAAAATCAGTGTTTGAACGTTTGGTTTGGGATACATTTCATAAAACGTCATGTATATTGTGATTTTCTTTCTTTTTTTATTTTGTGTGCGTGTGAAAGATTGTAAATAGTCAAATAACACACATTAGACTGTAAAGTAGCCATTATCCTTTTGGATTGCATAAAGACAAATAGAAGGAAACTCACGTTTTTATAAGTGCTTATGATAATGAAGGAAATGTGATTTTTGAATAAGTAATAATTTTTTAACAATACTGTTAGTGCCTGCACCAAGATTTGATAAACATTATGAACACACGAAGTGTGATAATCTGTATAGTACACATTATATTTTAAAACGTTAATTGGAAATAGAGATGTTTGCTTCTATACCTTTCTTAAGAATTTGTCAAAATTATAATTTATTTTATAATAGACCCTTATTTGCTGTAGGGTGCACCATACATTAGATTTGAAGCTTTGAAATCTCAGTAATATGGACTTGTGTATAATAATGGGGGGAAAAAAAATGTTCAAAGCTCCTTATTTTAGTAACCACTGGAGATGTGAAAATAATTGGAAAGTTTTGTATATATCACTCAAAGACATAGAGGCTCCACTGAAAAGTTTTTTATACCTACTTCTATAGAAAAACAGCTTTAATTCCTCCATATTGAGACTAGTATGGGGAAAGTTCAGAATACAGTATATGAAAACTTCAGTAGATTTTTATACATTTTTCTCAGGTGCAGACAGATTGAAGAAATCTTTTTATGTTTGATGTCCAAAAAAATACGAAGCGAAAAGTGACTTCCTTGTTGTTCTCTATTTAAAGAATTTTCAATTCCATTTCTAGTAAAATTAGTAATTTACTTCAACGTTACAATGCTAGAGTAAATTGGGGAAGTTAATATGCATTACAAATGCTTCATGTTATTAAAATGAAATATTATCTCATAGTATAAAGATGTTTCCGGTTCAGTATTTATAGAGCTTCTACCCAAAGCCTTTTAAAAATCATATTCTCTTAATATGTGTACTTAATCACAAATGGCAAAATATAATATATTCCTTTTCTTTCCTTAAAAAACTGTAAATTATCAGCTGCTCTACAGTTTTTCACGACATTGCCATTTTTAAACAAAACACAATAGAAAACTCTCTCTGAATATCTGATTAAACTGCACTCTGGTGTTGTAATTGCACAAATATAGCTCATTTCGTGTCTGTTTTGTTATTTCCTATAAAATGTGGTTACTGAAAAATTCAAAGCAATTGTCATTAAACTAAATACATATGAAGAGTGGTGCATCCTTTTAGTATTTTCATTCATGAAAATTATTTTTTCTTCTTCATTTCAGTTGTGAATTCATAAAACTGTGATTATTTTTATATTTGTTGAATTAATAACATTCCAAACCAAATCTGTGGTATTATGTAAATTATGCATATTATTTTACATTCACTTGTTTTTAAGTGTTTTTTTTTTTTTCTTCTTGGGGATACTTAACTAGAGCATAGGTATTCTGTTTTCTTTCACATTTTGCTGATATAATTGTTTCAACGCGTGTTTTTGTGACCAATAGTGGGATTGATAGTGTTACATTTTCATCTTACTGTTTCAAGGATTTTACTATCAAGTACTAGTAAGTATTACAGAAATGTGTGCTCTAAATTTTGTGGAAACATAATATGTGTACTTAATTACATGTCTGATCACATCATTTTTTTATTATTATTATTCTCTAGTTGAAGATACCTCAATCAGTTTTAAGTGCAAATAATTTGTTGTACTTAAAACCACACATCAGGAAATGAGGCTTTTGTTTGCGTGTGTGTGTGTATGTGTGTAAATATTTATATTATATAAATTTAGATTATTATATGAAACAATAGTCGGAGTATTTAAGATAATTTAAAGCGTTTCCGTTGTATATAAAATGTTATATTTCAAAGTTGACTCTTTTCAAATTTCTTATGAACACTCTCCTTTGACACACTAATAAAACAATTTCACAGTGCTCAATCGTTCTTCTTTTTTCATGTGTTTATTTATACCCACAGTACATATACAACAAGAAAACTAAGCAATCCATTATGTCCACATCCTTTCCTACTCAATAATAGAGCTGGAATTTTTCGGTTCCGGACAATTGGCCACAGAAAATTGGTAACTGGGACAATTGGTCACAGAAAATTGGTAATAGGGATAATTCGCCACAGATAAACAATTTGCCACAAATAGACAATTTGTCACAGATAGACAATTTGCCACAAATAGACAATTTGCCACAGATAGACAATTTGCCACAAATAGACAATTTGTCACAGATAGACAATTTGCCACAGATAAACAATTTGTCACAGATAGACAATTTGCCACAAATAGACTATTTGTCACAGATAGACAATTTGCCACAAATAGACAATTTGTCACAGATAGACAATTTGTCACAGATAGACAATTTGCCACAAATAGACAATTTGTCACAGATAGACAATTTGCCACAGATAGACAATTTGTCACAGATAGACAATTTGTCACAGATAGACAATTTGCCACAAATAGACAATTTGTCACAGATAGACAATTTGCCACAGATAGACAATTTGCCACAGATAGACAATTTGCCACAAATAGACAATTTGTCACAGATAGACAATTTGCCACAGATAAACAATTTGTCACAGATAGACAATTTGCCACAGATAGACAATTTGCCACAAATAGACAATTTGTCACAGATAGACAATTTGCCACAGATAAACAATTTGCCACAGATAAACAATTTGCCACAAATAGACAATTTGTCACAGATAGACAATTTGCCACAAATAGACAATTTGTCACAGATAGACAATTTGCCACAGATAAACAATTTGCCACAAATAGACAATTTGTCACAGATAGACAATTTGCCACAGATAGACAATTTGTCACAGACAATTTGCCACAAATAGACAATTTGTCACAGATAGACAATTTGCCACAAATAGACAATTTGTCACAGATAGACAATTTGCCACAGATAGACAATTTGCCACACCGTCCATTATCCAAAAATGGGACCATAACAATTTATTTAATCCATTTTGAATCTTGCGTACACTACTTTTAACACTTGAAACGTTTAAACTTTTAAAAATTCAATACACAATAGAACTTGAAAACAACAACTCCATAAATTTCCTAGACATCACCATAACAAAAATTGACAACAAACACACCTACAAAATATACCGAAAACCAACCACCACCACCACACACATACACAACACATCTAACCACCCCATACAACACAAACATGCTGCATTCAGGACAATGGTACACAGATTACTCAACATACCCATGAACCAACAACACTACAATGAAGAAGTGAACACAATCAAATACATAGCACAAGAAAATGGTTACAACCCAAACATTATAGACAACATCATAAGAAAGACAATACAAAAACTTAACAAACACAAAAACACACAAAACACAACACAAACACAAGAAATACATCACACTAACATATGAAAACAAAAACACACATAAGATCGCATCTTCATTCAGAAAACAGAAATACAACATAGCATACAGAACAGAAAACACACTACAAAGACATCTCAACACACAAAACACAAACAAATAAATACGACCACACAGGTGTATACAAACTCGCATGTAATAGTTGCGACAAGTTCTACACAGGACAGACAGGCAGATCATTCCAAACACGCTACAAAGAACACATTAAAGCAATAACCAGAGGACACAATATATCTACATACGCTGATCACATAACCAATGCTAACCACACATACAATAACATAAATGCGGACATGGAAATCCTACACATACAACCCAAGAACCAAAAACTCAACACACTAGAACAATACGAAATATACAAACACACTAAAACACACCCCAACCAAATTCTCAACACACAGATCAATTTCAGTACACACACACACTATTTGACTCCACTCTTCAACATCTTTCAACAATTAAACACACCCACATAACAGGCAGAGAAGTTCGAGATGACGCCAAGATCTAGTAGGCTCTGAGGATGGTGCGTGAAGCACTGAAACAGCATTAAGCCGCACAAACTTACATAATTAACACGAGTAAGTCCGCTAGTTAATCAATTTATTTATTTAAATGGGAATTAGTGGCAAACATAACTTTCACGTTGTCCTCCAGTTCAAAATACAACAACCACCTTTCTCCTTGTATGGTCTTAGTGTATCTGTCGGCTATAACGTTCAGTTCGTCAATATTCCTTGGTTCAGGTGGTAGGTGCAGCTTCCTGGCACGGTGCACAGTTTTTTTAATAGATGGTTTCTTCGGTAGATTCACATTGGCTTCGCTTGCAATACGCTGTAACTCATTTTGAATAATGACAGACGTTGGTTCTTGGGAAGTCCCCGCCCTTGCCTTCATGTTCTCTACACATTCTAAAGTTCATTAATTCATTTCTTTTGGCTGTAATATTCACCCAAGTTGTGATTGATAATTCAACAAATTTCCTGTTAGTTCACAAATACAAAAAAAAATGTTTTTTTTTTTTTTTTTTTTTGCTGTGACCACATATTTTATTTATTGCCGATTAATGCATTTTCTTCATCCGAATCCTTATTGTAACAATCCATTTGTATGAATAAGAACGGATTTCTCTACTCCACTTATTAGTAAGTCTTATACACTCGACAATTGAATTACATGTAAGTAACTTCATTTTATAAAAACAAATTCTACTCCATAGAAATGAATTGATCTTGCTGATCATTCTTAAGGTTTTACTAATCCTTTCTTTAAATTACAAATTAGTCTTCTCTTCATTCCAGATTTAAAATGCTGTATGTTGATTTTGGTATTACATCCCTAACAATTTTAATTATTCGAATGAGCTTTACTTCCATATTCAGTTTTCTTATTATTTATTTTGAGTCCTAATTTATTTGTTCTTTTTCCAGATTTCTTCCTATATAACGCTGTTGAAGAAAATGCAATACCTTTTGTGTAACATCATCTTATATAAAACATTTCACCGGCATTATCACCTTCATCTTATTCAGACGCTAAATAACCTCAGATGTTGATAAAGCGTCGTAAAATAACCTATTAAAATATGTAAAATGAAAATAAAATTTAATAACCCTAATATGGTGATTCATTAACTTTTCTATTTTCTGAATATCTAAATAGCAAGGAATAAAATATGTAATTATATGGAAATCCCAGATCTACTTATGTTATAAACTGAAGAGAAAGACAAACATAACCTAGCATTTCAGTTGTGACAGATCATTGTTCTGATGGAAAATATGTGAAAACCATATTGGGATGGAATAATGTCTATAACAAGAAACCTACATAATACTCGTATGTTTGCCTAAATAATTTTTGTCAAGAAGAAATTGTATCATCTGTATCGTCCTTTGATTGGAGATGGAAAGGACTGTAGCCTAGGACTTATAAGGAAACATTATAATAAACCTAGAAGCACTTTTATTGCATAAATAAGCCATCACCATTGACAATCCACCATTACACTAGTTTGTTATAATGTGTTACTATGGTTTCTTAAGGTTGTTTTTGTTATTAATTTGTTTATTAAGTTACCATGTTGTACTTGAGTAGGTAATATTATAGTCTATTGATTACAGTACTTCTTACTATTAATCTATTATTGTAGAAACCTATGAAGTTCTTTAGACTCTTCATAATCTAACCTCAAAATAATAGAAATATTCAGAACCATGGAGGAGAATAACTTTATTGTTAAATCATGAATTCATAAGCAATACATATATACATAAACAAACACGTAGATATTTTGGAAAAACGAGTCCATAAATTTTGTCTGAACTAGACAGATAGACAGGTGGCAGATCGATTAGCAGGAAATATGAAGCTTATGAGGTTCCAACTCCACTGTTGTCAGGTAGTAATTCATAAACAGTCAGTGACCCTAGCGAATAGGGATTATAAAGAATGGACACTTCGCGTCGGTACCTTTGATGTAGCCGGACTGATTTCAATGACCTTCAAGCCAGCTAAAGCGTGAGATTCTGCTTTCTCCCTAGAGTTGGCGCTGACATCACACCAGCTAGCAGTCGACACAGCGGAAATATAACACATACAATTAATACATCTAGGTACATTATGTACTCAAAATAAACTAGATCCATAAAATAATAAATCCGTCATTAACTGTAATGTCTAGACTCTAGAGTTCCTTTATAATGACAGTTGAGATGTTGACTCCAACAACAATTAAAATATGTAATGATGTGATAGCGTTGAAAATGGAAAAACAGAACTCTTACAAGAAGTAAAACCATATACCTATATTATATTATATACAAATATTAAACGAATTCGATACTTAATTTTATAATATATTATATTATTTTATAATATAATTTATTATATCTGAAATATAAACAATTATAATTACAACTAGTTTGTCACTGAGAAATAAGGAAAAGCCGTTAACTTGAATTTATTTGAAGCAAAGCGTTACTGGGTTATGCAATAAGGTAGGCGATGTTTGGATCCTGTGTCTTAACTCTATTCTCAATTATTATCTTAGCGTATCCTCGATTACACTACCTATAGCGCTTGAAAGTGGAACTAGCTGCTGGCGCACAGAGAAACAAAACACAGGAAATTTCGCTCAGTGTCCATTCTTTATAATCCCTATTCGCTGGTGACCCTGTTAACATAGCTCACTCAGAGGATGGACATAAGACATTTTTCACTCCTCTTTTCTCCCTTCAGTTTTTACAAAATAAGCTGTCCATTATGGCTAATACAAAGATAATATAAAAAAAAAAAACAATTTTGTGGAATGGTGTGAAAATTTTATGTATGTGTATGTATTTATTTACACTCCAATTGGGTAAGCACCCAGTGGCAGTGGTACACACAATATAAACAGTACAAAATAAAATTACAATACACAATACAATTATAAACACAGTACAATTAAAATACACAATAATTACAATTAGTAATAATACATAAAATAATCTAATTCTAAATTCTTCTTTCCAGCATTGAAGATGTATAGTTCTCTTCAAAAGTCGAGGAAGATTTGAAAGTTCTTTTACTTTGTTAAAAAGCAAGTTTATAGAACAATAATAATACAGTTCTGACGAACGTAATTAATAATTGAACCTAATTTTACATTACAACCTACATATGTATAGGGCCTACATAAGTTTCACATTGATACTGATAATAGTCTTTCACTTTACTCTCATCTCACTCACTGTACTGGCACTATGACACATTTCACCGACACTTTAGAATACATTTCACTGACACTATAATAACACATTTCACTGACACTACAGAACACATTTCATTGACACTATAAATTATCACTGTAAAACCATAACTTCACTGACTCACCACGCTTCACTGATACAACAGTTCAAATAAGACAAACAATTACACCCTTATTCATACTTATAAACATAACTACATTTAAGCTAAACATTTCTACTTTAAGACCCTCTTACAAACTATTTTTAAATAATTTACAATTCAAACCAAGGGAATAACTCGTCAGGCTAAATAAATACATGTCACCTTGAAAAGTAAATGCCATCTTAATTTTAATTTACACTTTATATACAACTTTTTAAGTTAATCTTGAATCTCCTTAAGGAAGGACAGCCCTCAAAGACCGCTGCAGGTAGGTCATTCCCATCATTTATAGTTCTATTTTAAAATCATGATCGTTTCTACCATAGAACGTTCGCTTCCCTAGCAGAGTCCTGCTGCCGTCCGTGATTGCCCCGACCAGCAAACAGGGGCTTTCATCCGAAGTGGCCGCGCCTAGGAAGCAATCGCATTGTTTGGAGCCTTTCGACCCATGGAACTCCCGGGAGTTATTGTTGCCCCGACCATACGGGATATGGTCTGAGAGGCGTAATTGCATAAGTTTACTCAAAATATGTTCAGTTGAGCACATAACAATTTGCATATTTCATCAATAGCATTTTTTCTTATGAATAATTTGGATAATGTGAAGAATCTCTTGCAATTTTTCAAAATAATGATATTGGGGGAACCCAATTTACTGGAAGTATGAAGAGTTTGAAAAATTGACGTTAGATGGCAGAATAAGATTATAGAGATTTACTGGCATCTACCGGACATTCTACAAACTCATATGTAGATGAAAGGGATATTATGTGGTTGACGGAGGTACATTTGTGTGAAAAAAAAAAGAGAGAAACATGTGACTAGCGTAATTCATCTACCTTCTGTCATTTTCAAATCACGCGGAACGTTCTTTATGACAAATACGATTTTAACATATAATTAATCGATTATAATATATAATTGTGCGTAAAGTGACAAGAAGAATGTATAATGAATACCCACAGACATAAATATACGTATGTTTTACGCCAGTATAGGTGAAAAAAGTGTTTTAAATCATTATTGTAGGAGCAGTGTGTCACTGAAGTATCATCAGATTCATGCCGGTACTTCATATTCCTCATTGCTTTCGTAAGTACATATAAATTTGTAAAATTAAGGCGAAACTTCGATATCTCCCCACATTACACACGGGAGAAAAAACGCACTTCAATCAATGAAACCTTTTCACACTCCTCGCCTTCTCAACTATCTCGAGTCTGTCACAGACTTCGGTCTCATGGCATTTAAATCAGACGTCAGTCCCATGTGTAGTGTAGGGAGATATTGAAGACTGACCAGTAGTTTCTAGGAGACGTCGTTGCACGTAGACCAGTTTTACACTAAACCTAAACATACCTAACCTTATCTGACCTGACTTTTATTTAATTATTGCTTAAATAACTACTACATAGTTAATGTAAAATTGGTGTATATGTAACGACGTCTAGCAAATTATCGATTGGCTAAATTAATAATTTAAGAAGATTGTCTTTCAGAATTTGGTCAATTGGTTAGGCCGAAAATTATTTTTATATAGGCTACTATGAATTATAACATTTTGTACCTCAGACGTGTGTCTACAGCGACTCTCATTAATATTTGGACACTAAGTATTTTTAAGTTACCGGTAACTGAGTTCATATTTTAAAATAATTTAAAGTAAAATAAAAAAAAATTTACACACTCTTTATAATCATTCATTTCATGTCACAAAAATTTGTCTGCGTTCTTCAGATGTTTCCTC
Organism: Periplaneta americana; assembly: GCA_025594305.2. NCBI lineage: Eukaryota > Metazoa > Arthropoda > Insecta > Blattodea > Blattidae > Periplaneta > Periplaneta americana. Next base: position 8,461,934 of record JAJSOF020000036.1, on the reverse strand, counting down.
AACTGTTGTAAACTGTCCGAAGACAGGTCTGAACTTCACAAGTGATATCAACAAGGCACCGCTTATGAGACAACTAGGCCAGGAGTCCACACCTGTGGAGTAATGGTTAGTGCGTCTAGCCGCGAAACCAGGTGACCCGTGTTCGATTCCCGTTGGGACAAGTTATCTGGTTGAGGTTTTTTCCGGGTTTTCCCTCAACCCAATATGTGTAAATGCTGGGTAACTATCGCTGCTAGATCCCGGACTCACTTCACCGACATTATCACCTTCATCTCATTCAGATGCTATTAACCTAAGAAGTTGATAAAGTGTCGTAAAATAACCTACTAAAAAAAATTAGGCCAGGAGATAATGAGGTAGGATGGCTAGTTCGTTTCCCCCTCCATTGCATACATCGCTGACTAGCTACATATTACACTAGTCAGACTTCAGATGCATACAAACAATTGTTTTTCCTGTAGACTTTTATATTGCATATTATGTCCTTTTTCCTGCCTTGCTTACTTACTTACTGGCTTTTAAGGAACCTGGAGGTTCATTGCCGCCCTCACATAAGCCCGCCATTGGTCCCTATCCTGAGCAAGATTAATCCATTCTCTATCATCATATCCCACTTCCCTCAAATCCATTTTAATATTATCTTCCCATCTACGTCTCGGCCTCCCTAAAGGTCTTTTTCCCTCTGGTCTCCCAACTAACACTCTATATGCATTTCTGGATTCGCCCATACGTGCTACATGCCCTGCCCATCTCAAACGTCTGGATTTAATGTTCCTAATTATGTCAGGTGAAGAATACAATGCGTGCAGTTCTGTGTTGTGTAACTTTCTCCAGTCTCCTGTAACTTCATCTCTCTTAGGCCCAAATATTTTCCTAAGCATCTTATTCTCAAACACCCTTAACCTATGTTCCTCTCTCAAAGTAAGAGTCCAAGTTTCACAACCATACAGAACAACCGGTAATATAACTGTTTTATAAATTCTAACTTTCAGATTTTTTGACAGCAGACTAGATGATGAAAGCTTCTCAACCGAATAATAACAGGCATTTCCCATATTTATTCTGTGTTTAATTTCCTCCCGAGTATCATTTATATTTGTTACTGTTGCTCCAAGATATTTGAACTTCTCCACCTCTTCGAAAGATAAATTTCCAATTTTTATATTTCCATTTCGTATAATATTCTCGTCACGAGACATAATCATATTCTTTATCTTTTCGGGATTTACTTCGAAACCTATCTCTTTACTTGCTTCCAGTACAATTCCCGTGTTTTCCCTAATCGTTTGTGGATTTTCTCCTAACATATTCACGTCATCTGCATAGACAAGCAGCTGATGTAACCCGTTCAATTCCAAACCCTCTGTGTTATCCTGGACTTTCCTAATGGCATACTCCAGAGCAAAGTTAAAAAGTAAAGGTTATAGTGCATCTCCTTGCTTTAGCCCGCAGTGAATTGGAAACGCATCTGACAGAAACTGACCTATACGAACTCTGCTGTTTCACTGAGACACATTTCAAGTAATGAAACTAGTTTCTTGGGAATACCAAATTCAATAAGAATATCATATAAAACTTCTCTCTTAACAGTCATATGCCTTTTTGAAATCTATGAATAACTGATGTCCTGTGCCCTTATACTCCCATTTTTTCTGGCTTTAGTGCGTATATTATGTTATATTATAGGCCACGGCACATCATTGTTAAATTCGTTAGCTATCGAAAGAAGGCCGAGATATTGGAAAACAAAAAAAAACTGTCAAAGGGTAGTATTGTTACCATCCGTGAAGACCTGACTAAAGCCATGCATAATCTGTTAAAAAAGTGCCTCAGAGATGTAGATGGGAGGATAATATTAAAATGGATTTGAGGGAGTTGATATGATGGTAGAGACTGGATTAATCTTGCTGAGAATAGAGACCTAATTATTGTAGGCTTATGTGAGGGTGGTAATGAATAGGGACCGGATTTTTATGTAATATCAAGGTGTGAAATATGTACATATTTATGTAAGGAAAATAAGCTGAATATGTATCAAAATATGTAAAACCATGAAAATATTTAATATCAATATCTGGCAGGTGTAGGATAGGTAAGACTCTCCAGTTGTGATTTCATAGACCACCCGACTTTTTTACCGCACACTTGACACATTACTATTTTTCCATCTTTAGTGAAAGCTTCGTCCATCGCAATTCATTATTTTATTTTTGTCGTTAGGATTGAAGATACAGGGGCCATTTTAGTTAGTTAAAAGCAGTAGATAAACTCGCTTGCACTTTATACTGTAAGTACTAAAACTAGAGAACTGAGTGAAATGAATGACACAACAGTACTGCAAGCACTGTTTCTCTTTACTGGATTAGGAGAAAATAAGAGGCGATGTGGGACACTTGCATTTTAGCTGCTCCCTGTAAGAAACAAGTACCTACTAAAATCTCAAACTATAGGCATTTACAAACTGTTCTTTGAAAAGTGACATTCCTGTCTCATTCAGAAGGGTAGGATTATTCCAGCCAAGATTGCTCAGAAAATCCCATTTCCATATAGGTCTACTAAATTTAAAGTACAGAGGTCAAGCAATAACTTGAAAAGCTATTTATTTTATTCTTTCAACATCTTTCCAGTTTGCTCCTTTACTCCAGCTTCTTTTCAAAAGTCGGCTACTTTATTGCGGCTCATGTCAGACTTGACACGGGTTTTCCCTGAAAGGATTATTAGGAATAGGGTGGGTAAGGCTGCAAACTGCATAGGAACAGTTTGTTAAGACATGTGCAGAACAATTATTATATCGCAAATGGCTTTCAGGTAGTAGCTCCCTGTAAAGCAGGTTTGAATAATTTCAAGGAAAAATTGTTATATCCTTTCTTGAATAGGTAAAAAGGTAAAAAGACTTTTTAAATCTGTGTATTTCAAATTCTAAACTTCCCCAGCAGAAGTTTTTTTTTCCCCTCCTTTCAGAAAAGTAAAAATGAATAAAACCCCTAAATAGCCTATGTAGATTTATGTAATACCAAGCCATACTATGTAATGTGGGGTAAATATGTAAAAATTTGTAGTATCAAATTTTAATATATTAATGGTAATTACAAGATTCGCAAAGATTTGTTATTTATATACGGTTAGGTTGAAAGGAATATATGTAATTACATGAAAATCCGGTCCCTATAGTCCCGTCGCTCTAATTTCAGGCAGCCAATCGCATTGCAGGTCCACTACATTCAAACATGTGCGTCTTGTGATTCGCTGATTCATTTCTTAAGGCTCGATAAATACTTAATATAATCGTGTGTGGATAAGCTTCGGGGCTTCTACCGCGTTGTCTTGGTGTTATTGGCTGATGTTTCGACCGCTGTGTTGTGGCCATCTTCAGAGCAGTTGTTGGGAAAAGTTAAACCTGTAGAAAAATAAAACAAAAAAAATCCAAAGATATTTATATATCTTAAAGACACTATTTCCAAAATTAAATCCTTTGAATAAAATCGAGCCAAAAATGGTATACCACACGTCAGCCAATAACACCAAGACAACGCGGTAGAAGCCCTGAAGCTTATCCACACACCATGTACACCAGCCGCAGAAGCCTACACGAACACTTAATATAATCGCCCGCCATTTTAGCTCTTTCGTTGGCGTTCACAGAAAGCACACGAAGACGTTATTTGCCGCTCAATTATTTGCTGAATTACAGTGCGTTTGATTTATTATCATAGGAGCTACGACATGATAATGTTTAACGGTGTGGCAAATAGATTCCTCGTATGGTAGCTCGGCAATGTAAGAACAAAAACGGCGAACGATACTACCTACCTAGACTTTATAGAGCCTTCACTTTCTAAGACGTAAGCAAAGAGGCGGAGTCACGCCGGAAATTACAGTGTCGGGACTATAGTAATGAACCTCTTCCAAAGATTGTCTTTCTCCCCTGATGGAAAATGCCTAAATTCAGCACTTGATTAGGAACTAGCAGGAAATAAATTGAGACAGGAGCTGGTAATAGTGTATAGCTAAACCATAAAGAAAGAGACATATCTCAGTCATCACATATTTATTTTCATAAACATTCATGTGAAGGACTAATATCTATTTACAAAAATATTGTGTATTTAGTTCTCATTTTGATATTTTATTCATAATCTGAATACGGGCCTTACAGTACTAAAATAACATTTAAACACATGAAACACAAATGGAAATACAGTCTAGATTGTGTGACATAAATTTAAGAACTAGAAAAATAAATAAAAACCAGTGTTTTGGTAGTAATAAAAAAAAGGTAGAATACTTAGAAGTTACAGTTTCGGAGACTAAAAATAAATAAGGTTTATTATAGTAAGTTTTGTAAGGCATTTTAATTTATCAATAACTCCAGTCTTAGAAGAACTCTAAATTGCTGGAAAAGGACGGGAGGTATAGCCTCAGAAAGCGGCTAGGAAAATAAAGTGTTACCAGTCCTAGCACACTCTTAATTCATTTCTGATGGCTGTCGTGTTACAAATTATTTTTGATATTTTTTTTTTTCCCATGATCTCCATGGATTTTGAAAGACTTTCAATTATTGTGACAAATCTTACATTACGTCAAAGAAGTTAAATGTTACAACATTTGTTTTTCCCCCTAATTCTTCAACGCTGTACCAGGTCTTCTCTGCTGTTGACAATGTTGGTCATTTGATGATGATGATTGATGATGATATACGTAACTTATTTTTTTTTCATTAGCTTCTTGAAAGGTTATTTGTATGTGGTACACGAGATGCCGTTGTGATGGATCCAATGAAGCTTACATGTTCATCAACCTCTGCCTCATGGCAATGAGCTCTGATGCGATTGTAGGTGGAAGGTCTGCGCCCACTTGGTCTGAAAAGTATCGTTCAATGTCCTCCACCTGCAAAGAAAATAAATAAATTATTAGCTTAGGCTGTTACTAAAATATTAGTTTTATCGGCAAACCATTAGCCAAATGACTAGAATATTAGCATTCCATGCTGGAGTCCGTGTTCGAATCCCAGTGTGAGTTCATATGAAATTTATGGACAAAGACTGTTTGATGCAGCTTTTCGTGGAGTGCTTCCATTTTTCCCTACCGGCTTTTAATCACAGACTCATTGCCATTGTGCACTGCAGGTAGTGTAATATAGAGGTAGAACATTTGAATCAATAATAGTACATTAAGCAACGAGTCTATAATGATAGTAATTAAGACGCAAGTATGTTTGTTTATGAAACGAGCGCAAGCGAGTTTCATAATTTTCATACGAGCGTCTTAATTACCATTATAGGCAAGTTTCATACGACTTTTTATGCTCGACCATATTTCTAACTTGAAATTATTCAGAAATATTCATTTTATTTGTATCTGAGAGAAGATCGGAAGTGACCTTGTTCATAGCTCGAAATTGTGAGATGTGCGCAGACGCGAAAGTATTGATTTTTTCCGAGGAACAATAATGTCATTGACTTGATGTAATGCAGAGAATATATAACCTGGAAATTGATTTAGAATTGAAAAACGAGATGACAAATTGAATTTATTTGAATATTATTTACAATTAACGCTAATTATTATAGTAACAGAACATAACCTTCTGCGACAGTATTGGATTTCCAGCCTCTGTGACGTTTCGCTCGTTGTCTTTCGATTGCATATCCGAGAATAATCGAAAACCTGAACTTTAATGAGTAGGTGTACTTTAATGACATGCATTGAAGGACTGCTACCAGGTGTATAATTACTACATTTCGGCATGGTCGAGCATAATCTTAGGTACCAAAAAAAATTCGTGGTGCTACAGCCCTTTAAGGGCCCAAACCCACCAGCCAGCTGCTCTTAGCCTTATGCCGAAGCAAAAGTGGATGATCATCCAACCAGAATGGAGGTATCGTGTGGTTAGCACGATGATCTCCCCAGCTATTATAGCTGGCTTTTGTAATCGGATTTCGCTACCTATCATAACTCCCCAAGTTCATCACGATGCTGGGTGGGCACTGGTCCCATACACTGGCCGAAATTTCATGAGAAAATTTCTTCCCCCATCCTAACCAGGATGGCTTAGACCACAATGCGGGACAAGCTTAGGTACCAACCAAGCTTAGGTAGGAACAAAATGTATACTTTATATTAAAAGCAAAGATATCCTCTGATTGAGGTTCTGGCTGATATGTACATCTATTATCAGGCAGTACATCTGACTTGACGATATGTGTCAGAGGAAGAAGAATTGTTTGTATGCATCTGAAGCCTGACTAGTGTAATATGTAGCTAGTCAGCGATGTATGTGATGAAGGGATAAAGGAACTAGCCACCCTACCTCATTATATCCTGACCTTCGGACAGTTGACTAAATAACAAGAGCAAAGAAATGGTGATTGGCTATTAGAGGTTCTTTTGACTCTTTCCATTATTGGAGAAAAATTAAGTTCCAGGATGGTATCAGAAGAATTACAGATTCCATAGTGTAAGACATTCTCAAAGTATAAAAACTTGTAAACATCCTGGACAGTAGTATAATCGCCTACATTTGGGCTTTCTTGATCTGATATATAAGACGGACACAGGTTGAAAGTTCTGTGATGCAACATCACATTAACGATGGATCAACCTTCATACTCTACATGGGATTCAAACCAACAACTATGGCTTCAAGCAATGTTGAAGTTAGAACTTTAAGTTACCTCCAGTCAAAAATAGATTAAGAACTTTCAATTTTATTTAATATTATTTGTCTAGTTAATATACTGCAAATAATATAGCTTACCTCTTGGAGCCAGAAGTCTTTGGGCAAGCTGAAGAGTTCGGTCATATTGATGGGCTCTTCTAGACCATCCAGCCTTAGTGTTCCTTGCTTGGGGATGTACCCAATAGGAGTAGGATCAGCGATGTCTTCATTTTCTATCCTTCTGAAGATCCAGTCAAGGACGCGTGCATTCTCTCCAAAACCAGGCCATAGGAACTTTCCCTACCAGAAAATAATCAATCATTAAACACTGTTCCTCGGTTTATATTTGGATATTATGATAGAAATGCCTATTAGGAATTTTTTTTTATATTTTTTATTGTCCTTCAATGACATGTTACAGCAATATACAGTATTAATGTAACTCACCTGGGAATCCTTTCGGAACCAGTTAACGTGGAACACCTTAGGAAGATTACGGCAAGGTGTATCAGCCATACTCAGCCAGTGTGTCAGATACTGACCGAAGTTGTACCCAAAGAACGGCCTCATTGCAAATGGGTCGTGCATTATAACTTTTCCCTGTAAAGAAATGAATGAAAATATATAGTAAATTTTTACCTCAGATTTCATATACAACTATTATAAACACCTTAACCGTAAAGAGCAAATGAATTCCAAATTACTTCATAACAATCTTAAAACCATATCAAATTATCAAGTAAATGAAATCCAAATTACTTCATAACAATTTTAAAACCGTATCAATTATTGAGCAAATGAAATCCAGTTTACTTTCATAACAATTTTAAAACCCTATAAAATTATCGAGCAAATGAAGTCCAAATTACTTCATAATAATTTTAAAACCGTATCAAATTTTCAAGCAAATGAAATCCAAATTATTTCTTAACAATTTTAAAACCATATCAAATTATCGAGCAAATGAAGTCCAAATTACTTCTTAACAATTTTAAAACCGTATCAAATTATCAAGTAAATGAAATCCAAATTACTTCATAACAATTTTAAAACCGTATCAAATTATTAAACAAATGAAGTACCAATTACTTCATAACAATTTTAAAACTATATGAAATTATCGAGCAAATGAAGTCCAAAATTACTTCATAATAATTTTAAAACCATATCAAATTTTCAAGCAAATGAAGTCCAAATTACTTCATAAAAATTTTAAAACCGTATCAAATTATCGAGCAAATGAAATCCAAATTACTTCATAATTTTAAAACCGTATCAAATTATTAAACAAATGAAGTACCAATTACTTCATAACAATTTTAAAACTGTATGAAATTATCGAGCAAATGAAGTCCAAATTACTTCACAACAATTTTAAAACCACATTAAATTGTCAAGCAAATGAAATCCAAATTACTTCACAACAATTTTAAAACCGTATCAAATTATCAAGCAACAGAAAAATTTGTTCCATATAATACAAAATTTCCTGTATGTTACACAATTTTTCAAATTATAGTCGGACATAAAAAGAATTTTAAATTACATATTGCCAGTGTGACATCACTAATGTTTAAAAGTCTTAACTTTATGATCTGGATTTGTAGAGCTTTATTTCTTTTTATAATGATAGCATTAAAATGTAGCCATCATTCCTGAGATAGTAGACAAGTTTTATAGAACAGCCATTTCTCCTATAATGCGGTATATATGTTACTAAAAATCACTAAATTATGGAGTTTCTCACAACAGAAATTACAAAATAATAGGGACGAAATAAAGTTAGGGGCAAACTACTTGAAAAGTATAGTCTTTTACTATACTAAGAGAAACTATAATAAAACCAATAAAAAATGCTACGCAGTTAATATAGTATTTTATACCGGATGTTTAGAGTAGTGGCAGTACTGATTTAAAAATGGAGACTTGTGTAACAAAATATGAAGATTCCACTGCAAGAATGATGGATGTCATTTGGAATACATTTTGCAGGAGAAGCAATTGAAAGTCTGAAATGCTTAGCGCTCAAAGCTTAACTGTGATTTTCCGATCATTACTGGACAATGACTGCAGTCTATATGTCTTAAGCTATGCATTGACAGTCTTGGTTCATTTTCGACAAGAAAGTGACATCCATCTTTCTTGCAGTGGACTCTTCATATGTAAATCAGTGTTTAAATGATGTCTTCAATGTTCAATGAACAATTTCTGTAGAACTGTTTTTGTATATTAATATTACATTATGTATTTTCGGTTAACTGACTTATGGCACACCCTGTCTATTAAATTTTCTTGGAAGTATGTACAATGAAGCTTTGTGACAGCTTGTTATAAGTATACATGTTCTCCAGCTGCTTTGTACACAACTGAAACTTCGATCTCATTTGTGGAAGGCTAAACTAGATATAAAAATGTGGTGGATTTGTGAATACCTTATGCTCAGCAGCTGCTGTTGATTCAGATCTCATTGCTCCTCCAATGAACACTCCGTGCTGCCAGCTGAAAGCCTCGTATACCAGAGGCACTCCTGTAGGTCTGCGCCCACCAAACAGAACTGCATCGATAGGCACTCCTTCGGGATCCTCCCACGCGGGGTCAATGATTGGGCATTGCGATGCAGGTGAACAAAACCTGTAGAAAAGGAAGAGACTTTGTAAACAAAACAGTACTGACATTTTATGAAATTTATTACCCTATCCGTCTATCGACTTCCCACTCTACTCTCAGCAACAAAAGAGGAATTTAAAGCACTATATACCTTTTCCCTGCACATCTGGCGCCGCGCCTGTAACCCAGCCAGGTACCACCCGAATTAATAACAGAGGACCAAAGTACCGAATCGTAATTCAATTTTAAAATATAAATGTACTGCTATTAAAATATTCTACGACAATAATAAATTTGCTTTTTGCTTTCCAAGGGAACAAGGGTAAGGTGGTCCACGGAACTGTTCTGACTTTAAAAAGTGGTCCCCACTTCAAAAAAGTTTGAGAAACGCTGTACTATGGCATTCAATAAGAACTGTAAATCAGTGCTCCTAGCTGTGACCAATGAAATCTTGTACTATGTAATACAGCTGCGATGGTTACATAAATCTGCAGTACTGAAAGTTTCGAAGTAGCCACATTTCTGATTTGTAGTAAACAACACAGCTCTAAAGGTACGAAGAAAGGTGCTTCATAAAAATCCAAGTTGCAAGAGAAAAACAAGTAACTCAGAGCTTCAGAGCATTGCAAGAAGCCTGTGGGAGAGAAGTCCTACCATACTGAACTATTGCAAGTTGGATGTAAGCAAGGCATTCGCTTTCAATCAAGAGTTGACATCCGAAGAGCTTCAGATTGATCAGTGAGAGAGATATCCAGAAATGCTGCTGCAGATGGAGTCCGCCGTCTTCCAAGAATTTGGCAACGTATTGTTGACATGGCAGGAGACTATATTTACTTTTCGAATGCCCTAGTATTTTAAATTGATAGAAACACAAGAGCCAATTAGTGTAGGACAGTTGGACATCTGTCCCAACCTACCTCGAATTTGGATGTGCAGCAGGAGCGGTCCTATCCCAGGGCCTGCCTTGCCAGTCTGTAATTGTTACACCAGGCTCCAGTTCGTCCTCCATGCCCTCCCAGAACACGCCACCATCACTCGTTGCTGCCACGTTTGTAAAGATGGTGTTGCGGAATACTGTCTTCATAGCATTTGGATTTGTTTTGTTTGATGTACCTGAAATTCAAATTAAACTTTCAGCCCCTTGTTTTTCTATTTCTTATACTGTTTAATGGTTTACAATTCATGAAAGGAATATTTTGACTTCAGATTTATTAAATTTACACAAACAAAATTTGATAACACAATCTCAAGGGAAAAAATGGAACTCTCTGCATCATAATCCACAGTTAATTCCCGATTTACCACGAAAATCGTCTGTAGCTGCATTTAGATTGGCAACAGGCCATGATTGTTTGGCCAAACACCTGCACAGAATTGGAATATATCAGTCCCCTAACTGCCCATTGTGCAACTCAAACCAAGAAATGGATTCGGAACACCTCAAAATCTGTGCTTCATTGGCTGACCATGATAATATCTTTGAAAAATATTGGAGTGCAAGAGGTCAAATGACTTTATTGTCAAACGCCTGGCATTAGAAAACAACAACAACATATTTTGACTTCTGCAGATGTTTGAATCATATTTTTTTGCTTTGACCACAAAGAAATTAATACAGTATTAGGTCCTACTCTAACATCTATAAGAATTTAAACGCCACTACAATGCTCCTTGCAGCTACATGAATTGAAAGAATTTTTCCCTGGATGAATTTTTCGTTAGCATTTATGAAAGGATATAAATATTAAATAATGAAATTTTAAATCCTACTTTAGGACAGAATTTCTAGCTATTTCTTTGGTAGAATACCGTGAAAGAATTAAAATTTTGCTAGTGATATTATGAATTATACATACGAGTATACAGTTTCAGTTGCTAGAAATTGGAACTCGCTTCCGAGTGATATAAGGGGTTGTTGAACAATAACTTCATTTAGGTCAAAATTGCATAAATTCTTACTTAACAGATGAATTGCTGATTAATATTTGTTACTTATAATGAAACTAACATCTGTCCATTCTTCTTCTTCTTCTTATTATTATTATTATTATTATTATTATTATTATTATTATTATCATCATTAATTTCTCTAAATAGATTTACAAAACCTCTAATGGCAATTACATTAATATTCTCATTATAGAAATAGAAATATATATATTCTCCCTGTAACATAGACCTAGTAAGCTTATATTAAATTAATTTTCATCATTTTACTAGCTATCTCAAATATTAAATTAATTATAATTCATTGAATTAAATTAGCTCATAAATTAAGTTACTACTTTACCTTATAGATTTATCTAAATTTAAATAAATGTGTAGTGAAGAATATTGCTGGAGAACCTTTTAAGTGTAGTGTAAATATTTGTAATTTAAATTTATGTATTGTATTGATTAAGGCTGGTTGAGTGGAAGAGAAGGCCTTACGGCCTTAACTCTGCCAGCGAAAATAAAACATTATTATTATTATTATTATTATTATTATTATTATATATTATTTGAGCACTAATCTATCAGTATTTCCAAAATTAACAGTTGAAAAAATGAATTTCCAAATTTTATTGTACCAAAGTTATAGTAGTTCTAAAATATATTTCACTTATCTACAATGTTGGTTAAAATATTAATAAATAAAATTGAATGGAAATAGAAATTTTTCACTAATTATCATAAAAATGATCTGATAATTTAAGTTCAAAATGATTAACTTTTCTGAGGTTGTATTCTATAAAATAGTGTGGAAGTACAAGTTCCTTTTGTTACAAGTTTTCTCATATGCATAAAGAAACGAACCTGGTGCTACTCCAAAGAAGCCGTTTTCAGGATTGATTGCCCTGAGTTGTCCATTCTTGTCAAACTTCATCCAGGCGATGTCATCTCCTACACACTCCACCTTGTAGCCTGGTAGTGAAGGGCACATCATAGCGAGATTCGTCTTGCCACATGCACTTGGGAATGCAGCTGCGATGTATCGTTTCTGGCCTGCAGGATTTGTGATTCCAAGGATCTGCAACAAACGAAAAATATTCCGAATATTCTCTGAATTATGCCACCACATTTCGTTTATAAACGCATATTTGAGTGTTTTGTAAAGTGGAATTTTACATTATACATATAATTGATTTGGAGTCTTACCAGCATGTGTTCTGCGAGCCAGCCTTCTCTCCTGGCTATCGTGGAACCAATTCGCAGAGCGAAGCATTTCTTGCCAAGCAGAGAGTTTCCACCATAGCCGCTTCCATATGAGACAATTTCATTATTTTCTGGCCTGTAAAATGTTGAAAATCAGCGTTACAAAAACAATGCAACGAAGTCCTCTGTATTGCAATGTTTGATTATACGTTAACTTGATTATACAACTTGGTAACACAATTTTTAACACTATATCACTTAGGAATAAAAATATACTAGTGGCTTGTGCAGCAAATGCTGCAAACTAAGTTCATTAGACGTTCAAATAAACATTTTTCAGATTTATTTTCAATGAAGAATACCAGACACTCTGAAAGTTATTTGCTTCCATAATAATGAAAGATACTCTCTCTCGAGCCAATACTGAAGAGAACCACGAATATAAATATCTACACCACACCGCCATTAAATATATGAAAAAGACCCAACCCCACTTGATTAATAATTATAAAAATATTTGATTTTTAATAATATTATTATCTTACGTAAGTTTTATAGCTTTCAGTAACATATACTATATATCCTATATAGCCGCCACTCAGTAAAATATAGAAATCAAAATCTAAATCTACTTATATAACCCCAAAATGTTTCACTTTCATATCATCAATATAGCATTAATATGTATAATTAATGAAAAATAGTCACATCATGGCATTAACTACAATAATATTTCATTTCTAATGGTAATAATGTCATCAAGCCACCCCAAGTTTTGTAGTTTTTAATATCCAATACACAGCTGTACCCAGAAAATTACACACCACAGAATCGAACCTGTAAATTATTTTTAGTAAGTTAAGTTTTTAATAACCAATTTAATTTCAGCTCTAAATATGTAAGCATTCTTGCAGATCATGGCCTTCGTGTAATATTGTTTACTGTAGTGTGTGTTTTGTTTTATTCTGAAATGCAATTAGCTAGTTTAGCTAGTTCTCAAAACTGACGACAGATGGATTTTGGAAAATAGGAAAATTATGTTGAAAAATTGACATTTCACAGAAAACTGCTATTTTTCTGAAAAACTTTGAGTTCCAAGCTTTAAAATGAGGGGTCATTTATTAAAATCTGTTCAGCCGTTTTCCCCTAATTTCCATTACCAGTTCAAATTATATATATAGATATACGACTTTCTAGTGTTAACTTGAATTAAGTTTAAAAATACAGTTCTGAAGATGGCTCCCAAGCCGGAACTAGTCAACTAAGATATTTTTAAACTTAGTTCAAGTTAACACGATATATATTATTCGTAAGTTTGATTATAGTAGGAATTTATATTTTCGGTACTTGCTAGAGTAATCATGAAAAAAAAATCATCAGAAGAGTAACCTTACTACAAAATCAACTCACATCTAGTTCACCCAGTCTAACCTCACCAACTCCATTAAGCTTAATGTCTGTTATTAATTGCACTAATCTCCAAATTACCATGGTAACCTCCTCAATGAATCGGTTATTTCGAAAAGTAACATATTCAGTTCTGCGCAAACTATTTCAGTAGCATTTATTACATTAATCAAACTAAAAGTCAGTTTCTTATTCATTTCTATAGATGAAATAAGTGACGCATTTTCTGATTTTTAACAATAATTTGTTACAGGAATAGGTAAAAAGCACTCTGATTGAAAAAAGTAACATGCAAGAAAATGTCACATGTAACATTTTCGAAATAACCGATTCATTTGTAGTAGAGTATATGATTTCTAACATATTTAGTGAATAGGTTACCTGTGAAGAATAATTGTTCTTTCAGGATCGCATGGCCATCCGCTGTAGGCATGGTTCACGGGTCCCAAGTTGACCGGACTCCCAACAGAATGCAGACATTTTACGAAGTCGGCACCTTGCGCCAAGGCCTCCAACACAGGCACACCCATGCGAGTCATGATACGCATCGAGCTCACGACGTACGGTGAGTCGGTGAGCTCAATACCAATCTTGGACAACGGAGAGCCTACTGGACCCATGCTGAAAGGGACAACATACATCGTGCGACCTGCAACACAACATGCAGATGGAATTTCAGCCTTGTCACCTGTGGTGAGTTGTGTTCTGTCTTTTATTTTAGATAGGAATGTCTGTTGAAACTAATAATGTGTTTGAAATATGTAGGAAAATACTTCATTGTCTGCAGGTGCAATGTTTAAATCTTTTTAAGCCATTACGATGACAAAGTTGCTGTGAATTTGTGATAGTACTCAGTTCTTAATGTCGTTACTTAAAGAATAACCTTCCAAGTATTAATTTATTTTTTCCACGATCGTGTTTTTTTTTTTTTTTTTTTACAGCTACTGTTGCTAGGCCTTTAAAGTTAAAATTCCCACACGGAAACTTGTTGCTATGGAAACCATTCTTCATAACATACAACTGTACTGAAATATACCCATTACAGTACACTTATTGTTTACTTAGTTACCATTACAGTATAGTTTTGCGAAGGCTTTGGAATAATATTGACGCTTTTCATTGTTTTTAAGTCATGTATTTAGATTTGGAATTGCTTAGTAATTCAATCACGAAGGGTATATCATTCTGGCAGTGTCCTGTGTTAGGATCGATGTTAAATTTGTAAAGTGATACCTCTGTATCATAAATACAGTGGGTAAAATCACAGCCTCACTGATTAGTCTCTGGATTTTATACAATACGTTAACAGTAGTAACTGGATACATGTACTCGAGTTGCATAATGTTCATCAAGATTAACTCTTGTATCTGAGTTTACTGTAATTAGATTTGCGTACTAATAATAATATAGTAATATTTTTTAATAAAAAAAAGCCGCCCTAAATAAGGGTTCGAATAGATCGGCCTACTAATCAATTCATAAAGAATAATCATGAAAACCAATTGTGTGACAATTTGAAAGGAAAAAGAAAACATTAAGGTAAATGATATGAAAACATAGGAAATCATTTACAATAAAAGTCTGTTGGGTACAAATGATTACTAATTATAGCTAAGGATGATTTTAACACATGAGATCCTATGGCATCAATCGTTGCATCAGAAATTTTATATTGTTTAAGTTGATTTAAAGTTTCATGTGGGATCATGCCACGGGCACCGAACATGAGTCCAAAAACTGTCCAATGTGTGATGTGGTATTGTGCTCCAAGATGCTGACAACAAGGCTCATATATGACTTGTTTTTCACGACACACCTCTTGTGGCTGTTGCTCGTGCATCTCGAAACCAATTGTGGGATCAAGAATGACACCCTTATCCTTCTGCCGATCAATTATGATGATATCAGCCCGTCTAGTAGAGCCATCATGATTTGACAAGTATTAGCATTACAATCCTACCATTCCCTATTACCTCAAAAAATACCAGCTAAAAGAGCTTGAAGTAATCGGACTTCTGGTTGGAGCAAGAGGTACCGCTACTCTCTTCATGAAAGATGTGTTTAAGAGGCTTGGAATACCTACATCTATTATTCCGATTGTAACTTTAGCTGCATTGAAAGGATCAATTGCTCTCCTGAAGCATCACCTATATTCGAAATCAAACTAAGTTCAGTAGCATTCTTTACTTTTTTGTAACACTTACCTTTCTAAAAATAGATATATTTTCACTAATCTAAAAAAAAAAAATTATTTGCAGTTATGTACTTGTAGGGATTTCATTGTTAAAACAAAATCAATGGTTTTTCATGAACTTGTAAAAATTTCTATGGTTAAGTACTCTTTGTCCCTTGTGGCAGCTCACGAATGGTGAGAAGATATATAACTTTAAAATTCATTTCTGATCTGTAAAATTACCTCTCATGCAACCGGGAAATCGTAGCCTGATTGCCTTGTCCATGTCATCAGGCGACATCCAGTTGCCAAGGGTTCCTTTAACTCCAGGTCTTGGTGAGGGTATCGTTTCACGGCGATCATTGGTGCAGATGAATGTTCGGCTTTCAACACGTGCTACGTCAGCAGGATTAGTGCGGGCCAACCAGCTGTTAAAAAAATATAACCAAAATACTGTCAGGAAAAACTTGTATATTATGTGTAGAATATGTTGTTTTATCTTACATGCGCGTTTTGATTTAAATTTAAAGGGTGAACTTACCAGTTCTCGTATTTCGGTAATGGCTGTATAGTCCCTTGCTGCAACATGAGCCTCAGGAGGAAAGAGTTCTCAGCGTCAGAGCCATCACAGATGTGAATGCTGTCTGGCTCACACAGCGATACATTTTCCTCCACGTATGCGCGTACCTGAATACAAGACAGTGAGAAATTAAAATGGGAAAACTCTGAATACAAAATTATCTCAGACAAGAGTTAAGGGGAGAGGATGGTATTTTTGGTGAAGAATGAGTAGATTAAAAAAAAAAAAATCTTTAAAATACTCTGTGATATGTGTGGAATGCATAGCATAACATTTTGTGGGTATTTGTGCCCTTATCGGATTTTTAAATCACATGCCCGCTTTTATCAGTTTCCAGTAACTTCATTTTTTTTGCTACATTGCCAGACAAAAATGGATATAATTTCTGAACTATTAAAGATACATGCATGAAATTTAGAACACACATTCTTTAGACTATTAGGAAACTTTTCTCTGTAACAGAATTTTGTTAATTGATTTCATTTTAAAAATACGTCCGTTTGTTTGCAAGAAAGGAAATCAGAAAATTGTTATTAAATTTTAATTGTTTATTTAGGAACGTAGGGACTAATATCAAAATTCTGTTACAGACAGTTTGTAGAACATGCTTTTGCAAATACATTGCAAAAAACTGTTTGAATCTACCTTTAAAAACGGTTTAGATATATCGGTTTTAGTATAATCCTGCATTGGGTATATTTTTTTCAAATTTGGGCCTCCAAATAATTATTTTTTAAAATATTTTAATTTGGTTGAGTTGCCACAGCTTCGAGCTCTCTACATATAAAAAATTAATATTTTACCCCAAATAGGAAAAAAGTTTTAAAAAATACCATCCTCTCCTCTTAAGGAAATCTCATATTTTTATTTGATACATAATCAGTTCCCATTGCAATGTTCACAGTAGCAGCACGAATGACTCAGTGGATGGAGCGGAAGTGGGGGGGGGGGGAGAAGGCACCACAAAAGAGTAATGTGCCCTTGAATAACACGTGGCTTAGACAGTGTACTCAATGTTTTGACAAAGTTAATGAATGTCATATGTTTAAAAAATGTAATATTCTGTGTGCATAGAGTGACCATACGTCCCAATTAATCGGAACTGTCCCGTTTCTGAGCCTTGAAAAACCTGTCCCGATTTTTTTTTCAATAAATAGGCTTTTATCTCGATTTTTGGCATAAGTTTGCAAGTTTTAAACTTTTTACAAGTGCCGATAAATTTTACCTATAATACTTGCATACTGTCGACATGGAAGATATTTCTCTATACTATAGATTGTATCTATTAATGATGAAAATTTTTAGGTTGGTACTACCTGTTGTTTTTATCGATAGAACGATAATATTCGAGATTTTTTATCGTTATTTGTTCATTGCCAAGTTCAGCTAGGGTTTTAATCGATTTAATTGGTGTTTATAGTGAACATTAGAACTGTGTTTTACATCTTGTAACAATGCCAAAGAGGCAATGTAAATTTAAAGAAGAAAATTTCTTTGTTTTAGAGCTACGACAAATAACTATTTAGCTAAATATAACTGCAATGATTTTTATTCAAATTTACTTGCAAAATCTGAGTTACTGAATGCAATAACTTCTGCAAAGTATGATTGGAGTAAAGAAAGTAAATAAACCCCTTTAGAAGCTTAATTTCTGACTTGAGCTAAATATAAATGAATTCGAAAGTGCATTTAATTTATTCTTATTGCCGTAATATTATTTTTAACAAGTATAATTTGAAATTATTAACATTTGTTCCTTCTTTTAGTGTTATTTACGTTTCATTTTAGTGTATCCGTCTAATGATTAAATTTAAATCAGATAAATATTGAATGTTAGAAAAACATGGAGTCCCACTTTTTCCGTAAAGAAACTGATTGAAATTCCACTTTCACTCAAAGAAATTATGGTCATTCTATATGTGCACAAGAAAAAACGTATTGCCGAATCAACTCCAGAATTATTGGGATTCTTATATGCATCATAAAATCATTATGGATTTTTTGTGCTTAAAATATGACCTAACTTACCTTGGGAGTGAGCGAATGAAGGTTGCCATGGGAGACGTTAACTCCACGCAGGTGGTTGTAGAGACCCACGTTAGGCTGGGATAGAGACTTGGCATACCGGGATACTGATGCTGCACATCTGCAAAGAAAGAAATTATCTCATAGTATGGTTGTATTGTGACTCCGTTGACTATAACAAGTTATCAATTGAGGCTATGTGCGGGGAATAACAAGTGCGCTGCCAACTTTACATCTGAAATATGTTGTCAGGTTAGAATTTTTAAACAGACTGTACCAAATTAGTACGAAGTTCTTAATTGAAAATGTTAGCGTACAGGTAACATATTATTTACTAGTGAGAAGTGTAAACCATGACGATGTGTTTTTATGTTGGGATGAAGTTAAAGGTGACTCTTGTTGAGGTTAGCTTTGATAGTAGGTAGCCATAAATAACCATTTCACACTTTCGTAATACCAAACAATATTGATAGGAAAGTGTCAAAATGCTGAAGTACATAGGGGGTATAATAAAAATATAATATTTTATCAAATAAGTATTAAAAATGCTGATCAGTTTGAAATATATAATGACTAAATATGATAAAACTGTATTCTCAATTACAATTCAATTAACCAGTGAGGAGCAAAACCTGACATGTCACTTTTCAAAAAATGCTACAAATATGTGTGACTGTAATAAACAAATGTTTTTTGTGGTGAAATTTGATAAGAATCTATAGCAAAAAATATATATATTTAATATTTCACCATAGAAAATATTTTGTTCGTTATAGAGATGTAAGTTTTTGACGTGTATTTTCTGAAAATGGATATGTCACGTTTTGAAAGTTCGCTCCTCAGATATTCTTGAAGAGAAAAATAAGAATAATCATTTATAATAACACCTAAATTGTTGTCCACATCTGTGGAGTAACGGTGGCCCGGGTTCGATTCCCGGTCGGGGCAAGTTTTCCCTCAACACAATATGAGTAAATGCTGGGTAACTTTCGGTGTTGGACCCCGGATTCATTTCACCGGCATTATCACCTTCATCTCATTCAGACGCTAAATAACCTAAAATGTTGGTAAAGCGTCGTAAAATAACCTACTAAAATAAAGAAAAAAAATATGAGGAAATGCTGGGTAACTTTCGGTGCTGGACCCCTGACTCATTTCACCAGCATTATCACCTTCATCTCATTCAGACGCTAAATAACCTGAGATGTTGATAAAGCGTCGTAAAATAACCTACCAAAATAAAAATAAATAAAACCTAAGTTGTTGGTATACAAAAAAATTCTTCTTCATACCTATTTAATATTATATATCAAAATAATTATATAATAATAAAAATAGGCTATATCACATAAATTTTAGCGAAATATGATGGCCGTCTACACTAGTATTCAATCGATTTTGTGATCATAAAATAACAGTTGAATCTGACAAGTTACTATGACAACACACAAGCACACACGTGGTTGAAAACAAAAGCGAGGACGCACCTATGCCCTTATATTATTCAAACCTGGCAATTCGTTCAAGAATCTTCATGTCTGGCAGTACACACGAAGATGAGGGCCGCTTGTACCTGGTCGATCAGGACATGACGAAAACAAAGGAAGCAGATGACAGCTCGTTGAGAGATAACTGTCCGCTGACCCTTGCGTTGATACCTGCACTTACTAGTCATTATCCCGCTTGCTGACTGGGGCGGGAAAGAATGCTCTACCCTCCCCCCTTCACCCCCAAACTAGAGAAAACCCTCGCACTACATTGACGTCAATGCGGGCTTCTCAAAGAGCTTATCGATCGAGGCTCGAAGCGGCTCTCTCGTGTTTAGAAAGCCCGTTCTATAGTTCATTACCCCTTATTATTGTATTATTTCTGAAAACCCAGTCTTCGGTGCTATGGATAGCTTTTCTTTTAATCGTAGGTGCATAACCCGGTGCCAGTTCCGCTCCTTGGGCGCCAACGAGTCCGCACCATGAAAGTGTTTTCCGACAACCAGCAATAATCATATTTTCACCAAATTTGAATACATTTCACCGCTAGTCTATCTCGTCACGCTAGTATCGTAAATGTCTTTCGGTGATAAATACTGCCATAAAGCAATCAGTGTCAATATGAGACACAATAGAGAGAATCACAGAGAACAAAGGCTTTTAACTTCAAAGTCGCATGGAAGGCACATTCATGAGTTTCAATGTCACTTCGGACATGGTTGTTTGTTCGTTGTCAATTTGATGTCCTGAGTTGTCTTAAAGATCCTCAGTCATGCTGATCCTACGTTACGGGTTCCCACAATATGTATCCGTCTAATAATACGTTCAAAATGTCCAGAAATGAGCCAAATGTAAAACAACGAAAAGGTATGAAAATCCTCGATACAAAAATAATTTAAAGATGGTTAAAAAGTATGCAAGATGGAGCGAAAATAAGAACGCGTTTGGCGTAATTCAACTGAACTATGTACTAGAAATTAGGCCATTAACCTGCAGGAGATCAGTAACCTTTGTGATGATTTTGATAATCATAGTTTTAATAAAAGTGTGTGGAATATCATTGTAGAATACGTACTGTATATAACTTAATTTCAGGCAACTTAACATCAGTGCATGCCGGGTAATAGGCCTATAATTTTGTAACAACAATAATTATTATAGCATACCTAGTACAATGTGATTAATTTAATCTAGTCGCTTGTCTTGACATGTAATGATTTCTATTTATGAAACATCCATAAATAACATTCTTCCAGTAGCTACAGACGGTAAAAAATTTGTAGAAACTAATATAAAACTAAAATTTATATCTATAAGCCTATTTATTTATCCGTTTTTACTCACATTAATGTTAATGGTAGACCTACATTTCGATAGTTGTAAAAATAAAATATTTTGTTTTAAACCGCAAAGCTTGTATCACTATAAAAATCCCGAAAACTTTCTCTGCAACATCGCAATAGAGAAAAATTCTACAGTGAAGTCCTCATTTATTTATTTTTTGCGTATTTTATTAGTAATAGATTATTTTACATATGTCTGAAGACATTAGGATCTAAACTTGTAGTGGAATTCCTCTCATTAAAGGACCAGATTAACGTATTTATTGGGTAACAAAAGCGAATCGCTAAAGTCTACAATACCAACATTTAGGAAAGGAATTTCATACTGCGATAGACTTGAGCGATTCGCTTTTGTTACCCAACGAAACGCTGATATTTAAATACATTCAATTGTTCGTTTAATGAAACTCTGATTGAAGTCTCGAGATTATTTGTAACTCCTAATTCTGAAAGGCCATTTCCATCCCTGTCACTTTCCAAAGATGAGGGTAAGGTATTTCCAATTGAAAATCAGGTAGCAAGATGCCCATTCATACCGATAGGTATTTCAAGGTCTTCTCGTCGCGTTGTCCAGGTCTTCGAAGAGATTGAAAAGAGGATTGTGTGGGCTGTTGAACACAATTTTAAAGCTTCTTGTTAAGAATTATGTTCACTTGGGTATTTGAGCTAATAAATTGAATTAATATAATCAGAAAATGATTGTTATTGTATCATTAATTTCCATTGAAAACTTCGTGTTAAGTTAACATTCTTATTTTAGGCCTACTTGCTTAGTCTGTTGTGTTATATTCATTTCAGAGCACATTGTCAGGACCTGCCAAAATATTATTTCGCTTTATTAGCTACAAGTTTAACTTCTGTATTTCTCGAAGTCATTCTGCTAGAGATAGGGACTGCTTGGACAAAAATATATATACCCTTCGCCTTTATATTTTGGATATTCAACTTATATCTGTATATTACGAATAGAAGGAATTTTTCTTCGCATACATTTCTGTCCTTGTACACTTGACGTTCAAGTGTAAAAGCTCTAGGCTATTTTTAGTGAAAGGAGAGAAAATATTTCAAGAATCTTCAAAGATAGATATTAATGTACAAGTTTGAAGAACCAACCTGGCTGAGGTTTTTATTTGCATAACAGAATATATTTAGAACTAGAACTAGCCCTTGTATAAAATGTTTATACAAATGTAGTAAATTATTAATGTTACGATATGAAGAGTTCGCGGGAAAAACGATGAATGTCACATTTCTGTTAAGGATTAGATAATGATCTAATTGAGTCTATAACTGCAAGATGTAGTGCTGTTTCTGTAGAAAATAAAGGAAAGGATTACTGTATTCGTGGTGATAATTCTCCTTTTTACCATTTTTCATAAGAACAACATTAAATTTCGTAGCAATGCATTGAATTAGATAATGACATCAACCTTACCAAAACTGTGACATTCATCGTTTTTCCCGCGAACTCTTCATATTATAAGTTAAATACTTGTAAATATATCTGCAATGCTCGGGAAAAGTGACATAAGTCAGTTTCCACAAACCTTTTTTGATAATTTGACAACTTACACTGGTTTATGTCGATTTGATTTTTTTCTGTATGAATTATTGTAATGGGAGAAATATTTATGTATTTTTTTCCAAGCGAGCAGATGTTCCTTAAGTTGTCAATAAATTATCAAAAGAGGTTTGCGGAAACTGACTTGTGTCACTTTTCCCAAACACTGCAGATATATATTTTATAAAAATGGTGCTTCGTACACGCATATGGGAACGTTTTATTGAAAGTCCTTTCAGAGAAATGACAATAATCACCTCATTAAGTAGAAGTTTGTTAAATTACATTAACGAACGCATTTTTACAGATTTTATTTGGAAACTCGTTAAATCAACCCTCATCGCCGAATTTATCTGCTACGTACCCTAATTTCTGCCCCAACGAATAAAGTTTCTATGAATAACTGGGAACGCTTACAACTTCCACTTCTCTCAGCCGTAAACTTGCTGATGCAAACGACAATCTAGAGTTACGAAATGTAAATCAACCTAGTCCATAAATAATTATGACTCAGACATTTTTGGAGACATTAAACTTGGTGACTTTAGAGTAAAAGTTGTGTTTCATATGTAAGCCTCTCGACGAGTAAACTTCAATCTTATGTACAGTACAAACAAAATCCGTCCAGTAATTTAGAAGAAAACAAACAGATGTTGTACCAAAAACATTTTTTGGGTTTGTATCTTGGGGTTGCTGAAAAACAGGTGTTTTCGAAAAAAAAAATCTAAATCATTTTTACAGCATCATAATTTCTACATATTTTCATATATTATAATAAGAAATTAAAAAGAAAATGAACCCTAATATTTCGCAGTTGTGTGCACGAATTATTGCCGGTACTAATGCAATATGTTCTCATATTTAGTCACTTTTATTGTAACTCCGAGAAGAATGTACAGAACATACATTTCATAGTCTTAACCCGAGAGCTGATACGCAGTACATATTTGTGTTGGAGGGTGTAGCCGACGGGGAAAGTACGTCGAAACGCCCTATCTTATCACAGGTTCGCCGCCAGCTGACGCTGGAATTGGCTTGGTCAAAGCAGTGACGTACGGCTGTAATATTTTGTTGCATTGACCCACTGAAGTCTGGAAGAGATACGCGAAACCGTGCGTCCTTCGAATGGAGCACTTTGAACCGAGTTCTGCAGTTGCTATGTCATCTCTGCCACTTGTTGCCAAGTGGACTCTGGTCTCTGGGATTCCTTGCCCTGACGTTACAAAATCGTTGGAACCGATCCCATATTCACGTTATCAATAAATTTGCTGATAGTGGCATCTGCAGACGTATTAATGCAAACATATCTATGTAATATATTACTTGTCAAATAATTTTATTTGTGAGATAATTTCGCTTCCCGTCTGAACAGCTTCTAGTAGTCTACATTTTATCAATTTTCGTACTGGTACTGGTACTACTTTTTATGACTAACTTTGTTAAAGTTTTACCAGATTGACTTAATATCAAATTACAGTGTGTTTTAGGCAGATTTAACATTTCCATAAGAAATCTATAACTGTATAAAAACAGTGAAGAAATAATAATTTAAACAGTAGGTCATGTTTAGAAACCAGCAGGCTTTGACAAATTGTAAAACAAGAGAACATCAGGCTTTGACTTAGCAACCATAAATGGTGTTCTCTTGACTTAGCAACCATAAATGGTGTTCTCTTGTTTTACTAATTGTCGAAATCTGTTCATTTATAAACATTGCGCATTGATTAAGCTATTTCTTCATTGCTTTTATACAAAAGTTTCTTATGTTCTATGTTTATAGAAACATACGCTATGTATTTTAACACTTGGATTTGTCATCATAGCTATGCGATTGAACTGAAGTACATATACGCTACTGTATATTGAAATATAATCTCCACTTCAACGCCAGAAATACGGAATAATGCCAACTGCTCTAATGTTTTTAGTTTCTAATGTAGCCATATATCATACAGAATGGAAATACGATGAAACTCAAACAATCCTAAAATTGCAAGCATATGTAAAAGCATACGCGATTTTTTTTATTTTATTGTAGCAATAATGCAAGAAATCTACACAAAATACAATATCTGCTAATGTGCTTATAATTTTGAATATATTCATAAAATAATTCTGTAACATTTTCATTCTGAGCTAGTTAAACTTTAAAACGCATTCTAATTTATTCCCATAATAACAATAGCTAAATATGATAAAACTTTTAGCTTTTACTCAGAAACCGATATGAAATGTTGGCATAATGTTAAAATAACTAAGTACGAATTCTTAGACTAAATACTACAATGACAGATTGATTAGTAAAGCAAATCCAGATTGTTATAGATTATAGTTACTGTCAACTCTTTGACACATTAAAGAGTTCAAGAAAATTAGAAAGATTGTTATATTTAGCAGTGCATCGTCACTTTCCTACTTCCATATTTGTCACAGCAATACAGAAGTACCGGCAGGTGAAATGCACGTGGCCTATATAAGGCCAAGATCTGACAAGTTACATGGAATTGTTACGTCATCTAAACAAAATGAGAGTATTATGATAAAAACGAAAGAGGTGCAAACACTTACGGCATATACTGGTCTTTTTCGATGACGTCTGGCATTTTGATGAAGATTTACTTCCGGATTCCGTCTGTGAAGATCAGAAGTCTTGCCCAACTTGGAGATTGGTTCCCAAGAGTCTGCGAAATCTTCAAAGGTATGGATGATGGTACATTTGAATAGGATGTTTTAGGGGGAAAAAGGAGTGTTGTGTGTAGTTAAGAAGAGGTTTGGATTGTGATCCAAATGTAGGACTAAGTTGGCATTTTTATACCCTGGATGACAGAGGACTATTGTTCGAGGCAGTGTGGGGGAAAGCCACCGTAAATGGCGGCCGGCGGGGAAGGCGGCACACAGCTGACGGACTGACGCGGCGGAACAGATAGCTCTGCTTGGTGGGGGAAGCAGCAGTTGCATGGCGACCCAATCTTTGACAACAATGATGCAAGTGATCAAAGTTCTTACAAGAAGTAACCGTAGTGATTGGTAATACCGCTAATATGAATATGAATGAACCAATGGTGGGGATGGCAGATGTGGCAGTGGAAGGGATGACTTTCTGTCCTTATCTAGAGTGTGGACTTCGTTTAATTCTCTACAATATTCGAGCGTAATTCCAAGTAGAGATTCCCAGAATAGTGTCAGACTAGTTGTCTTTCTGCCAGTTTTAAACGCTACAGTTTCAGTGCTGGAACTGTTTCTAAGAGTTTCAAATGTGTTTGGTAATTTCGTGCTTTAATCGAAATTTTAATTGCTCATCTTTTCTATAATTGCATTTGATCTCAAAGCTACTGATTAGACTATTTTAACTAACGTTAAGTTAAAATTATATACCTACGCAATAACTTCATAACTACAGTAGTTGATCGAGCTAAGATTAAACATTAAAATAGCAACTTAACATGGCCACCGTACTTATATCGTCTATCTAAAGTCAGTAAATTCACTACGCTGTATTATTGAATGTGAGATTGGCTGTGATTTGTTTAAATTGTAGAATACATTTCACGGATTTGTGTAATCGCTCTAATTATCGATATATCTCGTTATTTTCGGCGTAATGTCGTGTTTCTGGCGGCATATCCATGATATTATCACAATCTAGTATATACAGTCACGAAGCTTGAGTTGTGAGATTGCTAGAAACAATAGACTGTGCAGGTACTATTTCGCATTGTCTGTAATGAGGCAATAGTAGTGATCCTAGTGGTTAGCAACTATCTATGGATGCATTTTTATTACATATTGAGCTTCGTGACTATATATACTAGACTGTGATATTATTTTATTCAGTGAACGGATTACAGTTCTAAAGGTGCATCTACACGGTTCAATTTTCCATACGTTTACGCATGCAATGTAGGGAGAATAATTGAAAGAATCTAGTTGAAAACGAACGTTCAATTAAGACGCATGCAAATTTTGTGTCTACATAGTGCGCCGTGTTGATCGTCATCTTCACTACGTATATATATAAATTAATCAATATTAAATATCAATCCAATACTTAAGCATACTTGATTCGCAAAATTATGGTTGAACTTTCGGTATTTGCGATAATCTTCAATAAAGCTAATCGTACTTGCCGCCATTTTCAGTTTAAAAGGTCCCACCATCACCAAACAAAAGAATTTTCAATTTATACACGGCCACCTAAAACAATCAGCTGCTCGCTACATTGAAGAAATACGCACAAGATACCCACCAACGATGGGTAGCTTTCAATTGCTGTATGAGCTCTCATTTTTATGGCAAAAAAATGCACAATTGAATGCGTTTCATTGCCCCTTGCATGCATTAGTTGAAAGAAAAGTTGAACCGTGTAGATGCACTTTTATTTGTTTAATTTGTAGAATACATTTCACGGATTTGTGTAATCGCTTTAATTATCGATATATCTCGCTATTTTCGGCGTTTTGCGGTGTTTCTAGCGGCACATCCATGATATTTTATTCAGTGAACGGATTACAGTCCTAAATGGTGTGACTTTATTGCAACTGTTACTTCGAAAGCTGTTGGAGTAGAATAGGAATCACTCTTAGAACTGCGTCTTTTGTAAAACTTTTTCAAGATAACTTTTCCACATTTTGTTAGATATTGTGACAATAAAAAGCGGTCGTAAAACACGATAGAAGAAACTCTCTAAATACTGATAAGCCTACAGTATGTGGGTATGGGAACAAGGTTCGTGCACCCAAAGTAACATCGTCATAATTGTCTATTTAATTCGTTTATAATACTTTCTTCAGTATTAAAGTTTTATTACTGGATTCCTGTAATTTTTTAAAGTTATGAAATAATCTTGGAAACATGATATTTGTTACGATTTGTCTCTGGGTTCATTGGATCTCGCCCATAAATTTCGCTCATGGATAGAGTGACTATTTCTGTGGATTTTGATACAACACTTTGGTATCCATATGTAACTATATTTTACCCGGTTTGAAATAATTCCGTTATTCTTATCGATCGAAACTTTACATTTGAAATGTTTTAATGGCGTCAGAGCTTCGAAATAACAAGAAAACATGTGATTCCCTGGCTGTTTTCCTCGTTTACAGCTCTTGAAACATTTTAGTTTGTCTTGGTCGAATGTGAAATCTTTAATTTTCTAGATTACAGGAAAAGAATTGTGCCCACACCTGTGGAGTAACGGTCAGCGCGTCTGGCCGCGAAACCAGTTGGCCCGGTCGGGGCAAGTTACCTGGTTGAGGTTTTTTTCGGGGTTTTCCCTCAACCTAATACGAGCAAATGCTGGGTAACTTTCGGTGCTGGACCCTGGACTCATTTCACTGGCATTATCACCTTCATCTCATTCAGACGCTAAATAACCAGAGATGTTGATACAGCGTCGTAAAATAACCCAATAAAATAAAATAAAAATAAAAGAACTGTGATGTATATGATGGGTCCACGGGAAGAACAAGCTAAAGGCTGGTTCACAATAAACCGGGAACGGAAACGGCAACGAGAACGAGAACGGAAATATTGTTAAAATAAATGTTTTTATATGTGAGGATTCACAATTAACTATTGTGAACGTTCATATTTAATAATTTATTTTAACATTATTTCCGTTCTCGTTCTCGTTGCCGTTTCCGTTCCCGGTTTATTGTGAACTAGCCTTAAGTCACTTTTTGTTCATTTTTGTTTCTCCCCCCCCCTTCCCCACCTGCTAGCTAACAAAGTGTACCTTTCTAGTAAATCAGAGTGGCAAAAAGCTTGTATTGTAACATGGTAACTTAAACTAAATGAGATATAAACACAGTCTACTATATACAGTCACGAAGCTTGAGTTTTGAGGGTGCTAGAAACAATAGACTGTGACGGTACTATTTTGCATTGCCTGTAATGAGGCGATATTAGCGATCCTAGTGGTGAGCAACTATCTAATGTTT
The DNA here is from genome assembly GCA_025594305.2 of Periplaneta americana. Classification (NCBI taxonomy): domain Eukaryota; kingdom Metazoa; phylum Arthropoda; class Insecta; order Blattodea; family Blattidae; genus Periplaneta; species Periplaneta americana. Next base: position 8,433,019 of record JAJSOF020000036.1, on the reverse strand, counting down.
GCATATTTACTACGTATTGAGCTTCGCGACTGTATATACTAGACTGTGGTATAAATATTAATGATGTCTTATCAGTGTACGTATGGATTCATTGTGCTATGTCCATATTTCTATTTGGACGAGAAATGGCAGACAAATGGAGTTTCTATCAGTTATTTTATTTAAATCTAAGATACTGCATCCATAGTTTTACTTTTATGGAATTCGTCACTCTATCTTTAACACGAGTAGTTTCAGAAATAATGATAGCTAATGAATCAGTAATCTCTTATTTGTATGTTGAGCAAGTTTCAATGTTCAGCGGCATTGTATAAATGCTGCACTCTTGGACTTCAATTCCATGCAAATTTACAAGCTGTTTTCTCACACTTTTTTCAGCACATTTCGTCAGGTTCGAAGTGTAAAGGGTCTTACAATTTTGATGCTAGGAACATGACATTTTTATTGCATGTTCTATATACTGTGGTTAACAAAATAGCGAATGGATGTTTATGATTAAATGAATAGTTTTATTAAATAAAAAATGAAATATTTATAGTGGCAATGAAAAATTTCTATTTTTGGGTATACAGTGGTTATAAAAAATGTGTCCCCCTTTTGTAGTAAAGATATAGGAAAATTAATACGTGATGCTTTTCTAAATATGCCATTGGTTTTTCAAACAGTTTACTGAAAAATTGAGGACATATTTAATTTTGAAATATGCAAATTTTTAAAGTATTCTTGTTAATAATTCAAAAACTAATTCATTCACAGAAATGAAACTTCACCACATCATTAGCTATCACTCCGTGATTATTGTATAGTTGGTACAACCGGTAACAAGGGAACAGCTAATCATAACACACTACTACCATCTAGCGGAATATTTATAATGAGATGGTATAATAATACATTTTCAAGACAGTTTAGTATTTTTTAAGTCAAGTAATATTTTATTGTATTAGAGTACTTTATTTCTTCTAATCTTTATATACTTTCTTCTAATCGTGTAATAGTCAATTAAATACCACTCGAGTTTTGATTTTCTCTAGATAAATCGAAACCTCTAGTGAGATTACTGTTGATAAAAAAAAATGAGGAGTGAGAAAGGAAATAAGATAAAGAACGTAGGGAAATGGAAGACCATAATAGAGGGTGCTGCTGTAGTGTGTTATTATATTATATTATTGAAGAAGAAGAAGGATAATGGAAATGAAATGTTATAATGATATTGATAAAGAACAGGTGGAAAAGTAGGTAACTTAATGGTGATGAAAAAGAAGAAACGTGACTATGGTGAAGGTGAAGAGGAAAATTAAGAAGAAACAAATACAAGTAGAATGGAATATGTCGATAACAATAGTATTTAAAATACTGAGAATCAATCTTTGGCTTACGGTATCCAACGCACTGATAGACGGAGCTAACATTTGTACCTGTGCTTGCTTACAACTGATTGGTATCCTCGCGTCTTCCTTGGAATTTTACCCTCCCTTCCATTTAAGAACCCTCGTTCTACAACTTTGTTTCTTAGCACATTAGCCTGCTCGGGATGTAATCTCCTTTTCAATAGACACGAGGGAAGGGACTCCAGCACGTTTCAAGGTTGGCGTGGCTTTCCCCGCCAAGCATCGTAACCCCTGCTCCCCTACACGATCTTACATCCCTTGAGTCTGGCGTCTTAACAACTGTGCCTCAAAATATTCACAATAACGAATCTACAGCGTTTTAATTTATGACTTTGTATTTTTAAAAAACATATTGGTCCGACAAGTTAGCATGTAAATGAAATAAGTATAAAAAATCATTCAAATAAGTGTCTTAATTAACCTAAAGAATGATACAAAAAATTACATTAAGTCATTTATACAATCGCCAATTAATGGCATCTTCAGGTCTAGTAACATACAATGATACTGTGAGCTTTTATATTATTTATTTATTTATTTATATCTATCTATCTATCTATCTATCTATCTATCTATCTATCTATCTATCTATCTATCTATCTATCTATCTATCTATCTTCGACCTGGTTGGCGAGTTGGTATAGCGCTGGCCTTCTATGCCCAAGGTTGCGGGTTCGATCCCGGGGTCCACACCTGTGGAGTAACGGTTAGCACGTCTAGCCGCGAAACCAGGTGGCCCGGGTTCGATTCCCGGTCGGGGCAAGTTACCTGGTTGAGGTTTTTTCCGGGGTTTTCCCTCAATCCAATATGAGCAAATGCTGGGTAACTTTCGGTGTTGGACCCCGGAATCATTTCACCGGCATTATCACCTTCATCTCATTCAGACGCTAAATAACCTAAGCTGTTGATAAAGCGTCGTAAAATAACCTACTAAAATAAAAAATCGATCCCGGGCCAGGTCGATGGCATTTAAGTGTGCTTAAATGCGACAGGCTCATGTCAGTAGATTTACTGGCATGTAAAAGAACTCCTGCGGGAAAAAAATCCGGCACATCCGGCGACGCTGATATAACCTCTGCAGTTGCGAGCGTCGTTAAATAAAACATAACATTTTTCTTTCTATCTATCTATCTATCTATCTATCTATCTATCTATCTATCTATCTATCTATCTATCTATCTATCTATCTATCTATCTATCTATCTATCTATCTATCTATCTGTCTGTCTGTCTGTCTGTCTGTCTGTCTGTCTGTCTGTCTGTCTAAGCCATCCTAAAAATAAAAAAAAATAACATTCATAATGAGTATTGGATTAGGTTGGTTATGGGCTAATTTAGCAACCACAAACAGCACTGCTACTTTAAATTTAATAAAACAAGATGTAACAATATAACAAGACAAAAGGACTTCACTAGTATTAATGAAATGCGATCTTTAATTTTTTACAATGATTATAAAAAAAGTATGGGGACGGAGTGAATATATAGTCCTAGATAACATGAAAATGCAGGAAAGATTTGGACTGGCTTGGTTCAGACTAGAGATTTGGAGGTTAAAAAATAACAGAGATAATTTCCCTCAAAGGACCTGCCCTTTATGCATGAATAGAGAAGATGATAATCATATAACATTTTGAGTGTTATTTTACTAAAGAAATTCGAGAAAAATTCATAAAGAAGTTCTTATTAATGAACAAAGAAATTGCAATTAAAAAACTAATGAATAATAAGAACCGAAATTTACAAAAACAAAAAAGTTTTTATCTTTTTTTTTTAGTTAAAAATAAAATAAATGTAATAATTAATGGAAAACTAGAAATTAATGGGGTAAATTTAAGATCAGCGTCGCGGTCTAAGGCATCCTGCCTAGGACTCGCGTTACGGAATGCGCGCTGGTTCGAGTCCTCATGGGGAAATAAATTTTCTCATGAAATTTCGGCCAGTGTATGGGACCTGTGCCCACCCAGCATCGTGATGTACTTGGAGAGCTACGATAGGTAGCGAAATCCGGTTGCGAATACCAGCTATAACGGCTGGGGGGATCATCGTGCTAACCACACGATACCTCCATTCTGGTTGGATGATCGTCCACTTCTGCTTCGGCATGTGAGCGTGAGGCCAGCAGCCGGCTGGTCGGTCTAGGCCCTTCACGGGCTGTAGCGCCACGGATTATTATTATTATTATTATTATTATTATTATTATTATTATTATTATTATTATTATTATTATTATTATTGGAGATTTATCCAATCTTGGAGCAACAGTAACAAATATAAATGACACTCGGGGGGAAATTAAACGCAGAATAAATATGGGAAATGCGTGTTATTATTCGGTTGAGAAGCTCTTATTATCCAGTCTGCTGTCCAAAAATCTGAAAGTTAGAATTTATAAAACAGTTATATTACCGGTTCTTCTGTATGGTTGTGAAACTTGGACTCACACTCTGAGAGAGGAACATAGGTTAAGGGTGTTTGAGAATAAGGTGCTTAGGAAAATATTTGGGGCTAAGCGGGATGAAGTTAGAGGAGAATGGAGAAAGTTACACAACACAGAACTTCACGCATTGTATTCTTCACCTAACATAATTAGGAACTTAAAATCCAGACGTTTGAGATGGGCAGGGCATGTAGCACGTATGAGCGAATCCAGAAATGCATATAGAGTGTTAGTTGGGAGACCGGAGGGAAAAAGACCTTTAGGGAGGCCGAGACGTAGATGGGAGGATAATATTAAAATGGGTTTGAGGGAGGTGGGGTGTGATGATAGAGACTGGATTAATCTTGCACAGGATAGGGACCGATGGCGGGCTTATGTGAGGGCGGCAATGAACCTTCGGGTTCCTTAAAAAGCCATTTGTAAGTAAGTGTTATTATTATTATTATTATTATTATTATTATTATTATTATTATTATTATTATTATTAAAATTTAAGATCAAGAAACATTGGTAGTCATAAGATTAAACAAGATGTAATTATAAAAATATGATTTAGATTACATGAATATGTGTGCTTGTTTTGTGTTATAGATATAGAAAATTGCAATGAAGAAAGAGTCAATGTTTGCAATAAGAGTGAACAGGAGGCAAGCATCCCCTTTGTAATGAATCGACACACAGAAACAAAAGTTCCGGATATAATAGTTAAAACAAGAAGTAAAAGAAAAGAGTTATTAAAAGATATAAAAATTACAGAACTAACAAACAAATTTAAATTTGACAGATACGCATTCTCAAGAGTAAAAGATAAGAACATTTTGGATTTAATTAGAAATTACTTAGCAATCTTTTATATTTCAAAATTTAAAAATTTTGGGGGATTGACAAAAGAATATTGTGAGCTTAAATTAAGAAATGAAGGCTTGCCAAGTAGAGAAGGCATATATGTCTGCTGTACCCGTAGAAGAGGAATGGAGGAAAATACCGTCATTGACGATTTATATAAACTTGCGCATTGTAGAACTAGAAAAGAAATTCAGCTTAAGCAGGTAAATAAGTTTTATGGTCTACAATGCACATAGGCAAAAAAAAAAAGTCGAAACTTGTATTAAAATAATACGTAAGTGTAAGATAGGCCAAAAATGAAAGTGGCTAGACCAAACATTTGTATTACATAAAATTTGTTATTAGAATCGCATATTTGAAATTGTGGACATATTGTTTAACGTATGTATTAACTTTGTGAATTATTAATAAATTATTATTTATTCATTTATTTATTTATTCTGGTGGAGTTAAAGCCATCAGGACTTCTCTTCCACACAACCAGAAATGTAATAAAGCATAAGAAAAAATGTACGTACACCATCATGCAAATTAATTTAATATATAACATGTGACAAAATGAAAATAATATAAAAGACAACTGCACAAACAAGTAGAAATTCAAAATAATACAAATTAGTCTAACATATTAAGGAATGATACAATGACATACAGTATGTGCATATGTAGTGTGTTGCTGGTTTAATGGTAGGACAGTGATGGGCGTGTTTCTCCGATTAGTCTAGGTTGATTTAACTAGAATTAACTAATACCCGAAATTTTATACCTAAGGGAGTTGTTTGTACTGCAAGAAGTTTGATATTTTATTATGGAATGGTTTCGTCATTAATAATAATAATAATAATAATACTTACAAATGGCTTTTAAGGAACCCGAAGGTTCATTGCCGCCCTCACATAAGCCCGCCATCGGTCCCTATCCTGTGCAAGATTAATCCAGTCTCTATCATCATACCCCACCTCCCTCAAATCCATTTTAATATTATCCTCCCATCTACGTCTCGGCCTCCCTAAAGGTCTTTTTCCCTCCGGTCTCCCAACTAACACTCTATATGCATTTCTGGATTCGCCCATACGTGCTACATGCCCTGCCCATCTCAAACGTCTGGATTTTAAGTTCCTAATTATGTCAGGTGAAGAATACAATGCGTGCAGTTCTGCGTTGTGTAACTTTCTCCATTCTCCTGTAACTTCATCCCGCTTAGCCCCAAATATTTTCCTAAGCACCTTATTCTCAAACACCCTTAACTATGTTCCTCTCTCAGAGTGAGAGTCCAAGTTTCACAACCATACAGAAGAACCGGTAATATAACTGTTTTATAAATTCTAACTTTCAGATTTTTTGACAGCAGACTGGAAGATAAGAGCTTCTCAACCGAATAATAACACGCATTTCCCATATTTATTCTGCGTTTAATTTCCTCCCGAGTGTCATTTATATTTGTTACTGTTGCTCCAAGATATTTGAATTTTTCCACCTCTTCGAAGGATAAATCTCCAATTTTTATATTTCCATTTCGTACAATATTCTGGTCACGAGACATAATCATATACTTTGTCTTTTCGGAATTTACTTCCAAACCGATCGCTTTACTTGCTTCAAGTAAAATTTCTGTGTTTTCCCTAATCGTTTGTGTATTTTCTCCTAACATATTCACGTCATCTGCATAGACAAGCAGCTGATGTAAAATAATAATAGTAATAATAATAATAATAATAATAATAATAATAATAGTAATAATAATAATAATCTGGCATAAATTTTCCTTTCACTTTAATTGAAAGTCTTAGTTGGATGAAAAGGAATTTAAAAAGACAAAATTTCCATGCACTGCACAATAAACATCTCCTCTTCCCCTGTAGAGTTGTACCACCTTTTTCTCCAGAATAAAAGCACTGATAATACGGTTTTAGAGAATCCGGAAGTTAATCCGCCCGCCACCAGTCTCTACCCTGAGCAAGATTAATCCAGTCTCTATCAAACCAGTAGAAGATACCAAGAAGGCACCACTTATGAGGCAACTAGGCTAGGAGATAATATGGTAAGGTGGCCAGTTCCTTTCCCCTAATCTAGAATTAGTGTATATTAAGTACTTGTAGCACATTTTCATTTGTCTTCCGGTTTTTTAATGTAGCCAGTTGTTCGGCGCATGAATCTCATCTCAGACGCTGTTAGTCTGCTTTCGTCCATTTTCCTGAAAGTCCATACTTCGCTCCCATAACAGAGGTCTGGTCTAGCTATTTTTTATATAGACGAAAACGGGTAGATTTTTTAACTAATGATGGTTTTAGAGCTCAGTTAATGGCATGCATGGACTTATTGAATATAAAAATTTTCCCTAGTATATCTACATTTTCAATATAACCTATATATAAGTAATGAAGTTTAGCCGTTCTAGAAATTTATTATTTAGACAGATTTTCCTTGGTACCGAATATTTATCATAAAAGACTTTTTTTTTTTTTTGTGGGCATTTCCATAGAGTACTTCTGGCCTACCAAATTTAAACTGTGTACTGACCATTGAAAATTATTTTCAGATGTGGATAATAAAACTAGGTCATCTGCAGAGATTATCGTATGTAATATTAATCGGAATGCTTCCATACCTTTTCTTCCTAAACTCTTGTACCATTGTAGGTGGAACACTTTTTATTGCGTTGCAGGAAATATGACCATGCACGGAGGCAATATGGAATTCGGCTGACATTACGTGACGCTCTTGGAAATGATTTTAATTGTACAAATGCAGTTCTGAGATTTTTATCAAATACAGGTTTGGATAAGGTGATTTAGTTTTTTATTGATCCGTTTTACTTATCCTCCGGACCCTTTATATCCGGAGGTTACATTTGTTGTTTTATATTTGATTTTACATTGTTGACATTTCGGACTTTATACATCCGAATATTTTATAAAATTTTATGCTTTTAAAATATGATTCACAAGTTATCTCTGGTGGCCTTAGTTTTATTGTTTTATTTGTTCGTCTTGAATACCACCTAGTGTGGTAGAATTGCTCACTTTTATGATTCTGTAGAAATCACCTTATGTATACTGCATTTGTGTGCCTCGCTTTATCGTGACAACGCTTTTTAGTTCTTTTAGCACTCTGATTATTATATTATTTATGTATTTGTAATATTAAGAATTTTAGATAAGGGCGCAAATAGCCATAGTAGCTGACGCGCCCTTCTTAAACTCTTAAACTCTCTGTACCATTGTATTCATATAAATATTAAATAGAAGAGGTGAGAGTCCACATCCTTGTCTGATGTTTGAATTTCTTTCTTTCCATTCAGATATTTTGTCTCCTATTTGACGGAAATGAGGTTAGTTTTATGGTAGATTATAGACACTGTAGATGATCTGTTGTGGTATGTGACCCTTCGCCAGTATATCTAATAATAAGTTTGTACTCACTCTGTCGAAAGCTTTTTTAAAATCAACAAATGCCAGATGTGTTTCATTGTTGAATTCACGATGTTTTTCTATCAGAATTTGCATTGTAAAGTATCGGTCACAACATGATCTACCTTTATGGATCCATTCTGTAAAAAAGGTAAAGGTATCCCCGTAACATGCCATGAAGGCACTTGGGGGGCATGGAGGTAGAGCCCCTTGTTTTCCATGACCTCGGCACTAGAATGAGGTTTATTATTATCATTATTATCATCATCATCATCATTATCATCCTATCAAGTAGTAGTCCTAAAAGAAGTGTTACGGCCTGAGAAGATGATTTTCGTGCCATCTTTTCAGATAAAGTTTTCTATTTGGACGATATTTTATTATTGTCTTAGGGAACCTGGATGAGTCCATTCTCAAGATGTGATCTTTCACAACCTGTCCTTGGATCCATTCTGTTCTCCTAAAATATTCTCATAATAAATATTTAATTTGTATTTAATAATCCAGTATTAGCATACATTTATAACCAGCGTTTAGCAAGCTGATACCTCTGCAACTGTCGCAATTTTTTCTAACCCTCTTCTTGAAAACCGGGATAACTATTGATTTCGTCCAGTCTTAAGGTAGTTCTCTCCTTCCAAAATTGTGTTAAAATTAACAGATCTTAAAAGGAATAAGTGACATGAATGTTTAAATAGTTCAACAGGTATAGCATCTTCTCCAAGTGCTGTGTTACACCTCTTGGTTTTCAGATCCATGGTAAGTTCTTCTAAAGAAATATAAATGGGTTATTTTAAGGGGTAGTGATGTGCATTCCACAACCTCTCCTACCCAATTCCCATCCTCACCTTCACGCGGTGTAACCTGTTCTCACAAACGAGGCTCTGGGGACCGAATCACAGCGGTATAACTGTTCTATCTACTGAGGAAATGCAGTATTGAAGCAGGTCCAGATGCTGTAAGGTGGCAGCCCCACCACTGGAGTTACCACCTTGTTGCTAGCAACAGTTGGTGGGAAATTTCGATAGTGTTTGGTATAAAAGGGAGATAAGTCATAAAAATGATTCCGAATGTGAGATAAATGAAAATTAAACTTGCACCCTTTTACAAATAATTTTCTACACAAAACATATCAAATTCTAATATTCTTTTGTTTTTGCATTCTCGCTTGTCACGATCGGATATTGTTTATATTGAAATAAAACATTTGTCGCAAGCGAAAACTAATTAAAAACTATTTCTGTTCTAAGGAGGATATTTTTCCCCTTCATAAACTGTTTGTGGCAATAGTTTGTCACTTTTCCGATAGAGTGAATTGTTATGTTTTAATTACAAACCAGATTTTTTCCGGCGCGCGCATTTATTAGTTGATTGTTGTCGATGTCAAACGTTGTGTTGTAAGCAATGGCGAATACAAGCACAATTACTGAGGAAAGTCTCATCGTTACCCCTGATCACGTATATAACAGATTGACCATCGCAATGTTAAAAACGGTAGTATGTGAAAGAGAACAACCACCAGGATCGCCACCGTTGACTGGAAACGAACGCTAGATGGAAGTAGAGTTGCTCCATGCAATTCAAATGAGAGTTATGACGTGACTGCATCTATTGTCGCTAGATGCCAGTATAGTAAACTTGATAAAAATTGTTGCCGTCAAAGCTTATAAGGCTCAGTAGCGGCTCGTCGTAAAAAAAATAGGTGAAGTGCTGTTCACATACACAAATGCATGAACAGTTTTACCAATATAATGAGTAGGCCTACTATTCGTAAACTAAGTACAATTTTAGTAGTTCTAGAACACATGCAAACAGGAAAATTAATTTATTTCAGGACTCACCCAATTTCTTGCATACCAAGTCAATCCTTCTATCTTTTAAAGCCGCAAACCTGTATATAATGTCTTCATAAAATGTCTGAGTTTCACTGAGTATGGAGAGTATATCTCTATGCAAAGCTATGAGGGTTGTAATTCTGATAAAATAACATAGAGCCAGCTAATTTACTGTTGCAGGGGTGGCTGCTTAGACACAAGGAATGAGGATACTATTCTCGAGTCAGGTAGTACATACTGTAAAATTTCACAGCCCTTAAACAATAGCCCCCGGCCTTGGAGACCAACTTCAACTCTTCTCTATTGTTAGTACCGTTAGATCTGCAAACTGGTTACTCCAACTACAAGAAGGCTGACAGTTCTCCATAACTGAAAGACTTAGAAACGCACTTCACTCATAAAATCTTTTTTTAGTGCGTGACTAAGTTCCAATAGACACCGCTCGGCGCTCATAACAGTTGACATTATTCTATTCAGCGGACGGTTACAGGTACTATTTATACAACTAAACACTGTCCATAACGACTGAAAATAAACCTTTTTTTTATTGTAGAAATACGGTATCGGTAATAACTAGAATTAATTATTAATAAGAGCTAAAATTGTGTTTTACAAATAGGTGAAGTGGCACTTCACTTACTTCACCTGAATAACCGCCCCTGATAAGGCTGAGCAGTCTGTTATTAAAAACGGTAGTATGTGGAAGAGAATAACCACCAGGATCGCCACCGTCGATTGGAAACGAACATTAGATGGAAGTACAGTTGCTCCATGCAATTCAAATGAGAGTTATGACGTAACTGCTTCTACAGTCGATAGATGGCAGTATAGTAAACTTGATAAAAGTTGTTGCCGTCAAAGCTTATAACGCTGAGCAGTCTGTTATGTAGTGATCAGGGTCGTTTAGTGTGTGGGTTCATAAAAAACAACAAACTTGTGAAATGTACGAAGGAATCAAAGAAAACTTTTTTCATCGCTTTAATAAAGCAGCTTCCAAGTGAAGTCAATCTCCAGAAACTGGAAAAGAAGACTTTCTCAACAGGCTCTGCATTGGATGCAAAACGCAGCGGAAGACCTAAAAAAATATGTCTGAATCATTGGAACGTTCATCGATGAAACCAACAAGGAAGAGATCGGCGGAAAATAATGGTGCGCGTACCGAAATATTAGAAGTTTGACATTGACACCAATAGGCCCACGTAAGTTTTTTTTTTCATCCATTAATTGGCGAGTTCAATAAATAACGAAATAGGAATCGTGAATACCTGGAAATCAACAACGTAGCAATATCAGGTTATCAATCATGCATACCATTGAATCAACTAATTAAGATAACATTGGGAGAACTGTCATAAAGATATAAAGCATTGGATCGAACTGGCAGAAAACACTAAAGCGCTATGAATAGATCTCATGGAAATGATGAATATTAGTACATCGACAAAAATATGTCATCAAGATGACACATACCTTCTCATACCATTTATACGTTTCTTAGCAATTGAGGTCCTTTAATCATATTAGGAATAATTCTACTGTTAGTGAGGCTTATTTTATTGAACTATTATCCGGGAAACACGCATAAATTAAATAATGGAATGTACACCGTAATGAGATTAACTTCGGCTTTCTGGTTTATACACAAAAACACATACATACATACCTTTTTATTTAGCAGCATGTCCATGCCGGTAATACTAAATGCTTGAGTCCTTCTTCAACACAATATTATTTTCAATAAACATACAACATATAATATTGTGTTATGTAATAAAATTTTTTATTCTCGACCATGCCGAAATGTAGTAATTATACACCTGGTAGCAGCCCTTTAATGGACCTCATTAAAGTACACCTATTCATTAAAGTTCAGGTGTTCCACCAATCAGAAAATACCATTGTAGCAATATGAAAGCGCAAGTATCGATTATTCTCGGATATGCAATCGAAAGACAACTAGCGCGAGATTAGACAATATTAAAGTCAGTCGAAAAAAACAACACACAAATTAACATCAATTCACCGTCATCTTCCACCTTTCACAAAACACATTCCCGCAAATTCAATTCACTAATTGCCGGAAAAAATCAATATGGTCGAGCATAAAAAGTCGTATGAAACTTGACTATAATGGTAATTAAGACGCTCGTATGAAAATTATGAAACTCGCTTGCGCTCGTTTCATAAACATAGTCGCGTCTTAATTACTACCATTATAGGCTCGTTGCATAATGTACTATTAAAATCAAATGTCAGGTAAGTGCAATAATTACACTATATCTAAAAAAAAAAAAAAAACTTTTCTCTTTATAAGATTTTCAAAATCAATCTCCCTTTGTCTAACATACTTAGGCCTACTTATGGTTTTTACGGAACCCGGAGATTCATTGTCGCCCTCACATAAGCTCGCCATCGGTCCCTATCCTGAGCAAGATTAATCCAATCTCTACAATCATATCCCACCTCCCTCAAATCCATTTTAATATTATCCTCCCATCTACGTCTCGGCCTCCCCAAAGACCCTTTTCCCTCCGGCCTCTAACATAGTACATTTAAAAATAGTAAGTGGTCAACAGTTTGTTCATGTTGGTTACAGATACACATGGGATCGTCATTTAATTTTGAATCGGTAGTAATACAATTTATTCTTCCATGACCTGTTAGAAACGTTAGGTTCGACGCTAATATAATCTTTGTTTGCATTCTGTCTCGTAGGGGATGTAAAATGATCTTATTTTATAATTTGACGTTGATTGTCATTCTCTTTTCCACTTTTTCGTAGCTTGGACTTGTTAGTTGGCAGGAATTTCACTTTTCGGGATTTTACTATAGCACTGAAGCAAGGCCTTCTTCACCCGTCGGTTCGCCGCCTCCTTAGTTGCCATAGTGACACACGTGACTCTTTATCCATCTGAAGTGTGAATATTCCAGTTGTATTCTAAGAGCCTCATTGTTTTCGAATGTTTTTAGATACATACATACATACATACATACATACATACATACATACATACATACATACATACATACATACATACATACATACATACACACATATGCAAGGAGTTAGAAGTATTTTTGTACTAAATTTGTACTCTTTTCAGCAACAAATTGTTCCGGTAATAAATCTCTGTTAAAAAGTCAAACGCTGAACATAATCATGCTGTATATTCTGTTCAATTCAGACTTTCATGGTGCTAGATTCGGTCGCTTGTTCACCACATGCCTCTTCGCTAGTGTGGAATTAAGTACTTGTGAAATCCTTCTTTCATATACCACAAAACCTCTCGAGCAACACCAACTGCACAAATTGCTATGTATGCAGACGATACAGCTATTTATGCAACCCATCGCAACATTAACACAGCCTCAAGTCACATTCAGGAAGCCTTACACATCATATGCCCTTGGATTGAAAATTGGCGCATCGCACTGAACTACAATAAATGCGAAGCAATGATATTTACTTTGTGTCGTCCTGCTAATCCTCCATGCATAAATCTTTCAACCAACGTGATACCAAAGGATGAAGCTATAAAATATCTTGGAGTGCACTTAGATCGCCGTCTGTCATGGAAACATCACCTCAACAACAAACTTAAATTGGCCTACTCAAGACTCGCTAAATTATATCCGCTCCTCAACAAGAAATCATCTCTACAGCTACAAAATTGCATGCTGCTTTACACATCTCTATTACGACCTCTACTGCTTTACGCCTGTCCTGTCTGGGGAGGAGCTGCAATAAGTGAAATTAAACACGTCCAGTCATTTCAAAATAAAGTCCTACGAATTTCACTCAGTTCTCCCTGGTTTGTCCGTAACAGCCAACTACACAGAGAAACTGGTATTGACACAATCCAACAGTTTATTCAGTCACAAGCTAAGAAGTTCTATAACAACCTAGAAAATGTTCCAGGCGCCATCCACTACTCTCTCGGAAGGAAGTCCACATTTCCCACAAGAATCAAGAGCCAACTTCCAATGGACCTCATATTATAATCAAAATTTATCATCACACCAACCTATGTAAATAATTATTTATTAACAATTATTTTGTTCATTGAAGAGCCCAATCTAGGCTGCCCTCAATTCAGTGTCATGTATTATATTTACAAACTAGCCGTACCCGTGCGCTCCGCTGCACCTCTTAGAAATAAATATAAAGTAATTACATAATTAAAATAGGACGTTTGATCCAGGGAACATTCGTGTTTGATAGAAGGATAAATCGTTTAATGTTACTTAATTTAAATTGTATTTAAATAATTAAAATGCGGTCATTTTAGTCCAGAGAGCAATCATTTGGTGCAATGACAATTCCTTTAACATGTTTCTTAATTGTTATTACATGCAACCATAGTTTAATGAAGATTGACATATAATTTAGTTTTAATGTGTATACTTTATATTATTTACTATATGCTTCAGAAGTAACTGTAATAACATTGTAGAATTATGTCCATCTAGAGAAACTACACTTTCCAATGGTGAAATAATAATTAAACAATTAATTAGCTTCCGATATTACTTCATACAAACACAGAAACATTCTCTTAGGCTATGTTTAATAGCTTTCGATTGTTGTTGTCCAAGGCCCGTTATATACGAAGTCATTTGTTTTTATTTCAGTACAGCGCCTTAGATGGCGTTGTTATTGTAATTTTAAAACTCATTTATCTCATTAAATATCAGTGCTATCAAAATTTTGTATAGAATAAAACTTATCGGAAATTATTTTTGAAGAAACTTTTGTTATGTAACATTTTTAATGAAAATCAATAATAAGCGAGATATTTCGATTTATTTAATTCAGGCCCCCTTATAACCCCCCTTTTAAATAAAGTATTTTGAATGCCATATAGCCTAAAATCTAAGTTACAACGAACTTAATTTATATTCCAATTTTCATATAAATCGGTTCAGCCATTATCGCGTGAAAAGGTAACAAACGTCCATACAGACAGACATACAAACAAAAATTTCAAAAAAGCGATTTTCGGTTTCAGGATGGTTAATTATACATGTTAACGGCAATTATTTTTGGAAAATCGAAAATTACCAGAAAAATTTTGGCTACAGATTTATTATTAGTATAGATTTAGAAATGATCTGTATAGCGCTAAATGCGCTGATCGATCAAAATTATTAAAAAAAAAACCTCTCGAAGTTATTAAAAAGAAATAAAATATCACTTCTGTCCTTGACGTTAAAGTCGCCATTGTGTGTTTAATTAAATACAAGCAGGATACAGCGAAATAAACTATGAGCACAGACAAGGAACAGGATCGGAGTCAAAAGGGCAGGACCTTGTCTATTCCCTTTCCCTGTTTGATACTTTTTAATCAAAAAGTTTAGTCACGAGACAAAGGAATATTCTGTGCTTTATTTATTGTATTGTGGGACAATTTGTTATTTTTACTAAAGGCAAGAGAGATCTGGGAAGAATTGCTGAACTCTGGCGATTTCTAGTTTGAGGGAAAAACTGCTGAAACCGCGGAAATTGTTTCTTTCGTGATCTGGTTCACGTTAGGAATTCCATTTTTATTTGGTTTCTTTGTTTTTTTTTTACCTGTAAATCATTGACTTTTGTCTCGGTTGATACTTTTTGTGCCTCTTTAAGATGTTCAAAGTCCACTTGTCGTGCAGAGAGCTTTGCAAGTTGGACTAATGAAGCCAAACAACTGCGAGTAGAATCTTTTCTTTTATTGTTTATTTATGCTCTTTCAAGGCAGTCGCAAAGTCTAGCGTCGAGGCGAACAAGAGGCTGAAAATAATGATATTCCCGATTTTTTCTCCGGCGACTGACTGGAGCCATGAAAGTTTCCACTCGCACATCTTCAAATTCGCATTTGAATTCTCTCTTTTGCAATTATATAAAATGGTGAAAATATCCGTGATATGTTAGCATAAGTACATTATGTTACATTGCGTCTTTTGAAGGAAATGAAGCGTAAAATATGCATTAACACACATTTTATACTGTCACCAACCCTCAGAAGGGGCACTGAATAAATATATATATATATGTATATATATATATATATATATACATGTTATAGACAACAAAGAGCTGAAGACAGCCCTGAAAACCGCAACTCAAAATATCAAATGGTTCTCAACATATGAGCGAAGGAATTTTGTCCACCACTGCTGCTGACGTCACACTGCCGCACCCGTGAAGCGTTGTGTAAGTTCGCAGCTGCTTAATGCTTTGTTATGAAAAGAAGAACGGTATTGTTCGCGACTTGGACATGAATTATACTGAATGCAACGTGATTAACTAAAGCAAGAATGGACTAGCTTCGCTGCAACACGGTGCGGCAGTATGACGTCACACGCATCGCCAGTGTCCACTTTTAGAGACATCTTACTCGGAAACCATTAGTCGTAGAAAAATTCAGTTTGCTCCATTGTGTATAATTAAAAGCATGTTGTTTACAATATATCATCTCAGAATGTGATGAAGGAGTTGTTAGTACGATCATTTGATTTTGGTCGCCTTGGAAACCCTTACATCATATGGGATAAACCGTGGCTAACGAGAAAGACAGGCTTGGAGTCAATCGCCTAATATAATACATGTTCAGTTATTCAAAAGGTTTTCCAATTCACTGCGAGCTAAAGCAAGGAGATGCACTATCACCTTTACTTTTTAACTTTATTCTAGAATATGCCATTAGGAAAGTACAGAAAAACAGGAAGTATTTGGAATTGAACAGGTTACATCAACTGCTTGTTTATGCGGATGACGTGAATATGTTTGGACAAAATCTACTAACGATTGGGGAAAACACGGGAATTTTACTTGAAGCAAGTAAAGCGATAGGTTTGGAAGTAAACCCCGAAAAAAACAAAGTATATGACTATGTACTGTGACCAAAATATATTACGAAATGGAAATGTAAAAACTGGAAATTTATCCTTTCAAAAGATGGAAAAATTCAAGTATCTTGGAGTAAAAGTAACAAATATAAATTATACCCATATATTCAGAATAAATTATAGTTGCAAAGAAAGCTTTTAGTAGAAAAGGAGCATCTTCTGCAGGCCTCTGGAGAAAGAACTAAGGAAGAGACTAGTGAAGTGCTTTGTGTGGAGTGTAGCATCGTATGGGCACAGTCTACTATATACAGTCACGAAGCTTGAGTTTTGAGGGTGCTAGAAACAATAGACTGTGACGGTACTATTTTGTATTACCTGTAATGAGGCGATATTAGCGATCCTAGTGGTGAGCAACTACCTGATGTTTGCATATTTACTACGTATTGAGCTTCGCGGCTGTATATAGTAGACTGTGGTATGGGGCAGAAACATGAACATTACTACGAAGAGAAACGACTAGAAACATTTGAACTGTGGATATGGAGAAGGATGGAACGTGTGAAATGGACAGACAGAATAAAGAAACGAAGCTGTGTTGGAAAGAGTGGGTGAAGAAAGAATGATGCTGAAACTGATCAGGAAGAGGAAAAGGGTCACTGGTTGAGAAGAAACTGCCTACTGAAGGATGCACTGGAAGGAATGGTGAACTGGAGGAGTGTTGGGGGCAGAAGAAGATATGAGATGATAGCCGACATTAAGATATATGGATCATGTGAGGAGACAAAGGAAGGCAGAAAACAGGAAGGACTGAAGAATGCTGGGAGTGATTCCGTGAGAGCTTAGATTTACACGTGAACGAATTTCTTATGTAGCTGCATTGTTCCAGTAATTCGTTGTCAGTGTTTCAAATGATACTGTTGTCTTAAACCCATGGTCAAGGGGTAACGTGGCTGCATAGTAAACTAGAGGTTACGTGTTCAAGATTCCGCTCTCTTTTTTTTCTACCTGTTTAGAGATCAAGTGTCATAAATAAATTAAAAAATCCTCCATCCTAATAATTATGAATGCGACAGATTTTTCCTCGCGTGCTATTTGAAGCTGGACTCAGATAAATTCACGCTATAAGAGATCGGTCATATTTTGTGCCTAAGATTGTACAGGCGTTACAGTACACACAATCATAGGAATTTCCCCAAATCCCTTGTCGCTTTTTTTAATCCTTTTTCATCTTTTCCTTTCAATTTTTCCTTATTAATTTTACTTTTTATTATTTTCCTTCCTCTTATACATTCATTATTTCTTTATTCCTTGTTCTTTAATTTCCTTCTTTCCTGTTTTCCTTCGTGTTATCTTATTCCTCTTTCGTTTCTTCTCTCTCTCTCTCTCTGTTACCTTACCAATACATCATTTGGGCTATTTCATCTCAAATCGACCGAAATATAGAGAAAATTGACCTTACAATTTTTAAATACAATGAAACTTTTTCTGTCCCTTGACAACTGTGATACAATGGTTTGTGCAAAGTTTGAAGCATCAGAACTTCATAGTGTTTAAATTAAAAATATTTTAATTTATCGTATTTTCATAAAATTAGCAACTTTAAACTGTTGTAGCTCCGAAATCCTTTCACCCAATGATCAAAATCATGGTTTATTTTGATGCTGAAAAGTTAAAGATTATATTGACATGTAAACAGTTTTTCTTACTTTTTATGGAAATGGAGAAATTTAGATTTTTCTTCATTAAGACGCCTTTGCCCACGAAAAAATATTTTAAAAATGTATGGTTAGATTCCGCATTGAAAGTACAAATAAACACGTATTTTTTACTGGTACACGGTTGATAAGATATATTGAAAATATCAAATAAAGAAAATAAACAGTACGCGCGTGAACTAACCAGCTGACTGTGAGGCGGGAGCTAACCTAGGCAAGCAAGGCCAGAAGATATAAACACGTGATGTTTCGTCTATTAGCGTATAGCTGGGCTAGCGTTATCACAGGTTTTCATAAACACAGGAGTAAAATGACGCCCAACGCTCGCTTATCTTCATCTCTCGGCTAGTTCGTGCGGTACTGCGCCATTCAAGTCTAGGCGCGTGAAAATAATCTATTTAATACCTTCGAAACTTATTGCCGAGCCACTAAGCAAATGATGCCGAATCCCTCTTAATAATGCAAGGTTTTTTCTCAATATTTTTTACATTTTTACAAATGGGCAAAAAGCCTAAAAGCAAGTAAAATCAGATTATCTGTCTCTCTGTGTATAATAAAAACAAGGATTACCTCTTAACATAGTCTACCAAATGTCAGCTTCAAAATAAGCTCTCGTTCAATGTTCTGCAGTAAATGGTTCCAGAGTTCTGAGCGCTGAAAGAGGCTTGTTTTTATAAAATACGCTAAATTTGTCGCTCAATAGTACGAGAACCGTTTGACTTTCGATAGTATATTTTTGAAAATGCACTCTCCTCAGCACCTTGTATAAATAGGGAAAAAATTGGAGTATATTAAAAAATGCGAGGTTTTTACTGATCGATTTCATATGGAATAGCCCATTTACTTTAGCTTTCTTAATGCCTGCAGTCCCCAGTCTGTGATGAGTGTACTCTTTCAGGTTCCATACGAGACTTTCTATTACATAACCCTCACTAACCTCCGGCTCGGCCAGACCAGACTTTCTGGAGCCATGTGCTACATTCCTCAATGTCTGTAAAGGGTTTGTGGTTGACTGCGTCCCTCCTTGTCCGTAAAGATTTTGGGTATACCTCTACCTATGAAAACCGTGGACAAACCTAAAATTCTTTGAATCATTTATTATCATATTTTAGGTTTGTCCTTTAAATGTGCAGAAATGTTATATTACAATGTTACATTTGTTCGGCTCAAATGCGTGCTCATAAAGGACGAAACTAAAATTGTATTATTTCAATAATTTATTATCATAATGCACTGCTCTCATAAACTGACTGACTGATCATCAGACATCGGATTCTAGGGCAAATGCCTATTTTGTTTCTTTAGGAGAAAAGTAAAAATAATTATTAATATTTGTGTTTCATGGAAATTGAAAGGTATTCAAAGAGTTTTATAGTGCCCTAAAATGCCCTAAACCGGTTATTAGAGCCTAATTTGTTAATATTCGCCTAAAAATGCCTAACTCACTGTAACGTTTCCCATTTTATTCTTACTTTTTATAATTTATACATGCATTCACTGCGAAATTTAAGGCATTTAAAAAGTGGAAAGTTTGCTTCACACCGGCTATGAAACCATTGATAAAGGAAACAAAATGTTTTGAATCTCACGACACTCGCAATAGATTTCACCGAATTTAACATGTTTGGAGGCATAAATGCCGACAAAGAACCAACCTTAGTTTTGAAGCAGGCAACAATCACAACATGTGCTGCTACCGATTCAGAGATATACTATACTATAAAAATGACTGTTTTCGGTCTGAAACCGATTAGCTGTACTGCCCTTCAGAGTGTCATAAAATCACAATTTTTGGAGAAAGAGTGTTTTTGAAATATTTATGAAAAGTCGTAAAACTGCGAATTAGTAGGGTAAACCGTTACAAAATATTTAAAAGAATGGCCCTCCTAGTGTTAACACTACCAGGAAATGCAACAATAATTGGAACTTTGTATTTTTGTCCAATTGAATCTCAATAACAACGGTTCATTTGAATGCTCGTTAACAGTTGCTCTTTCCCTCACCTTATTTGTGTTGAGAAGTTTTGAGCGGTAGGACGTTTTCCTGTGAAGTTTAACGCGATAATGCCGAAAAATATAAGTGCAAAATCTACATTGATCCGGCAATGGCTAACAGAATATTCAGAATTCACTTATGATGGAAAAATAATATTCTGCAAGATTTGTAGCAAACAGGTATGTAACAATAGTTGAAATATATAAATTCTATTAATTTTAATGAGTAGGCCTATAATATTTATACATTGACTGAGCTATCCTGAGGTATAATTCTTTTTAAGACCACTACACTTTAACCTTTTAAATTCCGATAGTTAAAGTATTTGCAGGTCATTAAAATTTTGATTGTTCGAACCCACTAGCTTTGTGATAGAAATACGGCAATACAACAATTAGGATTTTATTTTAATTCAGTTTACTTTACATTTTTAGATTTCGCAAGAAAAGTGCCACCTAAAGCAGCATGTGCAAGGAGCGGCTCATGAGGCTAAAGCTCAGCAGAAAAATCAACTGCAACAAACTTTACTAACACAGCCTACTTCATCCAATCTCAGCAGCAATTTCTATGCTGATTTAACCAGAGCGTTTGTTGCTTGGAACATTCCCTGGAATGCAATTGAAAATCCGGTTTTAAGACAGTTTTTACAAAAATACTGCAAACAAAATATCCCATCTAAGTCGATCCTAAGAAAAATTACTTAGACAGAATATACAATGAAACTTTAGCTTCCATTCGGGAGGATATAGGTGATTCTTACATATGGGTCTCTGTGGATGAAACCTCAGATCCTATGAATAGGTATATAGCAAATATGGTAGTAGGAAAACTTAGTCCTGATGGACCTTCGATTCCACACCTCGTATGTGTTAAGGAACTTTCGAAAGTGAATAGCCAAGCCATTGCTTATTTTGTAAATAAAGGCCTACAGTCTTTATACTCAGGTAATATAGACGATTCTAAAGTTCTGTTGTTTTGTACTGATGCTGCCTCATATATGGTTGCTGCAGCTCCACTTCTTAAAACATTTTATCCTAACCTCACGCATGTAACCTGTCTAGCACATGGCCTTCACAGGGTTTCTGAAACAATCCGGAATGAATTTCCTCTTGTCAATTCGTTTATTTCTAACACAAAAAAATGTTTTTGTAAAGCCCCATCCAGGATTTCAATATTCAGAGAGAACTTTCCAGATATCCCACTCCCACCTCAGCCGGTTGTTACACGATGGGGAACCTGGATTCAGTCAGTGGTGTATTATTCTAAGTATTTTAAAGAAGTGGTCACAGTTATTGATACATTACCTGAAACTGATAGTGCAGCGTGTGTGAAAGCAGTGAAAGATTGTCTGAATGACTCACGAGTGAAAAACGATATTGCCTACATAACATCAAACTTTTCTTTCATACCTGCAAGCATTGAACAATTAGAACGTGAAAAACAATCTCTTTGTAGCCAAATAGCAATAGTAAAGGAAGCTCAAGTGAACATACATTCTGCTTTGGGCGAAACTGGGAAAAAAGTTAAAAATAAGTGGGACAACGTGTTAAATAAGAATGCAGGATTTTCATTGTTGGAAAAAGTATCAAGAGTGATATCGGGGGAAAGTGTAAATGTTCCAGTAAATATTGATGTTTCTGAAGTACCTAATTTAAAATTTGCGCCTCTCACATCAGTTTCGGTTGAAAGAAGTTTTTCTACTTTCAAAATGATTCTCAGTGACAAAAGGCAAAGGTTAACTGTGGAGAATTTAGAAAAATTCTGGTGGTGTACTGTGCAGATAATTATAATAAAGTCTGAGCATGGAACTGAATTTCAATAACTTAAAATGAGTAATCTTGATATCAATAATCATTATTTCATTAGTTTCAATATATTAAATTTGTGCAGCTCTGTTTATAAATATAATATAGTATTATTTTTTAATGTTTAAACATACTTTTTCGTGCGTATTTTAGTGTATAACTAAAAATGTCAGTGAAAGAAATAAGTATGATACCTTGATGTGCCTAAAATGCCTATTTTCATTAAAATAAAGCCTAATTTTACAAATTTTGAGCTTATTTTAGGCGCCTAAAACTGCAATTTTTAGTGCCTAAAAATCCGATGTCTACTGATCATATTGGGAATTAAATCAATGGATTTCCCAAAACACCCTATGAAATGTTTCATATAAAACAACTTTTATGTCGAAAAGAAAGCAGAAACGAGCAAAATTGTATTTTTTTTTTGTTTGAAATATCTCAAAGAATAACCCCAGCAATTAATGACCGTGTATAAGTATCATATGAAAGAAGACTTCACAAAACTCCTTTGTTCAGTGTACTGTGCTGTAGCACCCATCTAAATTTCGCTGTTATAAATACTCTGGCTGTGGATATTCACATGTTTTGCTTTGCAAACCGGTTTTAGTGTCTTTCTTTTTATGTGACATAATGTTACAACCAGCGGTTACCTTGGTAACTCGTTCATCTGATACAGAACAGTTACATTAATGTACTTGCTACGTAACTATATCTATGACCTCACGTGTCACGTTTCTACCTACTGTAGAAGGAACACAATTTTTTTAACGCTGAGATATCACATAGGTGCTAACATTGTTAAAAAATGGCTTAATTCCAACTTCCTTTATTTAAATATATCCAAATCAACTTTAGTTCCTTTTTCGTTAACAGCTGCCAGTGTTCAAAATTTAAAATTTAGCGATGAATATAGACTAATAATACACAGTGAAAATTGTTTAGATCCCAAAAGTTGTAAATGTCCACTATTGAAAGAAGCCACGTATGTCAAATATCTGGGTATCATTATTGATCAGAATTTAAAATGGCCTCATCACATTACTTATCTTTGTAAGAGGCTTCGTAAAACAATTTATAAATTCGTTAATCTTCGATGCTACTTACCCATTAGAGTTCTACGAAATGTTTATTTGGCCATTATTCAGTCTATCATTCAATATGGTGTAATTGTTTGGGGTGGAAGTACAAAAATTAATCTCAGTCCGTTAAATTTACTACAAAAACGAATAATTAAAATTTGTTTGAAGAAACGTTTCGATTATCCAACTAAATTAATTTATTCTGAATTTAATGTATTTAATATTGAACAAATTTATAAGTATACGCTGTTAAAATTATCATAATCGTAATAGGTTTGTATTACAGACACACAATTATGACACAAGACGAAATATTAATTCAACATTAGTAGAACCTAAATGTCTCACATCTGCTGGTCTAAAGCATAGCATAAATTTTGGCCCTCGGTTGTACAATGCTTTAACTAAATTACACCCAGAACTTCTAACATGTAACCCACTAACATATAACAAGAAAATTAGAAACGTGTTAATATCTTCAATTTGATTAAATAAATTTATAGCCTATGTGTATGAATTAATCAACCTATATTATATTTATATTCTATAATTTTGAAATATATATATAGTCCTACTTTCCACGTGCGATATTATTCTTCTCTAGTGTTAATATTATATAATTCCATTGCCGCTGTAATTATATTTTAGTTCCTATTTTATTTTACTTATTTATTTTTATTATTATTATTATTTTTTATTTTAATATTATATCTGAACTGCGACCGAGCACGAGCGCTGCTCATTCGGTCTCAAATTTTGTTAATACTACTGTATCTTCTTTTTATATTGCTTGTATTATTTTATTTTTATTTCTCTTGTTTGTTTTGTAATTATATTCTTTATTCTGTATATTTAAATTTAAATAAATAAATAAAAATTCCATAAAATTCCACAATTCCACATAATTTCACGGCAATGATTGATAAAAATTTTCTTGGGACCGCTGATTATTCTCGTACAGTAATTATATTTATTAATATACTTTTAGAGCCCAGATTTTTTAAAAATGTTTAGCTCTTTATTGGTGCCTGTTAATTGCATCTTATATTATCTTCTCTGTGATTATCAGTCAATTAGTCCACAGCGAAATGTCCACTGCAAAAATGTCCATCGTAATCATTAATGTCCGGTATAAAAATGTCCCCAGTCATCAAATGTCCATTATAAAACATGTCCACGGTCATTAATGGTCATTATCAAAAATGTACGGAGTTATTACATGTACGGTATCATAAATAATGTCCAGAATAATACTTATTAAATGTAAATTAATAATTTAAAAATGAAATGTGCGCTAAATTTACAATATTTTATAACAGATTTCAGTTTTTTATTTTCTGCTGTACTGGGGTCAGCAGCATGCTGCACATGCGCAATGCGTTGTATGTGGTACTTAGGAAAATTGGGTGGCCCAAATTTTGTTTCTGAGTCTGTACTATTCATTCAAATCTTCCTTGATTTGTAATATACTTCTTGTTTACAGGTGCCTTAGTTTTGTGTGGCCATTGTGAATTTGTGTTATGGTATTCTGTCTCATTTTGTTTTTGTGTTATGTTTTATATAAATCTCCAACCACTGACATGATGGCAGAAACCATTTTTTGAAATCTAGAGTGGAAAATCTTCCATTACATCATGGGTTCTATGACCACCTTTCAACGTTATTTCCTAAGAATTACATATTATAGAAGATGCGAATCTTGATGGTGTAGTTTTCCGGAAAGATTGTTGAATAATCGTCTCTGTACATACCATATAGGCCTATTGAACATTTTGACTACTGGATATTTCTGTATAAGGGGCATTTTGATTTGTGGGCATTTCTATGTGTTGAACATTTTGACTTGTCGACATTTCTATATAGGCCTATTGAACATTCTGACTTATGAACATTTCTGCTTATTGAACATTCTGACTTAATGGACATTTCTGCTTATTGGACATTTGGAATAGTGGATATTTCTGTAAGGTAATGGACATTTTGATTTTTCGGCATTTCTATATATTGAACCTGACCAGCCTCATGGTCTAGTGATCAGAGCTTCTGGCTATAGTTCATGAGGTCCCGGGTTCGATTCCCGGTTAGAGCACAGGAATTTTTCCTTAAAGGGGATTATTCCTGTGTTCGTCCATGGTCTGGAATTTAGGTTAAGTTTAGATTTAAGACCTCTCCTGGCACTACATTATCATAATCATCCTATCACATCATCGGGGCAATGTAACTCCGCCTTCCAGGCGCCCCAACCTTAGAAGTGGGTTACAATTAAGCCACGGCCAGGAGAGAAGACCAGAAATGTCGAAAAGACAACCTGGTGGCATTGGAAAAAAAAAAAATAAATAAATAAATATATTGAACCTTTTGACTTGCCGACATTTCTATATATTGAACATTCTGATTTATGGATATTTTGACTAGTGGATATTTCTGTATAATGGACATACATACATACATACATACATACATACATACATACATACATACAGTCGACCTGGTTGGCAAGTTGGTATAGCGCTGGCCATCTATGCCCAAGGTTGCGGGTTCGATCCCGGGCCAGGTCGATGGCATTTAAGTGTGCTTAAATGTGACAGGCTCATGTCAGTAGATTTACTGGCATGTAAAAGAACTCCTGCGGGACAAAAGTCCGGCACATCCGGCGACGCTGATATAACCACTGCAGTTGCGAGCGTCGTTAAATAAAACATAACATTTTAACATACATACATACATACATACATACATACATACATACATACATACATACATACATACCATCACTTCGAAAGCGAATGCAGTTTATAAAAAGGACATTGAGTCGTTACACTTACAATTTTTTGGTAATTTCGTAATAATTTATTAAGCTGTGCATAGAACTGGAGAAATGCAGTGTACCCAACTAACCTTCTTACGGCATCGATGTTTGTAAGTTGGCCTATATGAATCTACATCCGGAATATCCTATTTTCTAAACGACGGAACCTATAATACTGATTTATTAAAAATCCATAATTAATTTTCAATCTGTAATTGATTTCTTTTTGAGCCCAGGGACAACGGTCCCACCTACTATTACGTCACGAAACACACCTTCCGTTCAGATTGTGAACCGGTTATGATGAAGGGTGGAGCTTGGTGCCAAAGGGAAACTAAGCACAAGGTTGTTTACAGACTTCCTAACACATGCTCCATAACCTTCTTGACGCGAATCTTTGTTGCCTACTCACTTGGTCGAAGATCCTTGTCGCCCCATGTGGCTTAGTTGTTTACTTCTCACCAAAGGGATCCGGGCTTCGATCTCGGAAAGATTCTGAAAGGTCATTTGTGGATATACCAGCTTGGAGGAGGCCTTTAAATATGCATGCGAAGTTTTCTTTATCATGAAATGTAAGTCCTTCATAGAAGATTTTTAAAAGGAAAAACAATTCTGAAGCCATCACGGATGTTTTGAATTTACGCATAATTTAATATCATTAAAATACGTGAAAATTAATATCTAAAGAACTAATATATGAAACTTGAAATTTGGTACTGTTATTTAAACGTACGGACACAACAAACCTGCCGAACTTGAAAGAAATTAATCAAAAACTTTAAGGCCCAATTGTATAAAACTCCCTGACTAAAGATCTACTTTGATCGAAGATCGGAAAGTGAACCGAGTTGAGACACTTCGTCTATTGTATAAAACTTTTCTGCGATCAAATTACCTAGGTTCAAATGCAATTTAAATTCACGTGAAAAGGATTTGGCAACATCGCATAAACAGGTGAAGTATGTGATGCGCGGGCCATGTTGTACAGGTTTGTTCAGTGTTGCCAATTTAGCGGCTTTAACTCTTTTTCAACGACAATTTCTTTTAACTGTTACATGGTTTAAATAGGGATTTAGCGACCTTTTTAGCACCCCATAGTGACAAAATTTAATCTTTCTTTGTTGATAATGAGAAATCTAGCGACTTTCCAACTACTTTTTGGCGACTTTCCGTACACTCTGTTGGAGACACTGGTTTGTTTTGTGCATTGTAAATAATGGCGGACAATAAGAAGAAGGTTGACCTTCTCCAAATTGTTGTCATGTTATGGTGTTTGATACTGCTAAACATAATAAAGCTTTATAAAACGACAATTTTCGTTTAGTAATACAGTTAATTGAAAATTTATGAATGTACCTATCATATCCATTAATAATTAATGGTTGTTATAAACATAATATAATTATAGGTTATGTTATTTGATACTGCTGAATACGATAAAGCCATATAAAATATAAGAATGTTTGTGTATTAAGGTAAGAAATTGCAAATATATATATATATATATATATATATATATATATATATATATAAATGTATCTACCATATCTATTAATATTAATAATAATGGTTATTTTTTTGCACAGTCTGCCACTCGTATACTTCAAACAAAAAGAAATAACTGATCTTGGATCATCTAACTTAATCGGAGAAATTTCTTCAGTCAAAGTTGACTTTAGTTTAAGACAAATTAATCCCAGATTAGACTTTATACAACATAAAATTCGAAGTTCAGCTAGAACGAGGATCAATTTAACCTCTGATCTAAGATTAAATGGTTTATACAATCGGCCCTAAAAGTTTCAAACCTTATTTTCAGTGTTCCTTGAAAGCTACAAGCCTATATTCAGAATCTTATACAGCAATATATCTTGCCTTAAAACTTTTCTGTTTTGGACTGTGGCTCTGGAAGGAAAATGCAATAAAGAATTTTCAGAAATCATAGGACGTTAGTAGGGTCTTCATCGAACCGAGGCAGTCAATATTTACGGTTCCAGTCACCGTCTCCGTTTACCTTTATTGACCGGGCTCCTAGCTGCTGTATTTTTCCTCGCCGTCGTGACCTCCCATTCAGGAAAACAACGGAAGAAACCGAAACACAAGACGTGATTTTGTACACGTGAACTCAGAGGTGTTTCACTGCTTTACACAGGTGATACTGATACCTGTATTCCACTGTTTCTAAAGACAAATGTATACTTCACACTCTTGGAGTTCTCGAACAATTGACTGTCTCTTAAAACACTGCACCTTTGATGGTAATGGAATTTGTTGCTAGGAAACAATTTTAATATTATGTATTAATTGGAATTTCTCAATATACTGCTTTTTTCTTGAACAGCGGTGACTAAAACTCGAACTGCAGTGATTACATGCGACAGACAGCCTATGAAGTAAGGAGACGAAGGAAAGGTATTTGGCATAAAACTACAACCAGAGGTGGTTCCTGTACTAACATCTTGATCAATCCCGAGGAGAAAAATCACAAGCTTTGCTGTATCAGTAATGTCACTGCTGTCATCAAGAGCCAGTGAATAATATACGATTTTTCTTGCTTATTTTTTAACCTTTCTCTTGAATATAATCGGGAATTTTCTAAATTCTTTTCTCGATACTTGGTTGAGAAATTCGTAATTTTTCAAAATTAAAAACTTCTTATGGACAAGTTATTTAAGCTATTTTAATCATTACTCTTTTGAGAAATTCTGTTCTATTAAAAGGCTTTAGAGCACGAGATATTTCAAACCTCATTAGGTAGCTGACTTCCTTACATTTATTTATGTCATCTTTTTCTTTCTGGCTATGATTTCAGACATATCAATTCCTGGTGTTTAACAGTTCGTTGGCACATAATATTGAATCCTTTTTTCTATATATTATTATTATTATTATTATTATTATTATTATTATTATTATTATTATTAAATGAATAATTAATAAATAGTTACCCTCATCTAAAGATTAAGAAGATTAAAATTTAGATAAAACCTAATAATTTTATCCTTCTAGGGAGAAGATCTAAAAATATCATTATTCACGCATGTACAGAAGAATTATAGAAACACATACTTAGTGGTCAATAATAATAATAATAATAATAATAATAATAATAATAATAATAATAATAATAATAATACATTATTCAGCGTGGCAATTAATGTTTCTATATAATCTTAATTGAACTGTTGAGCAAAGTAAACATATTACATTTTGTCCGACAGAACAACAAAAAAGTTCTCCTTCTCATTTTTTACGAAACTACCGACACCTGCTTTGGTTACCGCTGATCTTGAGGTTTAGCCATAGTTAATTGTTATGGATTTCTCGTTATAGTGGATCGGAGTTCGATTCCCGGCAAATACTGTGAGAATTGCAACAGACAAAGGTATTAATATAGTAAATATTCACAGTTTATTTCTGCCATATTTATTCCACCTTCCGGTGTAATTTATTTTTTTATGGTAGTAATAAAATAATACAATGACACAGCGGAAATGCGTGTAATTGCATTTTCATTTTATAAACATATCTTTAAAAAATGCATTTCATTTCCTATCAAAAATGTTTGATTGATAAATGATGTTTTTCCTCATCGTAGCCAATAAGTTCGATTAGAATGAAGTTTATGTTAGCTATAATATTTTGCATTCAGTTGAATACTGACTTATACAGGGTTAGTTAAAAGTCCCGCACCACCTAAATAACTTTTGAAGCATGTGGTTCAGTGACATGAAACTTGGTGTGTGGATATAACCATATACTAAGAACTCAATAATGGTATTACCAAGTTTTTTATACTTCCGGTTTAACCGGAAGTAACTCAAAGGCTCTTATTTTAAATGGAACACACAATATATTATATTATTTTTAATGCTGATTAAGTGTTTTTCAAAAAGTACCAACACTTGATACTATTGTACAAATTCAGTGTACATTTCCCTAATATTTCGGTCACACCATCACAGCCTGCAGTCCTAAACAGTTTTCGAAACACGACCTGGCTTCCACGAAAGTTAAAGTAAGCCTTTATGAAATGAAGGTAACATTTCCAAGAAAGCTCTGTGTACAATAAGGATAGTTGCCTGACGTCGATTGGGATTAATTGACATTTTTATGACATCCGCTTCACACCAGAGCGTTATTGGTTTACGTAGAACAGTTTCGTCTGAAAACTTTTCCGATCTTCCGTTTATGCTTAACGCCAATTCACTCTGAACAAAACAACACTTGTTACAGGTAGTACTGTAAGTGACGCATTTTAACGTACCTCTTATCACAGAGGACAAATACTGATAAAATTCATGAACGTTTTCTACTCCAGATTCAGAGGATAAAGTTGCTAAACTGCTGTTGTCGAGGATTGCTAACTCGTACGACAGAATTAAGTTATTTTTTACTTGGTCATTTAACGACGCTGCTTCAACTACTGAGTTATATTTTAGCATGTACTGCCTCATAACTAGAGTACGAATTTTTAGGTCGTTAAAATGTAATTTTAGATGCCTAAAATAGGCTTAAAGGTGTAGGAAATAGTCTCTAAAGAATTGGAAATAGGCTGTAACAAAAAATAATGTTTTCTTTAAAAACATGTTCCAAATCATCAGGAATTCACTTCTAGAATTTAATAATTTTAAATGCTTATACACCGTTACCAACACTACTACTAAAAGTACAAGAACAACAAATATCTAACTAGTTATACATAAACTAAACAATTAAATGTTAAAAATAAGTTTTAGACATAAATTCGGTACATAAACAACTCAAATATAATCAATTTTTACCAAGCCTTGTCCGTTAATATCAATAATTAGCTTGAGAATAAATTACTAATACTTTTTCTAAATGTCGTCTGTCACTCAACATAAATTTGTATGCTGAAAATGAACGCTCCACATCCACTGAAGTAACAGGAGCGTATTTCAATTCTGACACTAGACGAACAGGAATGTTACATTGTAAATCCGTGTTCTTCCCTGCTAGGATATCTGAAGCAGTACGCAGGTCCGTCAGTCCTACATTTCTCTGCAGCACTTGCTCCAGTTTATCCCGTACTTTATTTCCAACAGAACCAGAGAAACACACTTAGAATTTGAAATATAAATTTTCGAAATAAGAACGGATGTTTTGACCTATTAGAGATGAAACATACGTAATAGGTCAAAATAGGGTTTATCCTCAAAATAGGCATTTGTAGGTGCTATTAAAATACCAATTTTAGGCATAGTTTTATATGAAACGTGTACTTGCAAATTTTTATGAACTTATCTTTTAAGGATTAAAATAGGTTTTTACCTAAAATCCGAAATCTACTCATAATAACAGAGTTACTGTACATATCAGTCAGAAGCTGAGGATTTTTCTAAATTAATTGCCAGTAAATCATTAATATATATTTAAAAAAAAATAGGACCAAGGACCGTACCTTGTGGGACGCCGATATTAATATTTCGAGTGCTACTAAAGTCATTATTAATTTTGGTTACATGTGTTCTGTTACTAAGGCAAGAAGCAATCAATTTCAAAACAATTCCATTAATTCCTATCTTATTTAATTTTTTTAATAATATAAAGTGATTCACAGTGCAATGCCAATTATGAATAATGTGTTAATTGTAAATTTAGTGAGAAATTATTGAATTTAATTGTAATATTAACACTTTTCAGCAGCCATACAGCAATGAAACCATTGAATTCATTAATAAATTATTCCTAATTTACGATATAAAAATGAAGTTCAGAATAATTTTTACTGGTCTTTTCACTGCACATAGTAATGGTGAATAGTTATTAGTTGGATTTTTATAGCTATTGAAATTTGAGTGGACAGAAATACATTTTAAATGCATAAAATTGTATCTTTAGCTGCCTGAAAATTGTATTTTTAGGTGCCAAAAGCTGTACTTTTAGTGCATATTGTGATAATTTTAGAGCCTAGTTGCTTTTCAAAGGGTCTAAAAATCCGAGCTCTACGTAATCACTAGGGACCGGATTTTTATGTAATATCAAGGTGTGAAATATGTACATATTTATGTAAGAAAAATAAGCTGAATATGTACCAAAATATGTAAAATCATTAAAATATTTAATATCAATATCTGGCAGGTATAGGATAGGTAAGACTCTCCAGTTGTGATTTCATAGAGCACCCGAATTTTTTACCGCACACTTGACACAATACTATTTTTCCATCTGTAGTGAAAGCTTCGTCCACCACAATCCATGATTTTATTTCTGTCGTTAGGGTTGAAGATACAGGGGCCATTTTAGTTAGTTAAAAGCAGTAGATAAACTCACTTGCACTTTATACTGTAAGTACTAAAACTAGAGAACTGAGTGAAATGAATGACACAACAAAACTGCAAGCACTGTTTCGCTTTACTGGATTAGGAGAAAATAAGAGGAGATGTGGGACACATGCATTTTAGCTGCTCCCTGTAAGAAACAAAGTACTTACTAATACCTCAAACTATGGGCATTTGCAAACTGTTGTTTGAAAATTGACATTCCTGTCTCATTCAGAAGGGTAGGATTATTCCAGCCGAGAATCATACTTAATAATTGCTCGGAAAATCCCATTTGCGTATAGGTCTACTAAATTTAAAGTAAAGAGGACAAACAATAACCTGAAAAGCTACTTATTTTAATTTTGCAACATCTTTCCAGTTTGTTCCTTTACTCCAGCTTCTTTTCAAAAGTCGGCTACTTTATTGTGGCTCATGTCAGACTTGACACGGGTTTTCCCTGGAAGGATTAGGAAGAGGGTGGGTAAGGTTGCAAATTTCATGGGAACGGCTTGTTAAGACGTGTGCAGAACAATTATAGTTCGAGACAAATCATGTCGTCCTCGTCCCACTCCACCGCATGAAGGCAACGCTACTTTCTGAGTGATTTTTACAATACAATGCAGTTGTATGAGAAAGGTTGCCTTTTGTTCACTCATCTTTACAGTGGGCGGTATGGGGTGAGTGCCTCTATTGCTTCCTGGAACTAAGGACGTTACGTTTCGTCCCGGAATACATCCTTTCTTGGGTAGGGCAGAAGTTTTTTTTTTTTTTTAAGAAGTAAAAATGAATAAAACTCCTAAATATGTAGATTTAAGTAATACCAGACCATAATATGTAATGTGGGGTAAATATGTAAAATATGTAGTATCAAATTTTAATATATTAATGGTAGTTACAAGATTCGCAAAGATTTGTTATTTATATACGGTTAGGTTGAAAGGAATATAATATGTAATTACATAAAAATCAGAGGTCTACGTAATAACACAGCTCCTCTCAACAGAGAGCAACTGTGACAGTTGAGAAGTTTAAGTTCCAATATCGCGTACTTTTCCCCCATGAGATAGGAACGTGCCTTTGAATGTAAACATCGAGTAGCATGATGTTACGTGTTATCGATTACAAAGTCACTGCACCGGAGAAAGGAACAATACAATGTCATCTCTCCTCTGAATACAGTATAAGAACAATAATTTTAGAATGTAGTGTCTTGGCAGCTCAGTTGTCACAGCACTGGATTACGTCGATTGCGGACCCAGGTTCGAATCCCGACGATGGCAGAGTCGTATTTGTGGTGAAGGGTTCCCTCAGGGTTCTTCGGGTTCCCTTCACCATTCCACCTTCACTCTCCGTTTCAGTATTCATAATAATATCAAAAGTATTTGTCTAAATGATGCAGAAGGATGTAGTGCTGCGACTAGCGTACAGTTGACATCATTCAGGAAGCGTAGTACGGTATTCGGGGTGAAAGAGTAGGGGAGTAGTGGGTACAGTGAGACACAAAATATTAAGAGATATGTATGCAAGTGAAATTTCAAGTATTTTTAAAGTCAAGTGCAAAAGAATTATACATTAAAACATTGAGTACAATAATATATAAACACAAATGTTAATAGATAAAGGACATAATATACAATGCGTGTTTGTAAAAAAAAATGCAAATGTCTCACTGTTTCCATTCATGAGGGTACAGTGAGACACCACAGTGTCTATTAACGGACATTGAAATGATTTACATTTATTTCAAAAGAAAAGAAACCTTGCTGTCTCTTTATCTTGACATGTTCTGTAGGCTTATTTAGAATAATTTTGATGTCTGACTTCAAAACCATTGAAACATCTGGAACATTTGGAAAAGTGAATATTCTATGACTTTTAAAACTGTTACGAAAAAATGAAATGAATTTTTGGTGACAACAAAGCTTATAATTATAAGAATTTAATTTAATTCTTTATTATTTTGTAATATTTTCTTAAATTTTGTGAATAATGTTTTATTTAAGAAACTATTAAAAGGTAATGTATCCATTATTTTAAGCTAGAGTTCCTAAATTGGTTACTAGTAAGTTCATTTTTAATGTTAGTTACCGGTAAATGTAATATAATTACAGTTTGTTTTTGCAAATCATTGGTAAATGGGAACAGTGAGACGTCTCAGTGTACCCTTCAATGGCATGTCTCACTGTTCCCTTTACGCATAGTTCGTTTAAAAATGGCGCCATCACTTCAAAATCAAAACAAGAAACGAAACTTTGCCAAACATAGCGTCAAATACAATAGTATTAGGTAACAAAACATTCATGTTTCTATTTAATTTGTATATCCAAAATAACGTTCATTAAACACAAGACAAAATTTTACTTCTAGAGTGAAAAATTACGAATTATTTTTTCATGACTCACCTTTATAACTAGAATCAAATCGAGTATGAAAATACTGTTACTTTACTCATGCAACATACAACTCCACTGTTACCAACATCTCAACATCAAAATTTACCATCTAATAAAAAATATCTCACTGTTCTTCCTGTCTTACTTTACCCACTTCTCCCCTACTCTAGTGGGACTTCACCG
The DNA here is from genome assembly GCA_025594305.2 of Periplaneta americana. NCBI lineage: Eukaryota > Metazoa > Arthropoda > Insecta > Blattodea > Blattidae > Periplaneta > Periplaneta americana. The sequence goes on along the minus strand of JAJSOF020000036.1, from coordinate 8,398,006 downwards.
GACGTTGAGCCTACATGGCTGAAGCGAAAAGTAGCATAATTATAAGTCACGGTATCTACAAAGAAAGCTACCATTTGAACTCGCCCTTTGCTACGTAAAGGAGTGGTAGAGCACATTAAGCCTTGGCTTGCGGCGCTAGCCTTCGGGTCTTTCCTTCATATAAAGGAAAGGATGTTATTGATTACAGTAAGGTACTGGATTGGGAAGAGAAACAATACTTCTCGTCCTCTGACCAGAGGGTCAGAATAATGTACAGTAGTGGCAAAAAAAACCGGACCGACCCTTGTAGCTGATTACAGAGCCTTGTTCACTCCAGAGCACGATAGACTGGTAACTAAGACTTTCGTGGTTCGAATCCTGCCTGAGAAGGAAACTTTTTTTTTTGTTCCTTATTCAGATTTATTCCCAATACTTTTCGATCAAAATCCTAGCCGTAATTATTATTATTATTATTATTATTATTATTATTATTATTATTATTATTATTATTATTATTATTATTATTATTAATTTTGAGCGCTGTACAACTTTTCTATAGGCTATGTTGTTTTAACTTCCATCTGAAACAATATAATCAAAATCGATGTCCCCAGAAACGTGTCTATCTTTGAGACAGACAACACAGGACTTCACACTAATAACGAACACTCTAAACAGGATTCGAACTCTGCAATCTGGCTCGTATGCAACGTCAAAGCTGTTCGCTATAGCACGTTGCGTACACTGCGGTGGGATAGGTTTTATACATTTAGGACTGGATAAATAAGTTATTTCTTTAATGGTCGTGTTATTGTGAAGTTTCGGGAATCTAAAACAAATCTCTTCCTAAGTTGTCCAAGCAGGTTCGTCCCCTACTTTCCGAGAATCTGCATTACTAACATTTTAAATGTGTCATTGTCCACTACATACGGGTACTTCATACACAAACAGAGGGTGACTCAGCTGCTTGGAACAACTGAGGAAAAGTTAAAACTCACGCTGCCAACGAGCATGTGACGTCACGGCTTGTTTTGACGAGTTACGTCATGCGCAGTAGCTCCTCTCGCTGCGATTGAACAGTGACGTGGAGTAGCTTCATTAATGACGTATGTTGTTATACACGTCACATCAGTGACGGAATATTGTTACCGGGATCTTCGAATACTATAAATCTATTTTTTTTCGGCACTTATTTTCTTAGTGGATAAACTTCATTAGGCTATACTTTTTTGGTAGTCGAATATTTTAATGTTATTTATTTACTTTCCTCTACCTTCTGAGATAAGAATACAGTCCTCATTGGTTACGGGCTTATTATTTTATTGTATTGTGCTATATCTATATATTATAATTTGAACTAGTAATGGAAATTACGGGAAAACGGCTGAACGGATTTTAATAAATGGCCCGTCATTTTGGAGCTTGGAACCCAAAGTTTTTCGGAAAAATAGTAGTTTTCAGTGAAATGTCAATTTTCCTACATAATTTTCCTATTTTCCAAAATCCATCTGTCGTCAGCTTTGAGAACTAGCTAATTGCATTCAGGAGAAGCGAAGCGAGCATCAAGTCGGCCGTGTTACATTTCAGATTAAAACAAAACACACACTACAGTAAACAATATTACACGAAGGCCATGATCTGCAAGAATGCTGACATATTTACAGCTTTAATTAAATTGGTTATTAAAAACTTAACTTACTAAAAATAATTTACAGGTTCGATTCTGTGGTGTGTAATTTTCTGGGTACAGCTGTGTATTGGATATTAAAAACTACAAAACTTGAGGTGGTTTGATGACATTATTATCATTAGAAATGAAATATTATTGTAATTAATGCCGTGATGTGACTATTTTTCATTAATTATACATATTAATGCTATATTGATGATATGAAAGTGAAACGTTTTGGGGTTATATAAGTAGATGCAGAGAATAACTTAAATTAGATTTTGATTTCTATATTCTACTGAGTGGCGGCTATATAGTATATATAGTATATGTTACTGAAAACTATAAAACTTACGTAAGATAATAATATTATTAAAAATCAAATATTTTTATAGTTATTAATCAAGTGGAGTTGGGTCTTTTTCATATATTTAATGGCGGTGTGGTGTAGATATTTATATGCGTGGTTCTCTTCAGTATTGGCTCGAGAGAGAGTATCTTTCATTATTATAGAAGCAAATAACTTTCAGAAAGTCTGATATTGTCATTGAAAATAAATCTGAAAAATGTTTATTTGAACGTCTATTGAACTTAGTTTGCAGCATTTGCTGCATAAGTCACTAGTTTAATATAAAGTGAGAAATAAAAATAAATGAAAAGGATCTTTTTAATTATCGTGATTCAATTCATGGAAATATATACGAGGGCCATCCAGGAAGTAAGTTTCCCTAGGGTCGTTTACAGAAATAAAACTGTTTCATGGAAAGATTTATTGGAACAGTTACAGCAGTTTATTGTTGAGCTATTTTTCAACATATTCTCCACCGAAATTGAGACATTTGTCATACCGTGGGATCAACAGAGAGGTGCAGACGGCTGTCACATACTGGTTCCGATCCCAGGCGGCTGACTTCTACAAGTTGATCCCATGGTATGACAAATGTCTGAATTGCGGTGAGGAATATGTTGAAAAATAGCTCAACAATTGCTGTATCTGTTCCAATAAATCTTTCCATGAAATTGTGATTTTTTCTGTAAACGGCCCCAGGGAAACTTACTTTTTGGATGATCCTAGTTCATAGAAATATAGAATGTTCTGTTACCAATTGGCCCCGGTCCCCAGTGATTCTGTACCGGTTGCGGAAAAATGATTCGTATCCGATCACAACTGGAACAGTTGTCAACGAAACACTGAATTTTTTTTTCCTTATATACAATATATATATATATATATATATATATATATATATATGTTAGGAGAAAATCCACAAACGATTAGGGAAAACACGGGAATTTTACTGGAAGCAAGTAAAGAGATAGGTTTGGAAGTAAATCCCGAAAATACAAAGTATATGATTATATCTCGTGACGAGAATATTGTACGAAATGGAAATATAAAAATTGGAAATTTATCTTTTGAAGAGGTGGAGAAGTTCAAATATCTTGGAGCAACAGTAACAAATATAAATGATACTCGGGAGGAAATTAAACACAGAATAAATATGGGAAATGCCTGTTATTATTCGGTTGAGAAGCTTTTATCATCCAGTCTGCTGTCAAAAAATCTGAAAGTTAGAATTTATAAAAGAGTTATATTACCGGTTGTTCTGTATGGTTGTGAAACGTGGACTCTCACTTTGAGAGAGGAACATAGGCTAAGGGTGTTTGAGAATAAGGTTCTTAGGAAAATATTTGAGGCTAAGAGGGATGAAGTTACAGGAGAATGGAGAAAGTTACACAACACAGAACTGCACGCATTGTATTCTTCACCTGACATAATTAGGAACATTAAATCCAGACGTTTGAGATGGGCAGGGCATGTAGCACGTATGGGCGAATCCAGAAATGCATATAGTGTGTTAGGTGGGAGGCCGGAGGGAAAAAGACCTTTAGGGAGGCCGAGACGTAGATGGGAAGATAATATTAAAATAGATTTGAGGGAGGTGGGATATGATGATAGAGAATCGATTAATCTTGCTCAGGATAGGGACCGATGGTGGGCTTATGTGAGGGCGGCAATGAACCTCAGGGTTCCTTAAAAGCCAGTAAGTAAGTAAGTATATATATTTACGCTCTAATTGCTAGTAAACATTGCTTACAGAGAGTTCGCAACACTGAAATTGGCTGTACTTTTATTAAAGGACACTGGGACTGAGTTTTGAAACTTTAAAACTTTTTGATTAATTTCTTTCAAATTCGGCTGGTTTGCTGTTTCTGTACGTTTAAATAGCAAATTTCATCAAGTTTCATTCATTAGTTCCGTAGATACTAATTTTCACGTATTTTAATAATATTAAAGTATGCGTAAATTCAAAACATCCCTGACGTCTTTAGAATTGTTTTTGCTATGTCTTCTGTGAAGGACGTGCATTTCATGATAAAGAAAACTGCGAATGGATTTTTAAATTTGAGAATTGGGTCGTGAGATAAAAATTTTCTTAGAAATCATAATTTTTCATAGACTATTTCGTTTACATGACGTCATTCCTTTTCCGGCCAATGAAGTATAATGAAATTTTGAATTCCAACAAATCATAGTCATACATCGCGATAATTTCTGCAGCCCGATTTATCACTATCAATTTATCGTATGGTCGTTCTTTTGTTTAGTCAGTGTCGCCAACTGTTTCCACGTACATCGATGAGCATGAATCTATTGTACTAAATGAAGTCTTCATCCACATCTTCATCTTCTAATTCCATGTCCATTGTATCTAAAGAAAATGACACTTCTTCATAACAATTGTTTCATTTAATTAATGTACTAATCAGGTTATTTGTAAGAGCACTATAAAATGTTTAAATTAAATTATGCTTTCAGCAGATAATGAAAATGTATAAGAAAAAACTCAGTACATGTAACTAACATTTTAAACGTCTATTTCGCTTTTCTCAATTGGCATTATTGAATAACATTCAATTTCTTTATTGTAGTAATCGTTATTCATCTATTTCGATTCACAGTGTCTGAATAGGTTAAGTACCGGTATTCATAAATATCGTCGTTGTCCCTGCAATAACTCCTATGTGCAAAATATAACATTTTTCAGTAGGAAGAAAAAAACACATTTATTCATCCTATGGCAGCCGTACATAGGAGACTGTGAATTCTTACATCTTCGAAACAAAGAAATATAATTACATATAGGAGATTTTATTATTTGCTGTATCACTATTTGAGTTATTTAATAGAGCAAAAATCTGACAATCGATAAATATGTCACATAGGAGTTATTGCAGGAACAACGGCGATATACAATTATTAACATTTTGCGAGCGAATTTTAAGGATATATTATTTACATTTTTATTTTATTCACTAAATAGTCCTAATAAATGTCACTCGAGGTCTGAGATTTCCCAAATAAAAACCACGAGCTTCGCAAAGTTTAATGTAAATCGGAGCAAATGGAAGCCGCTAGGAACTTTATTATTGACCAAAAACGTAGTTTTGAGAAAACGCAATTTTTAGTGAGTGTGGCATTTTAAAAACGGTCGCCAGACCTTTAAAAGTAGTAGGCGGGGGCTAAATATAGGACAGAATATGTAATATACATATTTATTTACTTATTTATTTATTTATTTATTTATTTATTTATTTATTTACATATTTATTTACTTATTTATTTATTTACTTATTTATTTATTTATTTACTTATTTATTTATTTATTTACTTATTTATTTATTTATTTGGTTAGCTTAGTTGGTAGAGCAGCTGGCTACGGACTGAAAGGTCCGTGGTTCGATCCCAGGTGGTGACAGGATTTTTTCTCGTTGCCAAACTTTCAGAACGGCCCCGAGGTTCACTCAGCTTCCTATAAAATTGAGTACCGGGTCTTTCCCGGGGGTAAAAGGCGGTCAGAGCGTGGTGCCGACCACACCACCTCATTCTAGTGCCGAGGTCATGGAAAGCATGGGGCTCTACCTCCATGCCCGTCAAATGCCTTCATGGCATGTTACGGGGATACCTTTACTTTACCTTTACCTTATTTACTTAATTATTTATTTACTTATTTATTATTTATTCATTCACTTATTTTTACCATTTTGGCCAAAAATTCAGCCCTAGTGCCCCATAAGGAAATTTGGACACTCAAAGCAAATGAGTATTTATTATTCCTTTATTAACTGTTACTTCTTGATTTTGTTTCTTGTACAGTTGCCTTCAGATCCGGTGTATTTCAAGTGAACTGCAATAACACACAATTTCAGGTTTCCTCATTTTCAAGTAACACCGAATTCGTTCATTACAGCTGGCGCCAGTGTTTTTGGCGTGTGTCCTAGATATATAGTGCTCCGTTTGTGAGCATGTTGCTGGTGCAACTGAGAATGGTACCACTTCCTATACACGTCACATCAGCCATTTGCCAAACACAGTTGTCAGACTGACTGTGGAAAATGTAAAACACTCCCACATAACGTTCCCATTACTTATTTCACACGCCAAAAACGGTGACGCGGATTGTACCCCTGTCAGTCCTGCTGTTGCAGCATTGAACCGATTATAGTAACGGCATTCGGACGGAATATCGTAACCGAGATTTCTTCAGTCTTATGAAACTCTGACTTTATCTCTCAAAGCTCGTTATCAGGTAACCTAGTTTAAGTTTCGTTCCAGAAATAGTTCGGTTGCAATGTGAACAGTTGTGTATTACAAAAACAAGTTCCACATCATTGCAAAATTGGACATGAACTTCCTTCTAGTGAAATTTTAGGCCTCGATTTAACGTATTTAGTCTATATGGAGTATTTCATATCGTATTTTGAGAAAGCCCGTTTGGGTTTCAGATATAGTTTTCCTGGAATTTTGATGGTAAGCCAGAATGCTTTATGCTAAATAAACTTTATTTATTTATGTATTTTTTGGCTGTTTAAAATTAAGATAGGTTTTATTGGAGTCTTATGTGCAAAATCATAATTGGGTCAGCGATTTAACGCGCATTTGGTTGTGAATATAGGTATATTTATTTCAATAAAATTATTTTGGAGTTATCTGCATACTTATATCTACATGAGATATTTGATCCTTGCCCACACCTGTGGAGTAACGGTTAGCGCGTCTAGCCGCGAAACCAGGTGGCCCGGGTTCGATTCCCGGTCGGGGCAAGTTACCTGGTTGAGTCATAAAATAATGTTATAAATTTCAATCAAAGACACAACTATCTGCAAATGTTTATTTGATACATGAATATAAGGTATATAAACGTTTATATACCTTATATACATGTAGCAAATAAACATTTGCAGATAGTTGTGTCTTTGATTGAAATTTATAACATTTTATGACATTACTAGACACATCTGAAATATAAAATGAATTGCAAATTACTCAATGTCAATCAGACAGCACTACCTGGTTGAGGTTTTTTCCGGGGTTTTCCCTCAACCCAATATGAGCAAATGCTGGGTAACTTTCGGTGTTGGACCCCGGACTCATTTCACCGGCATTATCACCTTCACCTCATTCAGACGCTAAATAACCTGAGATGTTGATAAAGCGTCGTAAAATAACCTACTAAAATAAAAAAAATATTTGTTCCTTAGGAAAGTTTTTCAATCTTTGACTATCGGTCTTACTAATAAAAACTCTATATACAGACGTTTAACTGTCTTATACAATGAGTAGCTCGTTTATAAGTCGTGTGTAAATTCCTTACTAATAATCACTACATACGTCGTGTATAACAGTATAACTGTTACACAGCTACGTCATAGTTTCGTCATTACTTCGTTACGAAAGGTAATAGAATATCTGAGGTTCTCTACTGGATCCGGTAGAGCGCTGTAGTGTGGCGTGTTAAATATCGATAGTAGAACTGGCTCTAATCGATTACCACACTACATTTTGGTCAAAGAGTACAAGCTACAGCAATATTATTCTAATAATTCTACGATCTTAGGTTTGTTCTTCTGTGGTTACAGGGTAAACATCATCATAAAATGACAGTCGATACGAACAGCTGTTAAAGGGGCGGCCATTTTTTCCCTATATACATCGCTTAAACAAGGGGTTTCGTGTATATAACTACTGCAAAGCAATTCCCATTGTATAGTTACAGCCTGTTTATACGTCCACAGCTTATTCACGGTTTATTAGTAACGTTTTCTGTCTCAACTCTGCATAAGTCTCGTATAAAAACTGTACACGGTTTATTAGTAAGACTGTATTTGAAATTCCTTCCTGGTCCATTCGCCATCCATAATGTTGGCACTACTGTGCTAGCTCCCCTTCTGTCAATTTTCCGCTTTTTCATTGCCTTTCGTGTCATCATGTCCAGGTGACGAACTCAGCTTATTACTGTTCTATAAATCTAGAGTTGATCTATTTGATTTATGTGCTTCAGGTGCGGCCTGGCTATCCGTGAGAACGAACACGTGCTGATAAGCATTGTAATAATTTTCACAGAGTTCTTTTCTGGCTAGAAATACAAGCGCCTCTTCATTAGCCACCATAGAAGAATATAGTGTGAGAAATGTAACAGAATTCCACGAAAGTAATTAGCAATCGGTAGCATGTATTTGGAGAGGCTAAGATAGACAGACTTGAAATTGTGAAGACAAATAGCTCAGGGAAAGAAAATCCTGAAATCAAACGTCGTTCACCTCAAGGGAGCGTATACTACAATACTTATTTCTCCTATATAAAGATCTATCTCTGTTCGAAGCGAATTACACGGTTACTTAGCAGAGAAACCTGGATTCGATTCTCGTTAGGCTTTATTGTGAAATAGAGCAGTCGTTCTCAACCTTTGAGTGAACGCGCCCTGGTAAAATCTTTTTCTATAAGATCTGTCGCAGAAGTTTGACGTAAGACACTCCTATTGTCACAACCTCATTGTCAGGGCATTGTACGAAACCAAATTTTAAGTGGTTGTCCATGTCCTTAAGAGTGAACGCAGACTTTTTCTTCTGTGTTGGTACTGTCATCCTCTGAGGAGTTTAGTGCTGAGAGGAATGCGGTTCCGACTAGTCTAGCGCGGTACTGGAGTGGGAGGGAACAGTGACAGCGGCAGTCTGGAAGGAAGTACAGGGACATCATTTTATTTTTACTTCAATTTTTATTGTACTTGAGTTTTGGAATGTACTTCACTCCCACCCCCTTCTACTAGTAAACTTCCAACCGTTCACGACACAGATCCGAGGGCGCGTAAGCAGTACTGAGTTACTGAGTATAGTACGTTCCAGAAATATGTTCGCGTTTTCCAGTGGCGAAAGAGCTTTCAATATTGAATCATATTTTCGTACGGGTACTGTCGTCCGTTTCCCTATGTCGCATCCCGGTTTCCCCCACCTGCTTCTGTTCGCCCCTTTGTAAAGTCTAGTAGCTGGGCTATCTTAGTTCTTTTCTGAAAACATTAATTTCTATTAGGAATTGGACGTCTACGTAATATTATTCAAGTGTTTAAAATAACTTAAATAAAAGGGCCTCCTTAAGTAATTAACTGTCGCGTGATTTCCCCCCTTTCTACAACCCTGCGACAAAACCACTTGAACGGACAGTAGATAGCATTTCTGAGTGATTTTATCTTTTCGGATCGGGCAGAAGTGAAGATTGAATTTACAGTATGTAAGGTACTCTTTTATAGAGTAGGTACAGAATTATTTCAACAAGAGGTACTCGTACGAAGGACGAAACTGGTAATTGGAATTAGATACAATAGTCTATAGTGCGATAATATGGACAAAAGAACTGAAGCCTGTATGGAAATGAACGGCCACCATTTTCTAAAATGTGTTTAAATATCCATATTATAAATTTTTCAATTTAACATCATTCTCTATATAGTACGCTAATGTGCTGTAACAGTACAATATACACTGCATAATTAATACTTCCGAATGGATAGCTCAATTCGTGTGTAAAACACTAAGTGTTAATACAGTACTGTATTTTGATTAAACAAAAACCTAATGAAAATTATCAAACTCAAAATTGCGATATTTCCTAGTTTACATAAATGGATGAACTTTTCTTCCCTCCTATACCTAGTAAAGTGATTTGTATTTTACGCCAGTATCATCGAACTCCGTCGTGGAAAGGGTAGCAAACGGTGTTTCCTGTTTCAATCGTTAATAGAAAGGTATAGCCAGGTTAATATTAAAAATGTTAGTAAAAATAAAATGATGTCCCTGAACAATCATACTGAAAACATTTCACTCGTATATAGAGTACCTAACACGTGCACACAGTCACACACTACTGCAAACTGAAGACTGCATATTTTTGGACGATTAATACTTCCCACTCCGCTCGGCTCGGCTTGGCTGTAGCAACAAAAGAATCTACCTGCAACCCCCCCGCACCAATGGCAAGAATACCTCAGGTCCAGCGCTAAACTCGTCGGAGGAAGACAGTTTTGCCATCCTTTTGCTTAAGCTGGAGATCACTCTCTGGGCTTGAGGTGGATGTACAAGACTATCACTGTTATCTGTGCATTTCGAACTGTCGGATCAAGGCCACGCACGAGTCACTGAACTGAAAACTGTGAACTGAAGCATTGTTAATTCCGGCTTTCCCAGCTGGCTTTAGTTGAGGAGAACGGTCCAGAATTGGGGTAAGCACACGTGGCAAATGCAGTCCATTCCTTGACCTTGAGCCACCAGTTCGAAATGCACAGATAATAGTTGTTGCGTCACAAACACCAGCATGAAATTTCTTAACACTAAAATTAAGCAAAGTCCCTTGTCTTTTATACATATCAATATGCCTATTGCTTTTAAAAAGTACGACACTCGGATTTTGAAACAAGCACTCCTGAACTGCAATGCGAACTTGTGAACAGGCAATGTTCAGTATCGAGAACCGGATTCAGACAGCTAATTGGTCAGTGACATCTGCAGACATCGTTCAGTTCCGAGAACAGAGGATTCGCCGCCCATTGTTGTAATCGATTTGCAGGCAATTTTTATGAACGGTCACAAATAGCGGTATTCCCTTTTCCGAATGTTGAAAGATTTGTACGTCAGAAAAATTCCCGATCATTAAAAAATAAATGGCTTAGCCACAGACACTTGCTACACGTGTGCGTGTGTGTGTGTTTTAAGTTAGATTTTAGAATCTAGAATTCAGAGACTATCTGGACCTGTATTTTTCGATGCAATCACGAAGATTATTCTCATAACAATATTTCCACTATAAAATACTCATTCGTTAAAAATGCTTTAGAAGAGTCAAATGACAAATTCCAGGAGAATATTTCGTGGCCTGTAACGGCGGTTAAGTGGCACTGACATAGAAGACACCAAAATTCTCAGTCAGTTCTTGCCTACGGTGAATTTTGATGATAAATAACTATAAGTTGAAAGCGTCTTTACTATAGGCCTACCTGCGCGTGAGGTGAAGAAGAAAGTCGACTAGTGAGCGCCCCTCCCTCGCTTCGCTTCCACTTGTAGCTAGCTAGCTACTACTAATACTACAACTACTACATTACTACTACTACAACTACTATTATTACTACTACAACTACTACTACTACTATTACCACTACTACAACTACTACTGTTACTACTACAACTACTATTACTACTACTACTACTACTACTACTACTATTACCACTACTACAACTACTACTGTTACTACTACAACTACTACTATTACTGCTACTACTACTACTACTACTACTACTACTATTACTACTACAACTACTATTACTATTATTACTACTATTAGCATTACTGTTACTACTACTATTACTACTACAACTACTATTACTATTATTAGTACTACTAGCATTACTATTATTACTATTACTAGCATTACTGTTACTACTACTATTACTACAACTACTACTATTAATACTATTACTACTACTACTAATATTACTGCTGCTGCTATTACTATTACTACTACTATTACTACAACTACTACTATTAATACTATTACTACTACTACTACTAATATTACTACTGCTGCTATTACTATTACTACTACTACTACTACTAATATTACTACTGCTGCTATTACTATTACTACTACTACTACTAATATTACTACTGCTGCTATTACTATTACTACTACTACTATTAATACTATTACTACTACTACTAATATTATAATTATAATATTTTTAATATCAGAAAATAGTTTATTTAAAATATTAGTTTTGGGGATTAATGAAAAGATTTATCTTTTTTCTGAAGTTTTAAAAGGTATTCCTTATTTTTGGTTTACAAGACCAATATTTTTGTTAAATTATTAAAACTAATGAAAATTATCTTTTTTTCTATTATATTTTTTGTGGTATTTGGGTTTTTCTTATAATCGTAAACTATTACTACAACTACTACTATTAATGAAATTACTACTATTACTACTACTACTACTACTACTACTAATATTACTACTGCTGCTATTACTACTACTATAACTACTACTAATATTACTGCTGCTGCTATTACTATTACTACTACTACTACTATTACTACAACTACTACTATTAGTACTATTACTACTACTACTACTACTAATATTACTACTGCTGTTATTACTATTACTACTACTACTACTAATATTACTACTGCTGCTATTACTATTACTACTACTACTATTAATACTATTACTACTACTATTACAACTACTACTATTAATGAAATTACTACTATTACTACTACTACTAATATTACTACTGCTGCTATTACTACTACTATTACTACTACTACAACTACTACTAATATTACTGCTGCTGCTATTACTATTACTACTACTATTACTACAACTACTACTATTAATGCAATTACTACTATTACTACTACTAATATTACTACTGCTGCTATTACTACTACTATTACTACTACTATAACTACTACTAATATTACTGCTGCTGCTATTACTATTACTACTACTATTACTACAACTACTACTATTAGTACTATTACTACTACTACTACTACTAATATTACTACTGCTGCTATTACTATTACTACTACTACTAATATTACTACTGCTGCTATTACTATTACTACTACTACTATTAATACTATTACTACTACTATTACTACAACTACTACTATTAATGAAATTACTACTATTACTACTACTACTACTACTACTATTACTACTGCTGCTATTACTACTACTATTACTACTACTATAACTACTACTAATATTACTACTGCTGCTATTACTACTACTACAACTACTACTAATATTACTACTGCTGCTATTACTACTACTACTACTACTAGAAATACTACTGCTGCCTGTAGTACATAGGCCTGTATTACGAGTGAAGTCAGGTGAACAATACGATCACTTAGGGTTACTATACGTCCTCATTTCCCGAACATGTCCTCATTACCATCGAGAGGAATTTTCAAAATCAAGGCGAATATCCGAAAATTGGACCTATGGATTTAATTTAAAAAAATGCTTCGCTCCTAAACAACGGAAGCTGTGATTCTCGACATACTGTTCCTGAGTGAAACAAAGATGCTAGGGAAAACTGGAGAATGCTGGGTTTGCAGTGGAAGACCAGCCCTTGGGCAGAATACTATGATGGAATAAATGAGTAACTTACTTGTATCTTGTCAGCCCATCGGTAACCGCCCCTGATCGTATTGCTACCTGTTTGCCTGCAATTTTCAGATAATTTTAGGGGGATTAAAGATTGGTTTTGCGAAACTTAATTATGTTAAATTATAAACATTGCAAATGTAGTAACTCAGTTTGGGTGATATGAGAAGTTATGAATTTTTAAAATCTGAGTAATTCGCAGAAAAGTTTTGAAGAGTACATGCAAGTTCAAGGTTTAATAACAAAGAAACACGTCACATATTTATGTGGCTTGCTTCGAACAGACCCGGCAGCAGGCTGTTACGTACTGTGGCCTTGTTAGCAGGATGTGGAGGCTCCGATTCTGATGAAACTGGAGCTCTTGCTGTGTTACGTCACTACCATGTGACACATCTAGAATATAACCTCCGTTATCGACGGCTGTTGCTGGAATATTGCAGCTTATTTTTAACTCTTTGACATGTTTGGATTGTGGAGTAATGAGGGAAAAGATTAGCAGTTTTGTAAATTAATTATTTCAGACTAAGGCCGTTTGCCGATATCTTGTTTATGGCAATCACACGATGCTGATAATGAGATCAGTTCTTAAGTTATTACTTTTATAACATTAAATAATTACATAGTCCAAAGAAACAGAAAGTTCCTGTATTGTAGCATGACAACGAAGCGAAAATCTGTAGTAATACTAGGAGCAGCAGCATTAGTAGTAGTAGTAGTAGTAGTAGTAGTAGTAGTAATAGTAGTATTAGTAATAGTAGTAGCAGTAGTAGTAGTAGTAGCAGTAATAGTAATAGTAGTAGCAGTAGTAGTAGTAATAGTAGTAGTAGCTGTAGTAGTAGTAGCAGTAGTAGTAATAGTAGTAGCAGTAATAGTAATAATAATAGTAGCAGTAGTAGTAGTAATAGTAGTAGCAGTAATATTAGTAATAGTAGTAGCAGTAGTAGTAATAGTAGTAGCAGTAATAGTAATAATAATAGTAGCAGTAGTAGTAGTAATAGTAGTAGCAGTAATATTAGTAATAGTAGTAGCAGTAGTAGTAATAGTAGTAGCAGTAATAGTAATAATAATAGTAGCAGTAGTAGTAGTAATAGTAGTAGCAGTAATATTAGTAATAGTAGTAGCAGTAGTAGTAATAGTAGTAGCAGTAGTAGTAGTAATAGTAGTAGCAGTACTAGTAGTAATAGTAGTAGTAATAGCAGTAGTAGTAATAGTAGTAGTAATAGTAGCAGTAGTAGTAATAGTAGTAACAGTAGTAGTAGTAGCAGTAATAATAGTAGCAGTAGTAGTAATAGTAATAGCAGTAGTAATAGTAGCAGTAGTAGTAGTAACATGCCATGAAGGCACTTGAGGGGCAAGGAGGTAGAGCCCCATGCTTTCCATGACCGCGGCACTAGAATGAGGTGGTGTGGTTGGCACCACGCTCTGACCGCCTTTTATCCCCGGGAAAGACCCGGTACTCAATTTATAGAAGGGTGAGTGAACCTTGGGGCCGTTCTGGCAACGAGAAAAAATCCTGTCACCACCTGGGATCGAACCCCGGACCTTCCAGTCCGTAGCCAGCTGCTCTACCAACTGAGCTACCCGGCCGCAATAGTACCAGTAGTAATAGTAGTAGTAGCAGCAGTAGTAGTACTAGTAGTAGTAGTATTAGTAATAGTAATAGTAGTAGCAGTAGTAGTAGTAGTAGTAGTAGTAGTAGTAGTAGTAGTAGTAGTAGTGGTAGTAGTAGTAGTAGTAGTAGTAGTAGTAGTAGTGGTAGTGGTAATTAGGTAGTGCAACACCCATGCGCCCGGAAAAAGTTTACGACATTTCAAAGTCAAACTATAAAAAGAAAAGTGACACGTAACATTTGAAGCGGGGAGTTCACAAACTCCCAAAGTCACCTTTTTTCGAAATGTGTTTTTTATTTCTGTACTGCTCGGGAAAAGTGGCTTAAGGCTTATTTACATTAGCTGAACAGGTAAGAATATTTTATATAAAAGTTCTGTACTAAAAATAGTATTGAAGATGTACGAAATGGCTACACAGAAATATAGCTACTCATAAATTTTGCACTTAAATATAAGTTAATTTATAAGCTACTTTAAAAGAAGATCGCCTGACTTGAACAATCGAGAAAAGGATGTACGAACTTTTCGTCTTTTGCTTGAATCCTGCGCTCTTGATATAAATTTTGTATTCTGTTTCAAATATCAAACCTTTGAAAAGCATATCGAACTCTCTAAATGGGCTTATTAGCGAAATACGTATTCCAGATTAAGATCAGCAGAACCATTATTTTCCCTGTCTTTTTCCTCTTTAATTTTCTTGGAATTTTATGTTTTTTTTTTTTTTTTTTTTTTAGTGTTCACTTTCTCTTTAGCTAAACATGCTTCTTCCATATTATTAGTCACTGAGTGCATATTAAACATGTAGTGAATTGCCAATTAATTATTTACTGAGATCCTGAATTTCAATTTTTTTTTCAGTACAAAGACAAAGAAATTTGCCTTCCTTATCCCTCTTGCTAGTCATCATGAACTACTTAATATAAATTCTCCGTTATCATTGGCGCGACAGCCCATGCCGTGCCTATCAGCCGACTGCTGCCTCACGTCCACATGCCTCAGCAGAGGTGAACGATCATTCACCCAATAGGGGGTAACATGTTGTTTGCACGATGATCCCTCCAGCCGTTATAGCTGGTTTTCGAAATCGGATTTCGCTGCCTATCATAGCTCCCCAAATTCATCACGATGCTGAATGTGCACCGGTCCCACACACTGGTCGAAATTTCATGAGAAAATGTATTCCGTCATGAGGACTCGAACCAGCCCACATTCCGTATCGTAAGTCTAAGAGCCCGCTCAAACGGAAATTTATTCGAATCGATTTCGTGGGAACAGAGGTGTACAGTAGTGGCAAAAAAACCGCATCGAGCCTTGTTCACTCCAGAGCACGATACGCTGGTAACTAAGACTTTCGTGGTTCGAATCCTGCCTGGGAAGGAAACTTTTTTTTTCTTCCTTATTCAAATTTATTCACAATACTTTTCGATTGCAGCGATATTTTACTACTTAATTAACTTATTATTCCCAGAACACGAATTTTATCAGTAATTAGTGTCGTATGTAATTTACAATACAAATTTGGTCACGGAAAAAACTGTTTAATTAACCCGTTTCACTGTGGAGAGTTACTTACATAGATGTTACACTGAAATAGTACATTATGCAACGAGCCTATAATGATAGTAATTAAGACGCGAGTATGTTTGTTTATGAAACGAGCGCAAGCGAGTTTCATAATTTTCATACGAGCGTCTTAATTACCATTATAGGCAAGTTTCATACGACTTTTTATGCTCGACCATATTTCTAACTTGAAATTATTCAGAAGTATTCATTTTATTCGCATCTGACTGAAGAGTGGAAGTGACCTTGTGCATAGCTCGTAAATTGTGAGATGTGCACAGATGCGAAAGTATTGATTTTTTCCGAGGAACAATAATGTCATTGACCTTGTTATAATCTAGAGAATAACATGAACTAATTTTGATATAACCTGGAAATTGATTTAGAATTGAAAAACGAGATGGCAAATTGAATTTATTTGAATATTATTTACAATTAACGCTAATTAGTAACAGCACATAACCTTCTGCGACAGTATTGGATTTCCAGCCTCCGTGACGTTTCCGTCGTTGTCTTTCGATTGCATATCCGAGAATAATCGAAAACCTGAACTTTAATGAATAGGTGTACTTTAATGACATGCATTAAAGGACTGCTACCAGGTGTATAATTACTACATTTCGGCATGGTCGAGCATAAATATACTTGAAGCTTGCAATTACACTTAAAGCCACACATTGCTTCATAAGTGCAAACGTTGTATGCATCTTTCTTCGGTAAAATAATCATACAAAGAGTCACTTGAGACCTATCATTGAATGGGAATTCTTAGTAAAGATTAATTTCTGATAACTTATCAATATATGCATAACGTTTCGAGTATGTAATACTTCTAATAGATATTCCATTGAAATCAACATATATCAGTCGGTAAGGGAAATTCCTACGAAGTGGAAGAGACTGTTTCGACGGTAGACGAAGACAGGATCTACTCGTATTTTCTTCGCTATTACTTCGAGAATAGCAATGGGGTCTAGTGTCGATATTAATTTTCTTGGGAATAAAAAGTTTGGAGTGTGGTTGCAGAAAATTCTCGACTTTCCCAGAAGTCATTTTAGTTTAATATTTTTTTAACTATAACTCGAAATTTGAACAGACGTCTCTGAAGATTCTCTTGATTATCTATGGTAATAATAATAATAATAATAATAATAATAATAATAATAATAATAATAATAATAATAATAATAATAATAACAGTAATAATACTATAATAATTCGCACTAAAGTTAATCTTCATTTAATTTTTATATCAAGTAGTGTACGTCAAGGCATACGAACAAACCCGAAGTTCAACTATGATCCAGGCGCATTGCAAAGAAAATGGATGTGAAGAAAGTTCGTACGATATTGCACATACGGTCTTACTAATAAAAACTATATACAGACGTTTAACTGTCTTATATTTACACAGTGAATAGCTCGTTTATATGTCGTGTGTAAATTCCTTACTAATAATCACTACATAAGTCGTGTATAACAGTACAACTGTTACACAGCTACGTCATAGTTTCGTCATTCATTACGAATGATAATCGATTAACTGAGGTTCTCTATTGCATCCGTTAGAGCGCTCTAGTGTGCTGTGTTAAGTATCGATAGTACTACTTGGTCTAATATATTAACATGCTATATTTTGGTCAAAGAGTACAAGCTACAGCAATATTATTCTAATTATTCTGTGCTCTTTGGTTTGTTCTTCTGTGCTTACAAGGCAACCATCATAAAATGACAATCGATACGAACAGCTGTTAGAGGGCGGCCATTTTTTTCTCTCTATATATATAACGCTTAAACAAGGAGTTTCGTGTATATAACTATTGCAAAGCAATTCCCATTGTATAGTTACAGACTGTTTATACATCCATCGCTTATGCATGGTTTATTAGTAACGTTTTCTGTATCAACTCTGCATAAGTCTCCTATAAAAACTATACACGGTTTATTAGTAAGACCGTTAATGTATGGTTTTAAAGGACCTATTTATTTATAAACCTAGCTTGTTAATTACGCAAATCTAGTCTTTCAGGTAAAGCTCCCTGTAAAGCAGATTTGAATAATTTCAAGGAAAAAATTGTTCCGGGGCCGGGTATCGATCCCGGGACCTCTGGTTGAACGTACCAGCGCTCTGCCAACTGAGCTACCCGGGAACTCCAACCGATACCGTCTCAACTTTTCCCTTTATATCCACACAACTCGCGTGGGCTGACGAAACGCCACCCACATCGAGTGCACACAAACTCTGTGTGACTTGGAATTGTGGTTTTCTGTTAACGTACACAGTGACGTATATATTACGTAAATCTAGTCTTTCAGGTGAAGCTCCCTATAAAGCAGATTTGAATAATTTCAAGGGAAGCTTGTTAATGTTATTATGTATCATATTCGTGAAATAGTGTAAACAAATACCACTCCTGCTGTTCAGTCACACGTGGTATTACCTTTGATGGAATGATAAGGGATGCTACTGCTGTTGAAACTATAATATGTATGAGGAAGTACGAGGGGGATCCAGGAAATAACGACCGTTCGCACATACCCGCCGCGCAGCTGACTCCCCTTCCTTGTTTGAAGGTCAACTGGCTTCCTTAACATGTGTTCTCATAATGTTGTGAGTACTGGTTGCAACAAGTCGCCATTGTGCATTTTGTGTTACTTCAAAATGAACGACGTGATTGATAATCCCGCCGACTGTGAGGTGAGGAGTGTGATTCGATTTTTGAATGCCCGACATTTGAAACCTGCAGAAATTTACCGGCAATTGAAAGAAGTGTATGGTGATACTGTAATGAATGAAAGAAATGTGAGAAAATGGTGCGAAATGTTCAACAATGGGCGAACAAATGTCCACGATGAAACTCGACCCGGACGCCCATCACTCATCATAGAAGACCTGAAGACTAAAGTGAACGACAGAATCTTGCAAGACAGGCGCACATCACTCGACGAATTGCATATTGCCTTTCCTGACATTTCTCGTTCTTTGCTTGGTGAAATTGTGTCGCAACATCTTGGCTACCACAAAAATCTGTGCACGATGGGTTCCACGGCAACTGAGTGACCAACACAAAACTCAGAGAATGGCCTCAGCATTGACATTCTTGATGCGATATCACACAGATGGAGACGCCTTTCTTGATCAAATTGTGACTGGTGATGAGACCTGAGTGTCTCACAACACCCCAGAGACCAAGCGCCAATCACGTCAGTGGCATCATCCCTCATCAGAAACCGAGAAAATTCAAACAGACTCTCTCAA
This sequence comes from Periplaneta americana, assembly GCA_025594305.2. Lineage (NCBI taxonomy): Eukaryota > Metazoa > Arthropoda > Insecta > Blattodea > Blattidae > Periplaneta > Periplaneta americana. The sequence continues at coordinate 8,378,413 of JAJSOF020000036.1, read as the reverse complement.
CACAAGAAGTCATGGCTACTGTCTTTTGGGATCGCAAAGGTGTTCTTTTGCTGGATTTCATGCCAAAAGGCACTACGATCAATGCAAATCGTTATTGTGAGACTTTACGAAAACTACGGCGAGCCATCCAAAACAAGAGGCGAGGAATGCTTTCGAGAGGAGTTGTGCTTCTTCACGACAATGCCCGCCCGCACACTGCTGCTTCAACTCGAGAATTGCTGGATCAATTCGGTTGGGAAATCTTTGATCATCCGCCCTATAGTCCAGACCTTGCTCCTAGCGATTTTCACCTTTTCACTAAGCTGAAAGACTTTCTGGGTGGTACGCGTTTTGGAAGTGATGAAGAGTTGAAGACAGTGAACACCTGGCTTAATGAACTGGCGGCAGAGGAGTATAACACGGGAATTCTAAAGCTAGTGAACAGATACGACAAATGTTTAAATGTAGGTGGTGATTATGTAGAGAAGTAAAGGAAGCTTCAGTTATGTAACAGACTTTGTTTTTTCAAATAATTTTTTTTATTATTACAACAAAACGGTCGTTATTTCCTGGATCCCCCTCGTATGTTCCATCTTAATGACACCGACTTTCACAGTAAATATTGCCGTAAAAAATTATGTTTTTCAAGTAAGTTTTTATAGGATGGCTGACGACTGTACTCTTGGGGTCGGAAGCGATTTTGGGTACACTCGGAATCAGTAAAAATATACAGACACTTCAGCCTTGTTAGAAATACATAATGTCGTTGTAAGTAGGGAACAGTTGTTGTCTTGTTGAACACCCAAGCACCGCAAACCAGAGTCGTGACAGATCGTTAAAAAACAAAACGTTTTCGCCCGACTTTCTCTAAGCACGTGCAGAAGCAACCACTGAATCAGTATAGCACTGGGTTGGAATAAATGTACAGATTTAGATTTCTTGGCACTGTATGTGCACTGAACTATGTATCTGTCATTTCGTACCATGTTTCAATATGTGCATAATACTCGGGAGGAAATTAAACACAGAATAAATATGGGTATTATTCGGTTGAGAAGCTTTTATCATCCAGTCTGCTGTCAAAAAATCTGAAAGTTAGAATTTATAAAACAGTTATATTACCGATTGTTCTGCATGGTTGTGAAACTTGGACTCTCACTTTGAGAGAGGAACATAGGTTAAGGGTGTTTGAGAATAAGGTGCTTAGGAAAATATTTGGGGCTAAGAGGGATGAAGTTACAGGAGAATGGAGAAAGTTACACAACACAGAACTGCACGCATTGTATTCTTCACCTGACATAATTAGGAACATTAAATCCAGATGTTTGAGATGGCCAGGGCATGTAGCACGTATGGGCGAATCCAGAAATGCATATAGAGTGTTAGTTGGGAGGCCGGAGGGAAAAAGACCTTTGGGGAGGCCGAGACGTAGATGAGAAGATAATATTAAAATGGATTTGAGGGAGGTGGGATATGATGATAGAGACTGTATTGATCTTGCTCAGGATAGGGACCAATGACGGGCTTATGTGAGGGCGGCAATGAACCTCCGGGTTTCTTAAAAGCCAGTAAGTAAGTAAGTTTCAATATGTGCGCGAATGCAAAAACTTGATCATAAGTACAGCAATATTCCGACAGGCCTACCTTGAGTCTTCGACAGCCAGATGTATGTAATGTGACTTTTTATTCTTTTTTTTATAGCAAAGTTATGTGAAATTAATTGTCAGCAACGACTTTCTTCCAAAACTCTTCGGTTCAAAATTCAAAACTGTCTTATAATTATAATAGGCCTGGCTATTTATTTTAAAAACTACAATTGGAATGTTGGAAGGTAACCGACATAGTTTTGCTGTAACTAATAGAACTTGTGATTCGAGACTGCGCTGGAGTGTTAGTTCGATTTCCGTTTGGGACGATTACCTGATGGTTGTTTCTGAGGTTTTCTCAGGCTGTAAAGCGAATGTTATGTAATTCCAAGGCGAATCCTGGAGCTTATTTCGCCAAATACTATTTTGCTATCAACAGCATAATTTTCAACAGTAATCTCACTAGAGGTTTTGATTTATCTAGAGAAAATCGAGTGGGATTTAATTTACTTACACGATTAGAAGAAAAAAAGTACTCTTAATAGAACAGATATTCAGTATCCAAGTTCATTTTGGGTTCAAACAACATCGTTAAACTAATTAAGAATAAATATATTCACATTTTAATCGTTCTGAAAAAGAGTTAATAAACGCGTATGAAGTTATGTCGATTATTTCACCAAGTTTTTGTTGTCACCTTTCATCTGACATTTCATAGTAATTCACTTTTATTGATAGATGGTGACTTGCGAATGTAGCGACTTTCTCTTTTTTCCATCTTTTCTACTCTTATCATGGACTCTCGTACCCGGTGTCATTAACGAATTTTAAATCACGAAACATACACAGCTATCATGAGCGCTGTGCGTGCTGCAATTGTTTATGCGATTAATAATGGGCTGACGGGCTATATATGTCGACATATAAACAACTGAATGACGAAATTGTCCTATGATGAAGATCATTCTCATAGTTTCTGGATGAATGTCATATGCACAAGCTTTCACACTGAAATGCAGAGTTCTGCCTCAGTAGAGTAAACACACACAGTCTCCTTTCCTCCAGTATCGTAAATTCATATTATAGGCCTACGTTTTTTTTCTATATTAAAACGTGGGTGGTCTTCAATAATTGTAAACCGTTTCACTCTCGAAAAGATTTTGAGTGTCTCGGCTATGTTGAGCTGTCTTATTCCATTCATTGTGAAGGCATGTAATGTGAAGTTTAGGTATTATGAATCATTAAAATAGGCAGGCAAAAAGGCATCATAAATAGCTAAAATAGGCAGGCAAAAAGGCATTATAAATAGCTAAAATAGGCAGGCAAAAAGGCATTATAAATAGCTAAAATAGGCAGGCAAAAAGGCATTATAAATAGCTAAAATAGGCAGGCAAAAAAGCATTATAAATAGCTAAAATACGCAATAAAAGGCAATTACAAAAACCTTGCCCTAGACCAGGCATGTCAATTGATGCCCACAGGAGCAAGCGCGCGCTTTAGAGCCCAGGAGAGCCTGAGCGCTTTACAGCGGAAAGGAAAAAGAGAGACGAAAGAGATGGTATATGCCGCTTGGTCGAGCTATATTCAGGGATGGCCAGCACTGATTCAATAGGTGAAGGGAAGAGAACTTATTAAAACTGTATCCATGGTAATTTTTAGATTTGGTTGAGAAGTATAAGTGCTTTTATAAGAATGTAAGTTTTAATTTTAATGCTCATTTTTCACAAGTTTGATTTTTTTATTCAAAAGAAATATTTTCTCAACTTTTCGTATAGAAAAGTGAAATTTTCAGGTATAGGTCTATTTATTTAGTAGCCTTACAGAATGTTTTCGTAAATCTAATATACCGTACATACGTATTACTGAAGATAGTGTATTGAAAATTTTGTAACTATTCGCATGGAAGTTGTTTGTAAGGAAATGAATTAACAAAGCAACTATTGTTGCATCATAAGCAAAAGATACGTGCCCATGTATTGTAAAAATGTCAGCTCTATAGCTTCAGCAGATTTCGAGAAAATAATTTAATATTCTGATGATAGGAAGTTGCTCACAAATATCACCTTAAAAGCATAATGCGATAAAAGTTTTGTTATGTAACATTAGTTACACTTAAAATAGATACCTAGTAACTTTGCTTTGTACTGTAATATTGTTTTGATTACTTTATTGATTACTTTTGTAAGGCTAAAGATATCATCAATATAAATTCCAACTTATCATATCATACTCAATCTCTTTCTTTGGAATACCACATTCTTTACGAATGATGTGTTTCATCCACTTAATAGAGTAGCCTATAATATTATACTACTATGGAATTTAAGTGAATATTCCTTCTTAACTCTCTATTATGTTATTAAGATTTAAAACACAAGTGCAATATTAAGAAATCAGTGTTAGTACTTTTGTTTTACAGACAATATAGATAATATTAAACAGAAAGAAGCCATATAAAAATAGCGACATAAAATTTCACGTTCCGTTTGAAGTTTGTGCACCACTGTTTTCTTAATCCAACAGGTTGCTTATTCATATACACAACCCTTCCTCTTTCCATACTTAGCGCTTGCTGCCCGCGCACGACGTCAAGGTCAGAAAAATGCGCTTGCTTTCACATCACTGCACTAGACCCACAACCTTGCACTTTCCACAAAAGGATTTCGGCAGCAAGAAAAGCTTTACATAAGTCGAATGCAAATTGAGATTTTCGACTCGATGTTGGAATTACTGTTGGAAGCAAAGATATCTTCTTCCCAGTAGCCTTGGAAAGTGTATTTTTGTGTTTGGTTGTACTGCTATGTTGTAATATGAAATATTTCTTTTCGTAGTTCACTGACTGCTCACAGATTTTGCATATAAGTACTTTAATGTCAGTACAAAATACGTCGGATCCCAAAGTATTAACGTAACTTTGCAATTTACTGCGTAAAGGAACACTGAATTTCGGCATCTTGCTGCTAGCTACAACAACGTTGCAATGAAAACTGAAAGAAAAATAACGTTAGACCCGCACTCATTGTTGCCTTGTCAAATAAACACAAGCGATAATTAAAACGCTTAAGGCCCATTCACAATGAAAATTAAACATAACCGTAACATAAACACAGAAGTTGCGCCCAGGGTACCAAATGGGATCATTCACAATGATTCACATAAGCATTGACATAAACATTACCGTAAGACGTTAACATGAAAGTTTGCGAACTCCAAACTTTCATGCTTATGCTTACGTGATTTGCAAACAGAACACAATCGTGGAGCGCTGAAGTATACGACAGAATATGAGGAAATGGCGTCGTTGTTATGTTTCCATGGTTACCAAGTATGTTTGCTGTTATGTTTATGTTTCCATCGTGAATGATGGTGTGACTTCTTGATTTTACTGTAACGTTAAGTTAACGCTTACGTTATGTTTAATTTTCATTGTGAATGAGCCTTTACTGTTATACATTTTTGCACGGCAGCACTCATTGTTGCAAAGAGAATATGAACTGACTGAAAGACAATAATATACATTCGGTGAAGTCACTTTCATTGTAGCGGTTATAGAAATAAATTAAGATATACCTGCAGGGAGTTTTAATAATAAATTAATAAATAATAGATAAATAATCAAATAAAGACGAAAAAAAGCATTTATTTTGTAGATTAGGCATTTATGTTAAAAAAGGCAGAAAAGGGCAACATAAAACTGTGACGTTTCGATCACAAAGGTATAATTCGTACAGATTTACTTTCAAAATGAAGATGGATTTAACACATTTAAAAAGGCATTCTGCCAAAGTTCCCGTATCTGTTGATGGGCCTAATTCTATTGTCTTGGCATAACAATATAACATTTTATATATTGCGACCGATTTTAAACCTTATCTATAGCTTCACTTGCCCTCAACTACGCTACCGGCTTCCGTTATGCGGTCCGCACGGTATTCGGAAAATAATCTTTTGGACAATAAAATTACTTATCATTACACTAATTATTACTTTAAAATATAAAACAATAGAAAGTAGAACTTTATTTTAAAGCACTACCAGCCTCAAAAGAAGCCTAAAGTTGAAAATGTTGAATCCCCAACATGCACACATTTTTTTCATCTGCGGAGGAAATTCCCTGTTAGTCAGTTTCTCTTTTACTAAATGAATTTCTCGACGTAAGTTTTCTTCCAGTTGTTCCAGAGTACAAATATGTCCTATTTACTATATTTTATGCTCGACCATGCCGAAATGTAGTAATTATACACCTGGTAGTAGCCCTTTAATGCACCTCATTGAAGTACACCTATTCATTATAGTTCAGTTGTTCAGCCAATGAGAAATCACCATTGTACCATTATAAAACCGCAAGTATCGATTATTCTCGGATATGCAATCGAAAGACAACTAGCGAAACGTCACGGAGGCTGGAAATCCAATACTGTCGCAGAAGGTTATGTTCTGTTACTATAATTTAGCGTTAATTGTAAATAATATTGAAATGAATTCAATTTGTCATCTCGTTTTTCAATTTTAAATCAATTTTCAGGTTATATAAATATTAATGTCCATGTTATTCTCTAGATTATATCAAGGTCAATGACATTCGTCCCTCGGAAATAATCAATACTTTCGCGTCTGCGCACATCTCACAATTTAGAAGGTCAGTTCCGCTCTTCACTTAGATAACCATAACATGAATACTTTTGAATACATCAAAAGTCGTATGAAACTTGCCTATAATGGTAATTAAGACGCTCGTATGAAAATTATAAAACTCGCTTGCGCTCGTTTCATAAACATACTCGCGTCTTAATTACTACCATTATAGGCTCGTTGCATAATGTACTATTTTTTACTTCTCTAAACAATAAAACCACAAAGTCCGGGCGTAGAGGTGACAACATATTTCAGCTTATTAATCTGTCAACGAAAACGTCTACCCTCAATTGTGTTATGAGTTTTCGTTACGTGTCTCGCACTGTGTACGCTGGTTAAGATTAGATCAAATATAACATTAAGATCATATGATAAACGCAAGACAATTGGAGGCATTCAACGTCTGTGGAAAAGGGTTAAGTTTCCTACCGAATCTGGTAGCCATTACAAGTGAGAATTTCTGTTTTTGGTGAGTGTGTGATTGAAATGCATGTTTCTCAGTTTACTATACAACAATGAATGTTTCTCACGTATTCATTAACTGTTCGACAAGCACAAAGAAGATGTGCATAGAATACTCCAGGTGTCGAAGTTCTTGACCGTTCTACAGCTCATAAGCTTATGAGATACATGAGAGAAATTGGAAGTGTACAGGACAAAAAGCTTAGGAAGGCGGTGACGACGGTTTTCGTCCAGGAAATCCTAAAAGCACTTGTATGTAACACTTCGTGTGGAACGTTTTTAAACAAAGATATTATCAACTTTATTTTCTATGTAAAGCTGTGAATATATTGAATAAGCAGTCGCGGACAGCCGATGAGGGGTGGTCCTCCAGCTTGGGGGTTGGGCGAAGGGCTAACAACCCATCACCGTAAAAAAAAAACAGCTTGTTACGAATCCTTCAAATAAGCCTCGGAATGGGACTGATTGGAAATTTATCTTTTGAAGAGGTAGAGAAGTTCAAATACCTGGGAGCAACAGTAACAAATATAAATTATACTCGGGAGGAAATTAAACACAGAATAAATATGGGAAATGCGTGTTATTATTTGGTTGAGAAGCTCTTATCATCCAGTCTGCTGTCGAAAAATCTGAAAGTTAGCATTTATAAAACAGTTATATTACCGGTTGTTCTTTATGGTTGTGAAACTTGGACTCTCACTTTGAGAGAGGAACATAGGTTAAGGGTGTTTGAGAATAAGGTGCTTAGGAAAATATTTGGGGCTAAGAGGGATGAAGTTACAGGAGAATGGAGAAAGTTACACAACACAGAACTGCACGCATTGTATTCTTCACCTGACATAATTAGGAACATTAAATCCAGACGTTTGAGATGGGCAGGACATGTAGCACGTATGGGCGAATCCAGAAATGCATATAGGGTGTTAGTTGGGAGGCCGGAGGGAAAAAGACCTTTAGGGAGGCCGAGACGTAGACGGGAAGATAATATTAAAATGGATTTGAGGGAGGTGGGATATGATGATAGAGCCTGGATTAATCTTGCACAGGATAGGAACCAATGGCGGGCTTATGTGAGGGCGGCAATGAATCTCCGGGTTCCTTAAAAGCCAGTAAGTAAGTAAAGAAATTAGTAACTGGTGAAGAAATTCTTTTGCTACTGTCTAGCGGATCGCACAACGAAAACCGGTAGCTGCGAATATTGAAAATGCCATGGGGGGGGGGAATACACTGTGTTATGCCAATTTATTCTGTTTCGAGTTACGGCCGTATTATAACATTAAGATATAATTCCGTATTTACTTACAATTAGACTCTTCTTAATTCTCAGAGGTAGAAAATAAAATTAACTAGTGGCTTGTGCAGCAAATGCTGCAAACTAAGTTCATTAGACATTCAAATAACAATTTTTCAGATTTATTTTCAATGAAAAATACCAGACCTTTTGAAAGTTATTTGCTTCCGTAATAATGAAACATACTCCCTCTGAATGTTTTTTTTATGCCCAATACTTTATCTTGAACCTATCCACCTTCAGTTTTTGAGTTTCAACGCGAAAAGCAAGTAACAATGTCAGGACGATCAGTGGGTTTTTCATGTGGGAGTAAAGCAATAGCTATTTCAGGTCATTGTGGATTGTAGGCGAAAGTTAAAAAAATGTCAGGTTTGCTATGCTTTCGAACAATAGATATAGCATCTTGGTATAGCTGCTGCATGTAGAGCTTGAAATGTAGAGGATAAAATCATTTTATCCTACTAAGAGATCTTGCTGAAATGATCGGGAGACTACAAAATTTTGTAGGCCTCTTATTTTATCAGTAAGTAATACCTTTTGGTCTGTCCTTAGGAACTGTAATTTTTGCGCTCTCTCTAGCCAATACTGAAGAGAATGACGCATATAAATATCTACACCACACCGCCATTAAGTATATGAAAAAGACCCAACCCCACTTGATTAATAACTAAAAAAATATTTGATTTTGAATAACGATATTATCTTCCGTAAGTTTTGTAGTTATATCTCAAACCACCTCAAGTTTTGTAATTTCAATATCCAATACACAACTGTACTCAGAAATTACACATCGCAGAATCAGACCTGTAAAGTAAGTCTTGAAGTTTTTAATAACCAATTGAATTTGAACTCTAAATATGTCAGCAATCCTGCAGGTCATGGCCTTCGTGTAATATCCTATTGTTTATTGTAGTGTGTGTTTTGTTTTATACTGAAATGCAATTAGTTCTCAAAACTGACGAAAGATGGATTTTGGAAAATAGCAAAATTATGTAGGAAAACTAACCCTTCACTGAAAGTTACAATTTTTCTGAAAATCCTTGGATGCCAAGCTTCAAAATTACGGGTCATTCATTAAAATCCGTTCAACCGTTTTCCCGTAATTTTCATTACCAGTTCAAATTATGTATATAGATATTTATACGCAATTGCAGAAAACTGAACATAGATTAACCCGATATATTGCGATATTGACTATTCGTACTTACTGGCCCAGCCACTCCCAAAGCAATTATCACTTATCAGTAATTTTCACAGAATATAAAATTTTAATTATTTAACTAGATAATAATCAATCACTAAAACGTTCCTCCAGTTTAATCTATTATGTAATTCCAGTACCGGTAAAGTTATACAAGTCGTATCTTATAAACCTACAATAGCAAGTCCGTGAGTGGTTGTTTGTGTAAAGATATGCATTTATGAATGATACAATATCTGTCTGCTTGTCTTGAGAGGTTGGGAGTTCCTTGTTTTATTATCGCTAATTAATCGCCATGCTTCCATGCTGTCTTTTTTTTTTTAGCAATGCGTATAATGCCCTCTTCACTTCTTCCATTATTCGAGTAAATGCCGAGTGTTTACAAAGTTACACCCAATTTATATTTATGCACGCATAGTCCATGTACAAGAATTAGTATTATTATTTTGTGGTGTTGTTGAGTGTGAGTAGAATTAAAGGCTCATTCCAATGAAAATTAAACATAACGTAAGCGTTAAATTACAAATGAGCCGTTGAGAGCAGAAGTGGTGTAAGTCAAAAATGGGTAATGAGGGTTAAAGTAGACATTCTGTAAAATATAGCACAAAGTGGCAATTAATATTCAATTTATTTAAACTATTAGTAGTCAGTGGATGGCATCAAGGACATATTAATTGCTACTTTGCGCTGTATTTTACAGAATTTTTACTTTAAACCTCAATACTCAATTTTGACTTACACCACTTCTGCTCTGAACGGCTCAAATGCAAACGTTACGGTAAAATCAAGAGCATTCACGATGGGAACATAAACATAACTTATGTAGGACCTATACATAATTATGTAGGTTGTGTTGTAAAATTAGGTGTTTTATTTTATGTTTTATTATTATTGTGTTAAATTGTATTGTGTATTCTTATTGTATTGTGTATAAAATTGTATATGTGTTGTAAATTGTATTATGTATTGTAAATTTTATTGTGTATTGCTTATCATTTTAACTGTGTATTGTTAATATTGTATATACCACTGCCACCGGGTGCTTGCCCACTTGCAGTGTAAATAAATACATACATACATAACCGCAAAGATACTTGGTAACCATGGAAACATAACAACGACGCCATTTCCTCATATTCTGTCGTATACTTCAGCGCTTCGCGATTGTGTACTGTTTGCAAATCACGTAAGCATAAGCATGAAAGTTTGGAGTTTGCAAACTTCCATGTTAATGTCTAACGGCAATGTTATTGTCAGTGTTTATGTGAATCATTATGATTGATCCCATCTGGTAACCTGACCGCAAACTTCTGTGTTTTTGTTACGTTTGTGTTTAATTTTCTTTGTGAATGGGCCTTTACTGTGTCATGGTTATGTTACGGTTAATTTCAGGTGTAAATAAAAAAGAAACAAACCTAGGAAACGAACAAACAGAAAGAAACAAATTATATTTTTGCATTCAAATAGTTAATAGATGCTATTATGGACTTAGATGTTTTAAGTCACGACTCCTCACACATAACACAAAAATCAGGCTGTACAGAACCCTGGTAAAGCCTTGAAAATATAAAATCAACACACAGCGGAAAGCAAAACTTATCTAAATACAGTTACCGTAAAAGTCTAAAATCTCATGACATTCACGACTTTGAAGGTCACAATTAAACGGTTAGATGTGTTTGTTAACACGTAAATAATGTATTTAGATTAAGGCTATAGCAAACCTTCCAACGTCTACAATTTTAGTCAATGCCTTGAAACATATTATTATACATGACATTAGATGGCTTTGACCTTGAAATGTCATCGTCCTTAATTTAGCTATCTATATTAGTAAATTTCCACAAATGTATCAAACAATTCATCAAGCATTTAAGCGTCAGAGCTTGAAAGAAACGGACATAATTAATGAAATATTACCAACAAACTGCTGTTAACGTGTAAATATGCAAGTTAAAATGTGACACCTCTACCTGCTAAGTTACACAGCGGGATGATGTCATAGGACTTCTGTCTAGTCGGTGGCCAATTTCATCTAACATCTCTTCAGTGAGAACACACGTCACACATGTTCGTTTTTTTATCCAACATTGATCCAGTTGTACGAAATTAAATTTCTTCACTAAATTGCAAATCATTGCTTTAGAAGACTTTGGCGAATCAGGGAATGATTGACGGAAGTTTGTTACAACTGTTCTCCAAGATTTGTATTTCACAAAGTTGTCGTAGACAAACACTCGTTGTTCAAGGCTATATTTCATAATGCCCACACTACTGCACTCTAAATGTACGGCAGGCATGTCAATTGATGCCCACAGGAGCAAGCGCGCGCTTTAGAGCCCAGGAGAGCCTGAGCGCTTTACAGCGGAAAGGAAAGAGACAGACAAAAGAGGTGGTATATGCCGCTTGGTCGAGCTATATTCAGGGATGACCAGCACTGATTCAATAGATAAAGGGAAGAGAACTTATTAAAACTGTATCCATGGTAATTTTTAGATTTGCCTGAGAAGTATAAGTGCATTATAAGAATGTAAGTTTTGATTTTAATGCTCATTTTTCACAAGTTTGATTTTTGTATTCAAAAGAAATATTTTCTCAACTTTTCGTATAGAAAAGTGAAATTTTCAGGTATAGGCCTATTTATTTAGTAGCCTTACAGAATGTTTTCGTAAATCTAATATACCGTATATACGTATTACTGAAGATAGTGTATTGAACATTTTGAAAATATTCGCATGGGAATTGTTTGTAAGGAAATGAATTAACAAAGCAACTACTGTTACAGCATCAGCAAAAGATACGTGCCCATGTGTTGTAAAAATGTCAGCTCTATAGCTTCAGCAGATTTCGAGAAAATAATTTAATATTCTGATGATAGGAATTTGCTCACCAATATCACCTTACAACCATAATGCGTTAAGAGTTTTGTTATGTAATATTAGTTATACTTAAAACAGATACAGTACCTAGGTAACTTTGCTTTGTACTGTAATATTGTTTTGATTAGTTTATTGATTACTTTTATAAGGCTAAAGATACCATCAATATAAATTCCAACTTATCATGTCATACTCAATCTCTTTCTTTGGAATATCACTTTCTTTATGAATGATGTGTTTCATTCACTTAATACAGTATAATATTATACTACTATGAATTTAAGTGAATATTCCTTCTTAATTCTCTATTATGTTATTAAGATTTAAAACACAAGTGCAATATTAAGAAATCAGTGTTAGTACTTTTGTTTTACAGACAATATAGATAATATTAAACAGAAAGAAGCCATATAAAAATAACGACATAAAATTTCACGTTCCGTTTGAAGTTTGTGCACCACTGTTTTCTTAATCCAACAGGTTGCTTATTCATATACACAACCCTTCCTCTTTCCATACTTAGCGCTTGATGCCCGCGCACGACGTCGAGGTCAGAAAAATGCGCTTGCTTTGACATCACTGGTGTACGGTATACAGCTGCACCTTGAACGTGTTTACGTAACTAAACACGAAGCGTACGCGAGCAAGAGGTCTGATCATTGCGATGGTGCAGCAATTACGACTTTCCGTTGACGCCGGTCTAGCCCTGGATGATTCACTGTTTATATCCATGTGTAGCCTAGTGTATATGCAGGTTGAAGGTGGAATACAGTGTAAAAACCTAATGCTCAAACAGATAGAAAAGAATTAACTAGGCAGGAAGATTAGCCAAATTCTCAATTGGATTGTCTCGCCAATTGAGGCCCTTGCCTTTATGGGATTTCATGGGCTGTTCTTATTCTCTTAATATCAAGGGTCCTCGGTTGGAATCGAAGTCCTAAACTTCGAATTCAACAGCCAGCATGCTAACTGCTAAGCGCTCACTGTTTCGTCCTCGATCGTCTCGCTGTTATAGTCCCGACGCTGTTATTTCCGGCGTGACTCCGCCTCTTTGCTTGCGTCTTAGAAAGTGAAGGCTCTATAAAGTCTAAGTAGGTAGTATCGTTCGCCATTTTTGTTCTTACGTTGCCGAGCTACCATACGAGGAATCTATTTGCCACACCGTTAAACATTATCATTTCGTACCTCCTATGATAATAAATCAAACGCAATGTAATTCAGCAAATAATTGAGCAGCAAATAACGTCTTCGTGTGCTTTCTGCGAACGCCAACGAAAGAGCTAAAATGGCTGACGATTATATTAAGTATTTATAGAGCCTTAAGAAATGAATCAGCGATTCACAAGACGCACACGTTTAAATGTAGCTGACCTGCAACGCGATTGGCTGCCGGAAATTAGAGCGACGGGACTATAGAATGCTACTCTTTGGATCTGAGGGTTAAAATTCAGCCAAGAGCGATGGCTTTCTTCGAGTGGGAAGTAAATCTCTGGGTCCTATGTCGTAAGTTTATGACATGTAAAAGTTTCCTGCCTTTAGTAAAGGGCTCCAGACAAAATTCGTCCGAAATTTCTCGTCCGCGTTGAATTCAGACGTTGAATAACCTCTACACTTGAAAACGTGGTTGATACTACTACTACTACTACTACTACTACTACTACAGAGTGATTTACATAGAACTGACACATTTCTTTCATTAATTGTTTCAAAACGAATTGTGCTGGCGACAACTTATTATACCTAAAATGTAGAGGAATTTTGGGAGATTATTTACCTCTATAGCAAATGTTGAAAATGACCTCCATCCTGCATAAGGCACAACTCAACACGTCGTTCCATGTTACCCTATATGGCTTTAGGCCTGCACTTTTCGCAGCTCTCTGACGCATTGAGTAGGTGTACCCTGTCTCCTGCGACAAACGTCTTAATGATTTTTTGGATGACTGCTCCAGTCGTGCTCTTACGTCAACAACAACCGTGGGAAGCCTAGATGAACGATGCTTGCCCTTTTCACTCACCAGAGATCCAGTTGTTTCCAATTTGTTTACCAGTCCCAGTATTGTGTTTCTTTTGGGAGGATTGCGAACACCAAATTCTCTCTGATATGCCCTTTGAGTAGCTGTAATTGAATTCGTAATCCAGTATTGCTTCACAAAGAAGAGTCGTTGATTTAATGTGTACTGCATTTTCACGTTGACACAAAATGTCGAAACAGCTGCCAACAATAGGAATAAAACATAAACATCTGCGCATCTAGTGCTGCCAACAGTAGGAATAAAACATAAACATCTGCGCATCTAGTGACAAGGAATCGAAACTCCAGAACATTCTGCTTAATTTGGTGCTAAAATTGGGTCAGTGCTGCCAATAATAGGAATAAAACATAAACATCTGCGCATCTAGTGACAAGGAATCTAAATTCCAGAACATTCTGCTTAATTTGGTGCTAAAATTGGGTCATTGAATGAATTTCCAACGGAATAATTAAAGAAAGAAATGTGTCAGTTCTATATAAATCACTCTGTACTACTACTACTACTACTACTACTACTACTTATTAGATTCTAAGCGATTCACTGTGTTTTTCTTAAAGCTGTGTTGACCCCCTCAAATTCTCGATTCTGTTGTTTGCCAAAGTAGGCTATTTACATATGAGTGGCGTCAACGTGACCACAGCTACTAACAATTTCCTTTAGTAGACTATGTACAGCACATAACCGCACCAATCTGGATAACTTCTATTTGCGTCTTCTGCAAATAAACACCGTGGTTACCTTGAAAAGTAAGTTTAGAACATCTGAAATACAATGAAAAATGTAAGATTGGCCACCTGGTTTTCTGATATCACGTGGTGACACTTTTGGAAACTGTCATACTAACTCAACCGCATTACTTACTTATTTACAAATGGCTTTTAAGGAACCCGCAGGTTCATTGCCGCCCTCACATAAGCCCGCCATCGGTCCCTATCCTGTGCAAGATTAATCCAGTCTCTATCATCATATCCCACCTCCCTCAAATCCATTTTAATATTATCCTCCCATCTACGTCTCGGCCTCCCCAAAGGTCTTTTTACCTCCGGCCTCCCAACTAACACATTATATGCATTTCTGGATTCGCCCATACGTGCTACATGCCCTGCTCATCTCAAACGTCTGGATTTAATGTTCCTAATTATGTCAGGTGAATACAATGCGTGCAGCTCTGCGTTGTGTAACTTTCTCCATTCTCCTGTAACTTTATCCCTCTTAGTCCCAGATATTTTCCTAAGCACCTTATTCTCAAAGACTCTTAATCTCTGTTCCTCTCTCAAAATGAGAGTCCAAGTTTCACAACCATACAGAACAATCGGTAATATAACTGTTTTATAAATTCTAACTTTCAGATTTTTTGACAGCAGACTGGATGACAAAAGCTTCTCAACCGAATAATAACAGGCATTTCCCAAATTTATTCTGCTTTTAATTTCCTCCCGAGTGTCATTTATATTTTTTTTACTGTTGCTCCAAAATATTTGAATTTTTCCACCTCTTCGAAGGATAAATCTGCAATTTTTATATTTCCATTTCGTACAATATTCTGGTTACCGCATTATGAATATAATATGTGAGTGCATGATTCTTTGCTCTAGAAAAATAAAACATAACATACGAAGACTGAAAAAGTAGGTTAGGTGGTTGATTTCCAATTACGGACACTTACTTGAACTAAGTCATTCGCTCTTCTTGATTGGTCCAGCTTTAATTGATAGAAATTTTCAATTTGCTCAAGTCGTATACATCGGTTGACATCATTACACATAGAAGACTTTGAACCAGTGAGATTTTTTAATTGATTAACTCTTTTTTTCTTTTCTCGAGAAGCCTCTACAGTGGTCTTTGCTGAGATCTTAGTTCAATTAAAAATGGAATTATGGCTGACCTGTGTACAGACTTTTGACTTTATACTTCTTTGCTTATAAACAACGATATATTTTGCCTTGCAATAACTCCACTAATACTAGTATGTGGGACCAACGGTCTCACTTTTCCATTCGTTGGAAGCTGTAGTTTTGCGTTGCTAAGTCAAAAGGTGACCTCCAGGAGAAATTGTTTCTGCTTTCTGACCTTACGTCGGTTGTAGGAAGCAGTTCACAGCAGAAAGGAATGTCAAAGATATTCTACGAGTAATTATGAAAATAGAGAAGTTAAATGATTTGCTATCCTTATAAATTCCGGAAACCACGAATTTCAGGAGAAGCCTAAATATGCTATTTAAGAGAAAACACGAAAAATATTTATTTTTTGTGTTTGTCCGATAACAGACATTTTGTGAAATAGTGTGATATAGGTAATATAAAAAAGCATTGTTATTGTTTCTTTCTTTTCTTTTAAAATGCTTATGGCTGAATTTTTCAACATATAGGCCTATTATACAGATTTAAAGTTATCATTATGAAATTTCAGCTAAAATTTTGCTCAAATAAGTTATGTCACATGAGTACAAACAAAAATTTCTCTTGACTTTGATATCGTATGTATATTTTATTTTACCGTCAGTAATTTATTGACTTTCTTTTTTATTACTTTAAATCAGCGTTTCTCAAACTATGGTCAGCGGACCACCTGCGGTCCTCGAGTTCTGCCCTTTTGGTCCTTCAAAAAAGACAGAAGAAAAAATAAAATTCAAACGAATTGCGTATCACACTATAGCTGAAAATCTCAGAGTTTGGAAATGACACATGGCAATCGCCTTTCACTTTTTTTCCCAGTAATATTTTATGAAATTTCTTACCCTACCCGTCTACCCACTTCCCACTCTACTCTCAGCAACAAAAGAGGCTTTTAAAACACTATGAACGTGGCGTTTTTCGCCATCTTTTCCCTGCATATCTGGCGCTGAGCCAGGGACCACCCGAATTCATAACAGAGGACCAAAGTACCGAACCTTTTCATGTTTTGGTGACTTTCTTATTAGTTTTGCCGACACCCAGTATGCATATTGACATAAACATTACCGTAAGACGTTAACATGAAAGTTTGCAAACTCCAAACTTTCATGCTTATGCTTACGTGATTTGCAAACAGAACACAATCGTGGAGCGCTGAAGTATACGACAGAATATGAGGAAATGGCGTCGTTGTTATGTTTCCATGGTTACCAAGTATCTTTGCTGTTATGTTCCCATCGTGAATGATGGTATAACTTCTTGATTTTACCGTAACGTTTATATTCTTAAGTTAACGCTTACGTTATGTTTAATTTTCATTGTGTATGAGCCTTAAGGGTATATGTATGTGAACGACCACAAATATTATTAGAAAATGCAGGTTTTAAATTTCTAAAATTTTGTAAGAAAATAAACTCACAATTGGACAAAAAAAATTACAAGGTACCACAGCAAGACTTATTAGAACTTAAATATCTGATAAAAGTATAAAAAGGTTATTAATAATATTTTTCAAACCGGTTTTATCAAAGTATGAAAAAAAAAAAAACAAAACAAAATTCTGCAGTTACATCATTTGGTAACCATAGCATTGTTATGGTCTCTCTGACATCTTTAATATTTTTTCTGCATGTAATAAGCACTTATTTGTGAAAAGTATACTGCTCTCAGACACGTAGAGTTGTTTATTTCAATAGAGTTAATTTTTTTATTTGTCCTACATAAAGTATATTAAAATTTACATAATGTTTTGTGATCTAATTTTTCTATTTTCTATTCTCAAAGAAATAGGCATTATTGTAGTCTACCTTTTGCATAAATCCATGTTAAATCAGTGTACAAAATTTCATAATTCTATCTCTAATGGTTGTGAGTTAGGAAATAATATGTGTGAAATTTTTCAAATTTTGGAAAATTTATTTTAAAGTAAAAAGTGAACTCTAAAAAATATTATTAGTAACTTTTTATATTCTTATCAGATATTTAAGTTCTAATAAGTCTTGTTGTGGTACCTTGTAATTTTTATCCAATTGTGAGTTCATTTTCTTATAACATTTTAGAAAATTGGAGCCTGCATTTTCTGATAAGATTTGCGGTCGTTCACGTACATATACCCTTAATGATTTGTCTAATTTTTATTCATAATAATAATATTATCGATCAATTTGTATTGCAATTTCGCTCTCCGTTATTCTAGATTGACGCTGCAATCTCGTGATTATCTTTGTTTTAGACTCGTCTGTGATACAGTATCAGCGGTAATGTGCCGTTAAATTGACCACAGCCGTCTGGTTAACTCGCTGCTGGGGGTGGGGGAGGGTCAGTAACCCTGACCTCTGTGCGGGAAAGAATCTGGCGACAAACAGTGTGAGCGGTGTCTTCTCATCGTGTTGACCCATTGGTGTTCGACGTTTATTAATGTATTGTGTTGCTCACATTCGGTTTCATTGGCCGCATCTCCTTGATGAGCAGAAGTGCCTGCAGTGCACAATAAGTATCAGTGGTTTTATTTAGAAATTAAAAAAATATCCCTGCTCTATAAAGGCTAAAGGTTGAACGGGCTCTATTCTTTAAAACCAGCTATGAAACAGTGCAGAAACCACTAAACTACTGTATTATCAACAATATTCTCACTAGAGGTTTTGATTTATCTAGAAAAAATCAAAACGAGTGGGATTTAATTGACTATTACACGATTAGAAGAAAGTATATAAAGATTAGAAGCAATAAAGTACTCTAATACAATAAAATACTAATTGACTTATTAAAATATTATTCACTAGCCGTACCCGTGCGCTCCGCTGCACCTGTTAGAAATAAATATAAAGTAATTACATAATTAAAATAGGACGTTTGATTCAGGGAGCATTCGTGTTTGATAGAAGGATAAATCGTTTAATATGTTACTCAATTTAAATTATATTTAAATAATTAAAATGCGGTCATTTTGGTCCAGAGACACTCATTTGGTGCAATGACAATTCCTTTAACATGCTTCTTAATTGTTATTACATGCAACCATAGTTTAATGAAGATTGACATGTCAATTACTTTTAATGTGTATACTTTATATTACTTGCTATATGTTTCAGAAGTTACTGTAATATCATTGTAGAATTATGTCCATCTAGAGAAACTACACTTTCCAATGGTGAAATAATAATTAAACAATTAATTAGCTTCCGATATTACTTCATACAAACACAGAAACGTTCTCTTAGGCTATGTTTAATAGCTTTCGATTGTTGTTGTCCAAGGCCCGTTATATACGAAGTCATTTGTTTTTATTTCAGTACAGCGCCTTAGATGGCGTTGTTATTGTAATTTTAAAACTCATTTATCTAATTAAATATCAGTGCTATCAAAATTTTGTATAGAATAAAACTTATCGGAAATTATTTTTAAAGAAACTTTTGTTATGTAATATTTTTCATGAGAATCAATAATAAGCGAGATATTTCGATTTATTTAATTCAGCTCCCTTATAACCCACCTTTTAAATAAAGCATTTTGAATGCCATATAGCCTAAAATCTAAGTTACAACGAACTTAATTTATGTTCCAATTTTCATATAAATCTGTTCAGCCATTATCGCGTGAAAAGGTAACAAATATCCAGTCAGATAGACATACAAACAAAAATGTCAAAAAAGCGATTTTCGGTTTCAGGATGGTTAATTATACATGTTAACACCAATTATTTCTGGAAAATCGAAAATTACCAGAAAAATTTTGCCTACAGATTTATTAATTATCAATATAGATTTTGAATCTTTCGTACACTACTTTTAACACTTGAAGACAAAACAAAAACTCAACAAACACACAAAACACAACACAAACACAAGAACACAAGAAATACATCACACTAACATACGAAAACAAAAACACACACAAGATCGCATCCTCATTCAGAAAACAGAAATACAACATAGCATACAGAACAGAAAACACACTACAAAGACATCTCAACACACAAACAACACAAACAAATAAATACAACCACACAGGCGTATACAAACTCACGTGCGATAGTTGCGACAGTTTCTACATTGGACAGACAGGCAGATCATTCCAAACTCGATACAAAGAACACATTAAAGCAATAACCAGAGGACACAATACATCTACATATGCCGAACACATAACTAATGCTAACCATACATACAGTAACATAAATACAGACATGGAAATCCTACACATACAACCCAAAAACCAAAAACTCAACACACTAGAATAATACGAAATATATAGATACACCAAAACACACACCGATCAAATTCTCAACACACAGACCAATTTCAGAACACACACACTATTTGACACCACATTTTAACCTTTTCAACAATCGAACGCACCCACACAACAGGCAGCGAAGTTCGAGATGACGCCGAGATCTAGTAGGGTCTGAGGATGGTGTGAAGAAACACCGAAACAGCTGTACGCCTCACATGCTTACACAATTAACAAGAGTAAGATCGCCATTTAATCAATTATTTAAAATATTATATTTCACTAATGTTAGACCAAAACGTTTGAACTCAGCCGCCATTTCCAGTTGACTATCTATATAGTAAACAAATCACGATCGCAAAGCATGTTTTATACAGATTGATTTATATAGAACTAGGTAACACTTTTATTTATTTATTTATTTATTTATTTATTTATTTATTTATTTATTTATTTATTTATTTAAGAACGAATAATGTTAGCCCAGAGCCATCTATATAGAAAGCCGGAGCATTGAGTCGGCAACAGTGTAATTAACTGTCAAGCGGAGGCCTGCGATACAAAAGCACGTGTTTGTGTTAATGTCGGTTTTCAAAGTAAATGAATGTTACAACAAGTGTGTGTGTCAATGAAATTATGTTCGCGGTCGTACCAAACGTTTACTGTTTATGTGTCATAAACTAAATGCATATTGGCGATAAAAGCAAGACAACAAATGAAAATAAAATGGTTGCAGTTTCTGGCAATTTTTACGGCTAATGGTGACAAGTTTTTTATTTTCATAATATACATTCTGAATATTAAATATTGTATAAACTACATTTTTATAGTCTTACTGTGGTTTGTGGTGTATCAGAATTCTAGCCAAATTGTTGGGTCTCGCCTGCTATATCAATAAAGTTACGCCGTTGATTTTCTAGTTCGTTGTAAACAGCTGTTTTGTGATCCCATAAATCTTGCAGTTTTGTTGAAGATTCGGAATGCCTGCTATACGTCAGAACTACCAATAATTTGTAGATATATACACTCGCTTTGTTGGTTTTCAAGATTTCTTTATTAATATTTTTTTTTGTAATAAATTAGTTATTATTGTGTAATTATTATTATTTATTTATTTATTTATTCTGGTAGAGTTAAGGCCATGAGGCCTTCTCTTCCACACTACCAGAAGTAAAATACATAATAAAACAATGACAAAATACGAAAGTCATACTTAAAAATAAAAATAATTTTTGCACATTAACAAGCTTACACGGGCTATAATGAAATATTAACTGAACATGATACATAATTAAGTTATTTACAATTCATATCCTGATTATACTTTATGATAGGCCTAAATGACAATTTATATACACACAGAGTAATCTATAAAAAATCGGCTAACACTCACAAATCAATTTCATGTAAAAGTATGTAATTCTTAATTCTCAATTTAAATTGATTAACCGTTCGGCAATCCCTGACGTGACGAGGCAAGGAGTTCCATAGGCGACAAACTGAGACGGTGAAAGAGAGTGAATAGAAAGAGGTGCGGTGACGAGGAATGGATAATAAGGCCTGATGTTGATTCCGTAACGTTGTAAGATATTCAAAGCGAGTTCTCAGATATTTTGGAGTAGAAGTGAACAATATTCTAAACAGAACAGATAAAGAGTGTGCTATTCCACGTTCCTTTAGGCGGAGCCAAGAAAGAACTTCAAAAGATGGCGTTATATGGCCAAATTTACGAGTATTGCAGATGAAGCGGACACACACATTATGAACACGTTGTAGTCTTTCAACTAAATTGACGGTTATTATTATTATTATTATTATTATTATTATTATTATTATTATTATTATTATTATTATTAATAAAATCAAATAAGTGTGTCGCGATATCGTGGGCGTTCTGTAAAGTGTGTCGTCAGTCAAAAAAGGTTGGGAACCAGTGACTTAACCTAATACACGATGTCTTTCATCCACTCCCATATGCAGTAATCTAAGGGTGTTAAATCTAGGGATCTTGGAGATCAGGTAACAGATGAAAATGTGTTGTAACTCCGTAATTTTATTATTAATGTGACCCCATTAATTTATTTACATTTTTGTTCCGAATTATCTGTAGTAATGTCACGAGAGATCTGAGATTTGCAGACCTCGAGTGGCATTTATTAGGACTATTTCGTGAATAAAATAAAAATGTAAATAATATATCCCTAAAATTCGATCACAAAATGTTAATAATTGTTTATTAACGAATACTTAACCTATTCAGACATTGTGAAGTTGAAATACTCGTAGATGAATATCGATTACTGCAATAAAGAAATTCGATGTTATTATTCAGTAATGCCAATTGCGAAATGCAGGTTTAACAATGTTAATTACATGTACTGCACTTTTCTCTTATTATTATAAGATAAATACATTTTTCATTGTCAGCTGAAATCATAATTTAATTTAACAGTAACAGTGGGGACAGCTATATACCAATGCTTATGTATTCACAGCGAGACATGTTGCTAAACAATGAAGCCATCTCTGCATAGATAGGCCTAATTAAAACACGAATTTTATTACGCCATACGGAAGGCAGTTTGATGAAAAGACCTTATTATTACTATGCAAGGTCTTTGGGTTTGATATGCGATGATGTTACATAAATTTGAATATCTGACTTTCTATTAATTGTTTAATTTCATTCACAAAATACAAATTTTATAGGCTACTTATAGGTTATGTTACCTGTGGGAGCAGGACCAATGTCAGCTGTGCCTTATTTCGACCGTTACAATCAGTGCTACACGAAAGCATGTGTGTAACGGAACTAAAGCTGCATCTACACAGTTCAATATTCCAATCGCGTATGCGTGCAATCTGGGAAGAATATTGAAAGAATCAAGTTTAAAAGGTATGTTCAATTAAGGTGCATGAAGATTGCGCCGTTTTGAACGTCGTCTTCACTGCGTAAATATATTAATTAATATTAAATATCAATCTTGCATTCATTGCTTTAAAGTTGAAAGAAAAGTTTAACCGTGTAGTTGCATCTTAATGTATTCATGATCATCAATTTACGGGGAAACAGTTGGCGACAAGGACTAAACAAAAGAACGACCATGCGATAAATTGATAGCGATAAATCTAGCTGCAAAAATTATCGCAAAGTCTGACTATGATTGGTTGGAATTCAAAATTTCATTACACTTCACAGGTCTAAAATGGAAAGACGTCGTATAAACGAAATGGCCTCCATAAACCGTGGGACTACTCCGTGACTCATCCTGTATATTTATACTTAAGTCTGATACGTTTAATTCGACATTATCGCTCATGTCAAAAAGGAGTCTGGCACATAGAAATGCAGTTTACAATATGTACTGCAAGTGATGCAGCAAGCAAGGACTGACTAAGCAGTTCCAAAGAGAGAGAGGCCTCGTTCCAGTTGTGCATCCGTTCGTTCAACTCTGTATTATTCCAGCGTTTGGAAGGGAAAGGAAGGGCAGGCATGTCGAAATGATGTTGATGTGGAAAAATTGTCTAGCTAGAGCATCACAATAGCTGTCGTTTAGGTGCTATTTGTGTAATTCCATTTACATTAGTATTTATTCTTACAAATTAACGTGTACAGATCTTCAATACGTTTTTCATTATTATCAACAAAAATAAATGACACTCGAGAGGAAACTAAACGCAGAATAAATATGGGAAATGCCTGTTATTATTCAGTTGAGAAGCTTTTGTCATCCAGTCTGCTCTCGAAAAGCTGAAAGTTAGAATTTATAGAACAGTTATATTATCGGTTGTTCTGTATGGGTGTGAAACTTGGACTCTCACTTTGAGAGAGAAACAGAGGTTAAGAGTGTTTGAGAATAACATGCTTAAATGTAGTAGACCTATACGGAAATTAGAAAGTATGGTTCTCGGCTGGAATAATCCTACCCTTCTGAATGAGACAGGAATGTCACTTTTTAACAACAGTTTGTAAATGCCTATAGTTTGAGGTTTTAGTAGATGCTTTGTTTCTTACAGGAAGCAGCTAAAATGCATGTGTCCCACATCTCCTCTTATGTTCTCCTAATCCAGTAAAGTGAAACAGTGCTTGCAGTTCTGTTGTATTATTCGTTTCACTCAGTTCTCCAGTTTTAGTACTTACAGTATAAAGTGCAAGTGAGTTTATCTACTGCTTTTAACTAACTAAAATGGCCCCTACATCTTCAACCCTAACGAAAAAAATAAAATCATGGATTGCAATGAACGATGCTTTCACTACAGATGGAAAAACAGTAATGTGTCAAGTTTGCGGTAAAAAAGTCGGGTGCTCTATGAAATCGCAACTGGAGAGTCTTACCTATCCTATACCTGCCAGATATTGATATCAATTATTTTCATGATTTTACATATTTTGGTACATATTCAGCTTATTTTTCTTACACAAATATGTACATATTTCACACCTTGATATTACATAAAAATTCGGTCCCTACTTATTATCTGCTGTCATTTGTTGTCTTGGCGATGACCCTGACCGCACGACCAAAGAAGCCAGCTCTTAATATTTTCATTTTTGATGTTTCTACTTGAATAAAATCATCATTCCGATCATATTTAATGTGTGTATCGCATTCATCTGTTAAAATTTCTTCTGCCGATAATTTTGCATGTTATCTTCCTCACTTGACTAATGAACAATGTTGGTTCCAAATACCATTATCCATGCTCAAATATTCTTCTCTTTGTTGAAGTTTAAATGACAAGGAAGTGGAATTTCAGAATGTCTGGGGCATTCCTTCCTTATCATCAACAAAAAACGACGATGTCTTTATCATTCTAGGAAGTTAACGCATCTTAATATGGTGTTCACTATTTCATTAGAACAGCAACTTGGAAGAATTTACATAGCTGCGCCATATGCCGCTTATTCACTAACATATACTGCTAGTATTTATACTTCGACCCCGGTTTGCACTGGAAAATTACTTAGAAGACTTGGTATGATTATTGCAGTAAACTATATTACATATTGACGATGTGCCAAAGTGACCTTACCATGACGTAGAATGTTTGTTGAATTTCTCGGAAGAGATGGAGTGGCAGAAGACTTATAGATTAAGAGCGCAATAGGCAGTTCATGTCGAAAGCTTTCTTATATTTCGCCATTGTCACTGTTTATTACATTTGATGTTGCAAATCGAGACGTGAAAATAAATTACAATTTAATGGGCAGCTTTTCTATTGTTAACAGCGTTGTCAGATTGGGCGATTTATAGCAATTTAGGCTACATAAGAGAGGCAATCGGTAAGCAATGGAATTGAAGGGTTTTTTTAACAACAACCATAGTCCGAAAACTTAAATTTTCAGGAGTAACAAAAAAGTATCTAGCCTGGGCGTTTGTTGACAATTCAAGTATGAAATTCATTATGCCATTTCTTAACGTTTCTCAAACTATGGTCAGCGGACCACCAGTGTTCCTCGAGGTCTGCCCTTGTGGTCCTTCAAAAAAGGCAGAAGAAAAAATAAAATTCAAACGAATTGCGTATCACACTATAGCTGAAAATCTCAGAGTTTGGAAATAACACATTTTATTTTATTTATTTATTTATTTAATAATGACATATACATAAAAACGTTACATTAAAATACCCCGAAAGAGCAAAGCTCGTGTTCGGGGACAGTTCCGTTACATAGATACACATACTTTGTAGACAAAATACTTAAGAAAAAAGCTCACATAAAGATTGTAATAAAATTAGTAAATAATAATACTAGTAATAACTGAGTGAAAAAAGAGACGATGTTTAGATTGATGGATTAATATTAAATTATTATTAGTAGTATAATTAGTGCAGGTCATGTTGTTATAGTAACCAAGATAAAATAGAAAAATACACTTAGGATAGAAATAAACTTGTTTTACAATACATGGTACGTAATATAATACAGGGAAGTCTGTCATATAAATTTTTTAATTCTGGGGCTGAAAATTTCATTGCTTAAAGAAGTCAATTCTGGATGAAATTTTATTATCGAATTATATAGCCGTGGACCATAATTTGTACTGTGTAGTAAAGCAGCAGATGTGAAACATTTAGGTTCAACTAATTTAAGAATTTCATTTCGTCTTGTATTATGAGCATGTGGCTGAGCTACAAATTTCATTCTATTTTTATGATAGAATTTCATTAAAGAGTATTTATAAATTTGGTCAATTCTAAAAACATTCAATTCAGAATGGATCAAATTTGTTGGATAATCCAGTCGCCTTTTCAAACAAATTTTGATTATACGTTTTTGCAACATAATTAGAGGAAGAAGAGCAGTTTTTGTAATGCCTCTCCATCCAGTTATACCATATTGGATAACACATTCAACTATAGCCAAATAAACCAAACGTAATACATGAGTAGGCAAGTAATGGCGAAGGTTTACAAATTTGTAAATTGTTTTACGTATCCTGTTACATAAAAAGGTGATTTGTCTATCCCATTTCAAGTGCTGATCAACAATAATTCCCAGGTATAAACATGGCAATCGCCTTTCACTTTTTCTGTCAGTAGTGACATTTTATGAAATTTGTTACCCTACTCGCCTACCGAATTCCTACTCTACTCTCAGCAACAAAAGAGGGATTTAAAGCACTATGAATTAGTGTTTCGCGCCATCTTTTCCCTGCACATCCCGCGTCTGTAACCCAGCCAGGGACCACCCGAATTCATAACAGAGGACCAAAGTACCGAATCTTTTCATGTATTTATGACTTTCTTAATAGTTTTACCGACACCCAGTCTGCACATTGAAATGGTCACGTACTGTAGGTCGTACACCGATAATAAAACGTGCCAAATTGCATATTTACTTGTTGAAAATCGGACATGTTTCTGCATTAAATCTTTTTATTTCTGTTTTTCCAGATGACGATATAAGAAATTTTAGACTCCGCCTATTTTAAAATCCGGGCGAATCAGATCTAAAAATTCAATTTGTTTGAAATCCTTCTTATGTGGTACACGCTAGTAGTTGTCTATGTCTCTGTTAAATAGTGCCCATTATAAATAATGGAAAACTGGCTTCGATCCGGATCTTTGAAAGGAAAGGAACGTGATTATACGCTTCATTTAGGCAGTGCTAATAGTTCAGAAGCTGTGTGTGAAGATATTAATATGAGTGATTCTAGTGCCATTAAAGAAATATCTAGTCCTGTTCAAAGAAAAAATACTTTAGTAAATATTACAAGAGTTGTTTGGAACTTGGATTTACTTGGTGTGGCAATGAGAGTGAACCAAAACCTCGGTGCGTTGTTTGTTACGAAGTGCTTTCAAACGAGTGTATGAAACCCGCGAAATTGAAACGGCACTTAGAGACGAAACACGGAAGTGTAAAATGTAAACCTGTAGAATTATTAATGTGAATACCAACATTTATTTATTTTGTTAATTAACAAGTTAAAGATTATCCAAACTCTAAAGGCCCATTCACAATGAAAATTAAACATAACCGTAACATAAACACAGAACTTTGCGGTCAGGCTACCAAATGGGATCATTCACAATGATTCACATAAACATTACCGTAAGACGTTAACGTGAAAATTTGCAAACTCCAAACTTTCATGCTTATGCTTACGTGATTTGCAAACAGAACACAATCGTGGAGCGCTGAAGTATAGGAAATGGCGTCGTTGTTATGTTTCCATGGTTACCAAGTATGTTTGCTGTTATGTTTATGTTCCCATCGTGAATGATGGTATGACTTCTTGATTTTACCGTAACGTTTATATTCTTAAGTTTACGCTTACGTTATGTTTAATTTTTATTGTGAATGAACCTTAACAGCCTTGAATTATTAAAAAAAAAATAAAATAAAATAAATTTTCTTCTTAACATTAGCTTCATTACTTAATACTAATATAAAATTAATTGTTATAAATTAATTTTAATAATTTAATTCTATTTTAAAGTATATGTATACTGGTATTAAAATATGCTACAAAAATTATAAATTTGCTTTCGAAGGGAACAAGAGTAAGGTGGTCCGCGGAACTGTTCTGACTTAAAAAGGTGGTCCCCACTTCAAAGAAGTTTGAGAAACGCTGAGTATAAGCAATAACATGAGCTGCTGCCAGGAAGTTAAAAGGACGATAGCAATGGCAAAGGAAGCTTTTAATAGAAGAAGGAGCATCTTCTGCGGACCTCTGGAGAAGGAACTAAGGAAGAGACTAGTGAAGTGCTTAGTATGGAGTGTGACATTATATGGGGACAGAAACATGGACATTACGACGAAGTAAAGAGAAGCGAATTGAAACATTTGAAATGTGGATATGGAGGAGAATGAAACGTGTGAAGTGAACAGACAGAATAAGAAATGAAGCTGTGTTGGAAAGAGTGAGTGAAGAAAGAATGATGCTGAAACTGATCAGGAAGAGAAAAAGGAATTGGTTGGGTCACTGGCTGAGAAGAAACTGCCTACTGAAGGATGCACTGGAAGGAATGGTGAACGGGAGAAGAGTTCGGGGCAGAAGAAGATATCAGATGAGAGACGACATTAAGATAATTGGATCATATGAGGAGACAAAGAGGAAGGCAGAAAATAGGATTGGAGAAAGATGGGTTTGCAGTGAAAGACCTGCCCTTGGGCCGAACAATGAATATAGTAGTTAGTTCAGAGATGATTTAATATGGGGTAGGGTGGCCATTTCCTTTTCCCCTCCATTGCATACATCGCTGATTAGTTCAATATTACACTAATCAGACTTCAAATGTATACAAACAATTCCTCAGACACGTAGCGTCAAGTGAGGTGATAACAGATGTACGTATCAGAACTTCACTTACAGGTATTTTATCTTGCTGATAAGTGAACCTTATTGGATTTGTATTGCTTGTAGTATGAGTACGTAATACAGGCGTTTCCATAGTTACAGTTAAGGGCTACATGAATTTTCTCCATCGGTGTAATGATTGCAATTCTTCCTTCCACATCAGCTCCCTGGGGCTCACTCATACTTATTTCATTGATTAATAATGTTCTACCTAAGGGCAGCCATTTTAAAACGTAATCGACATACAGAAAATCGAAAGACGTAACAAATTACTGAATAAAAATTCTAACTTTATTCAGTCAATTGAAGGTGTGAGAATAAGATAGTCCAAAGCCACACTTTTAACAAAAATCGTTTTTTGTGTGAATTCATTTCTTATACATATAAGGAAGCTGCTAGTAAAATATTATAAAAATTACTCACAAATGACGTAAGCATACACCGAAGAATTATGATACCGCACCTAATAGCATTGGAATCTAAACCAATAATAATAATAATAATAATAATAATAATAATAATAATAATTATTATTATTATTATTATTATTATTATTATTATTTTTATTTATTTATTTATTTATTTATTTATTTAATCTGGCAGAGCTAAGGCCAGTAGGCCTTCTCTTCCGCCCAGCCAGACTCTAATTCTTATTGAATACAATTGCTTACATAGTTATTACATTAATATCTAGACCATAAAACAACATGAAAGTAAATAATGAAAGTTGGATAAGTAATGTTAGTGTGACAATAATAAACATTCGTAAGAAATAGTGATAATAATAATAATAATAATAATAATAATAATAATAATAATAATAATGAGATAATTTAAATATTTATTCTGTGATATATATAACCATTAAACGTCGAGAAACCTGAAACAGCTATTATTGTTAACAAAAATTGTTAGAAAAATATTTCGTTAGTCGTTCTTAAATTTGTTTCGTTTCTGACAGACCCTGACATTACTCGGTAGGGAATTCCAAAGTCGAGGAACAGCCACAGTGAAAGAAGATGAATATGAGGATGTTCGGTGGGAGGGAATGGATAATATTGAGGAGTGTTGTGATCGTGTGTCTAGGTTATGATAGGTGGATAAATTTTGAAAACGAGACGCAAGATAGACAGGAGTGGAGAAATGCAATATGTGAAAGAGAAGGGAAAGACAGTGGATTTTCCTACGATCTTCTAGACGGAGCCAGGACAACATTTCGAGGGATGGTGTTACGTGATCAGCCCGGCGAATATTGCAGACGAAACGGACGCACATATTATGAACACGTTGTAGTCTCTGCGCCGAAGTAACGCTTAGGTCAGTAAGCAGAATATCACAGTAATCGAAGTGGGGCATCACGAGTGTTTGCACTAACATTTTTTTCATGGAAAAGGGTAGAAAATTCTTCAATCGCCTAAATGAGTGAATTAATGAGAATACTTTTTTTTGCAGATTTCTGCAACTTGAAATACGCTCTACTGTAAAATTTTGTCCGTGGGGCTTAGGCCTATATCATTCTCAACCCTTTAAACTTAATTATTAAATAAAATTTGCAAAATGAATTTCCAGGGGATGCTGAATAGAATGGAAATGTAAGGCCCATTCACAATGAAAATTAAACATAACCGTAACATAAACACAGAAGTTTGCGCCCAGGCTACCAAATGGGATCATTCACAATGATTCACATAAGCATTGACATAAACATTACCGTAAGACGTTAACATGAAAGTTTCCAAACTCCGAACTTTCATGCTTTTGCTTACGTGATTTGCAAACAGAACACAATCGTGGAGCGCTGAACTCTACGACAGAATATAAGGAAATGGCGTCGTTGTTATGTTTCCATGGTTACCAAGTACAGGGACATCATTTTATTTTTACTGCAATTTTTTTGTACCTGAGTTTTTTAATGTACTTCACTCCCACCCCCTCTACTAGTAAACTTCCAACCGTTCTCCACACAGAACCAAGCGTATACAGTCAAAGTCGCCTTAAGGACGTAGTAAACAGAAACAGTACTGAGTTAGTGAGTATAGTACGTTCCAGAAATATGTTCGCGTTTACCTGTGACGAAAGATCTTTCAATATTGAATCATATTCTCGCACAGGTACTGTCGTCCGTTTGCCTACGTCGCATCCCGCTTCCCCACCCGCTTCTGCTTCCCCTCTGTAAAGGCTAGTGGCTGGGCTGTCTTAGCTCTTTTCTGAAAACATTAATTTTTGTTAGGAATTGGACGTTTACGTAATATTATACAACTGTTTAAAATAACTTAAATGAAAGGGCCTCGTTAATTAATTGTCACGTGATTTTCCCCTTTCTACGACCCTGCGACATAACCACTTGGACGGACAGTAGATAGCATGTCTGAGTAATTTTATCTGTGCGGGTCGGGCAGAAGTGAAGATTGAATTTACAGTACGTAAGGTACTCTTTTATAGAGTAGGTACAGAATTATTTCAACATGAGTTACTAGTACGAAGGACGAAACTGGCAATTGGGATTAGGTACAATAGTCTATAGTGCGATAATATACACATTAGAACTGAAGCCTGTATCGAAATGAACGGCCACCATTTTCAAAATTGTGTTTAAGTATCCATATTATGATTATTTTTCAATTTAACTTCTTTCTCTATATCGTACGCTAATGTGCTGTAGACAGTATAATATACACTGCATAATGAATAAGTCCGATTGGACAGCTCAGTTAGTGAGTAAAATCACTTATTGTTAATACTGTACTGTATTTTGATTAAAGAAAAACCTAATGAAAATTATCAAACTCAAATCGCGATATTTCATAGTTTACGTAAATGGATGAACTAATTTTCTTCCCTCCTATACCTAGTAAAGTGATTTGTTTGTATTTTACGCCAGTATCATCGAACACCAGTCATGGAGTTTCCAGTGGTGTTTACGGTTCTTAATCGTTAATCCAAAGGTATAGCCAGGTTAATATTAGAAATGTTAATAAAAATAAAATGATGTCCCTGTATGTTTGCTGTTATGTTTGTGTTCCCATCGTGAATGATGGTATGACTTCTTGATTTTACCGTAACGTTTACATTCTTAAGTTAACGCTTACGTTATGTTTAATTTTCATTGTGAATGAGCCTAGAGAGCGCCGAAGCCCGCTGTACGTGGAGTCAAACATATGACGAGCGCGCGGCCCTTCCCTTCCACCCTCCGTGGCATGCAGAGGCTGTAGGAATCGGGGAGACTGCTGGCCGTCACAGTTCAAAACAGAGCGCCGTCCACTGTATACATTTAATGTGGAGCGTGACGTCACATTACGTAACGACGACGTCACGAAGATCGCCTTGCCAGGCTTGCTACTAGTACGTGTATCCGAACAGCTGTTGGCGTACGGCGGAGATGGGAACCAACGAGACATTTCTCTTACGAAAGGGCGACCAATTGAATATTTTCTTCTTCTTATTTGTCATGGTTTGGGTTCCAACCCTTTCCGGCTCCAAACTACTGAGGTCATTCTTGTGTCTTACAGAATTCCTTTTCCCTTCGGGATTATAGGCCCATGCTGCTTTGGTATTCTATCTGGCATTCTGTTTAGATGTACTTTCCAGTTCCTTCTACAGGGACATTATTTTATTTTTACTAATATTTTTAATATTAACCTCGCTATACCTTTGGATTAAAGCTCGAGAACCGAAAACACCATTTGCTACCTCCTTCCAAGACTGGAGTTCGATGATACTGGCATAATACAAACAAATCACTTTACTAGGTATAGAAGGGAAGAAAAGTAATTCATCCATTTACGTAAACTAGGAAATATCGCAATTTTGAGTTTGATAATTTTCATTAGGTTTTTAGTTAATCAAAATACAGTACAGTATTAACAATGAGTATTTTTACTCATGAACTGAGCTATCCATGCGAACGTATTCATTATGCAGTGTATATTATACTGTCTACAGTACATTAGCGTACAATATATAGAATGAAGTTAAATTGAAAAATAATCATAATATGGATATTTAAACATATTTTTTTTTTAATAGTAGCGTTCATTTCGATACAGACTTCAGTTCTTTTGTACATATTATCGCACTACAGACTATTGCACCTAATTCCAATTACCAGTTTCGACCTTCGTACTAGCAACTCATGTTGAAATAATTCTGTACCTACTCTATAAAAGAGTACCTTACGTATTGTGAACTCAATCTTCACTTCTGCCCGACCGCACAAATAAAATTACTCAGACATGCTATCTACTGTCCGTCCAAGTGGTTATGCCGTAGAAAGGGGAAATCACGAGACAATTAATTACTTAACGAGGCCTTTTTATTTAAGTTATTTTAAACCGTTGTGTAATATTACGTAGACGTCCAATTCCTAACAGAAATTAATATTTTCAGAAAAGAGCTAAGACAGCCCAGCCACTAGCCTTTATATAGAGGCCAGCAGAAGCAGGTGGGGGAAATCGGGATGCGACGTAGACAAACGGACGAAAGTATCTATGCCAAAATATGATTCAATATTGAAAGCTCTTTCGTCACTGGAAAACGCGAACATATTTCTGGAACGTACTATACTCACCAACTGAGTACTACTTACTTTACGCGTCATTGGTTCTGTGTGGAGGGCAGTTGGAACTTCATTAGTAGAAGGGGTGGGAGTGAAGTACGTTCAAAAACTCGGGTACAATAAAAATTAAAGTAAAAATAAAATGATGTCCCTGTATATTTTATAATTGTCTTAGCTAGCTCTTCAATATTAGATTCTTGTGGAATATCTGTATTTCTTTTCATATCGTATTTGGTGTAACCTGCTATAAATCTAAGAAATCACATGCAGTTTGAATTATATTGCAACTAGTGGCTTGTGCAGTAAATGCTTCAAACTAAGTTCATTAGACGTTCAAATAAAAATTTTTCAGACTTACAGTATTTCGAATGAAGAATACCAGACATTTTGAAAGTTATTTGCTTCCGTAATAATGAAACATACTCCCTCTGAATGTTTTTTTTATGCCAAATCCTTTTCTTGAACCTATCCACCTTTAGTTTTTTTAGTGTCAACGCGAAAACGCAAGTAACAATGTCAGGACGATCAGTGAGTTTTTAATGTGGGAGTAAAGCAATTGCTATTTCAGGTCATTGTGGATTGTAGATGGTCTGCTGTCCAAAAATCTGAAAGTTAGAATTTATAAAACAGTTATATTACCGGTTCTTGTGAAACTTGGACTCTCACTCTGAGAGAGGAACATAGGTTAAGGTGTTTGAGAATAAGGTGCTTAGGAAAATATTTGGGGCTAAGCGGGATGAAGTTACAGGAGAATGGAGAAAGTTACACAACACAGAACTGCACGCATTGTATTCTTCACCTGACATAATTAGGAACATCAAATCCAGACGTTTGAGATGGGCAGGGCATGTAGCACGTATGGGCGAATCCAGAAATGCATATAGAGTGTTAGTTGGGAGACCGGAGGGAAAAAGACCTTTAGGGAGGCCGAGACGTAGATGGGAAGATAATATTAAAATGGATTTGAGGGAGGTGGGGTATGATGATAGAGACTGGATTAATCTTGCACAGGATAGGGACCGCTGGCGGGCTTATGTGAGGGCGGCAATGAACCTTCGGGTTCCTTAAAAGCCATTTGTAAGTAAGTAAGTAAGTGGATTGTAGGTGAAAGTTAAAAAATGTTAGGTTTGCTATGCTTTTTATCGTCTACCCTGTTTAACATCTACTTGGAAGATTTGGTGAAGAACTGTCTTTAGAACATGGGAGGGGTAAAAGTAGGAGGAAGAATAAAGTGCATAAGATTTGCTGATGATATGGCGTTGTTAGCAGAAGAGGAGACGATACTAAGGGATATGCTACAGGAGCTAAATCACAGCTACACCATGGCTCTCGCAAGAAAAATAAAGAAGGTAAACTTGCAGTAGAGCGAGTGAATAGCTTCAAATATTTGGAATGTACTATAAGCAGCAAGCTGCCAAGAAGTGAAAAGGAAGATAGCAATGGCAAAGGAAGCTTTTATTAGAAAAAGGAGTATCTTCTACAGACCTCTGGAGAAATAAATAAGGAAGAGACTAGTGAAGTGCTTCTTGTATGGAGTGTGGCATTGTATGGGGCAGAAACATGGACATTACGGCGAAGTGAAGAGAAACGACTAGAAGCATTTGAAATGAAGAAGTGTGAAATGGAGAGACAGAATAAGAAATGAAGCTGTGGGTGAAGAAAGAATGCTGCTGAAACTGATGAGAAGAGAAATAGGAATTGGTTGGGTCACTGGCTGCGAAGAAAATGTTTACTGAAAGATGTACTGGAAGGAATGGTGATCGGGAGGAGAGTTCGGGGCAGAAGAAGATATCAGATGATTAATATATATATATATGGGGAGACAGAGGGAAGGCAGAAAATAGGTAACACTGGATAAATGCTGGGTTTTCAGTGCACACTAGGATACATATTTTGTCGTTTTTTAGTACATATGAATCCGTCCCCTAGTAATGAGCAGTGAAATAGTGAGCATATTTATTTGTGTTTTTATTTTCGGTTGAATTTTCAGTGAGCTAAAGAAAAATTAAGTTTCCAAGACAACAAGAGGAGGGGTAGTCCCGCGGTTGAATGATTGAGGACCTCTGGTATAATACTACCACATGTCTGACGTTAGGGTCAACTGGTTTGCCAACATCAAATATGGCATTTATGTTGTTTTGGCAGACTAACTGTAGTAACTTTTGAGGAATATCACTTTTGTTGACGTCCTACAAAATGTTGTCCAATATTCTTTTGGGAAGATTAACTCCATATGTAGATGAAATTATTGGGGATCATCAGTGTGGTTTTAGGCGTAATAGATCAACTATTGACCAGATATTTTGTATTCGACAGATAATGGAGAAAAAATGGGAGTATCAGGGTACAGTGCATCAGTTATTCATCGATTTCAAAAAGGCATATGACTCTGTTAAGAGAGAAGTTTTATGTGATATTCTTATTGAATTTGGTATTCCCAAGAAACTAGTTCGATTAATTAAAATGTGTCTCAGTGAAACGTACAGCAGAGTTCGTATAGGTCAGTTTCTGTCAGATGCGTTTCCAATTCACTGTGGGCTAAAGCAAGGAGATGCACTATCACCTTTACTTTTTAACTTTGCTCTAGAGTATGCCATTAGGAAAGTCCAAGATAACAGAGAGGGTTTGGAATTGAACGGGTTACATCAGCTGCTTGTCTATGCGGATGACATGAATATATTAGGAGAAAATCCACAAACGATTAGGGAAAACACGGGAATTTTAGTGGAAGCAAGTAAAGAGATAGGTTTGGAAGTAAATCCCGAAAAGACAAAGTATATGATTATGTCTCGTGACGAGAATATGGTACGAAATGGAAATTTATCTTTTGAAGAGATGAAGAAGTTCAGATATCTTGGAGCAACAGTAACAAATATAAATTACACTCGCGAGGAAATTAAACACAGAATAAATATGAGAAATGCCTGTTATTATTCGGTTGAGAAGCTTTTATCATCCAGTCTGCTGTCACAAAATCTGAAAGTTAGAATTTATAAAACAGTTATATTACCGGTTGTTCTTTATGGTTGTGAAACTTGGACTCTCACTTTGAGAGAGGAACATAGGTTAAGGGTATTTGAGAATAAGGTGCTTAGGAAAATATTTGGGGCTAAGGGGGATGAAGTTACAGGAGAATGGAGAAAGTTACACAACACAGAACTGCACCCATTGTATTCTTCACCTGACAATTAGGAACATTAAATCCAGACGTTTGAGATGGGCAGGACATGTAGCACGTATGGGCGAATCCAGAAATGCATTTAGAATGTTAGTTGGGAGACCGGAGGGAAAAAGACCTTTAGGGAGGCCGAGACGTAGATGGGTAGATAATATTAAAATGGATTTGAGGGAGGTGGGATATGATGATAGAGAATGGATTAATCTTGCTCAGGATAGGGACCGATGGCGGGCTTATGTGAGGGCGGCAATCAACCTCCGGGTTCCTTACAAGCCAGTAGGTAGCAGCCCTTTAATGGATCTCTTTAAAGTACACCTATTCATTAAAGTTCAAATGTTCCACCAATCAGAAAATACCATTGTAGCAATATGAAAGCGCAAGTATCGATTATTCTCGGATATGCAATCGAAAGACAACTAGCGCGAGATTAGACAATATTAAACTCAGTTGAGAAAAACAACACACAAATTAACATCAATTCACCGCCATCTTCCAGCCTTTCACAAAGCACATTCTCGCAAATTCATTTCACCAATTGCCGGAAAAAATCAATATGTTCGAGCATAAAAAGGCGTATGAAACTTGACTATAATGGTAATTAAGACGCTCGTATGGAAATTATGAAACTCGCTTGCGCTCTCTTGCACTTCATCATTTTATACCGCGTTTCTCCCCTTCTTCCTACTTCCCTCGTTCCCCTTGCATTACTTTTCTGATTACAACTGCGACGTGACTTCGAGAACTCTTGCTTGTACTAATTTAAATGCGGTGGGAAGCACGCGTTCGTCTTTTAGCAGGACTGACGTTGGAGAGCCACGAATAAACCTTCCTAATTGCATTGCAATCAATATTTCGAGAGGAGAGATTGGGCACGCCGCCGAAGAAGTCTTACGAATGACAAAGAGATTGAATTGCTGCTCAGGCATACTTGCGTATTTGTCCGTCTCACTTAACACGCAATTTCACACTTCATGCGCAAAACCCGGAGACATTGAGCATCCAATTGAGAAGTGTAACACTTTCTGAAGCCTCTTTGATCCTTCGGGCTTGGGGTTTTCTGTGGTCTTGAGTCAGCTCTGGCACAACCAAGATGATGCTAAAAGTTGAAGGTAGTTCCTAGGCGTATGAGGGCATGGAGGTAGAGCTCCGCCTTTCTACCCCCGGGAAAGACCGGGCACTCAATTTGATAGGAGGCTGAGTGAGCCTCGGGGCCGTTCTGGAAGTTTAGTCACAAGAAAATCCCGTCACCCTCCGGGATCGAACCCCGGACCTTTCAATCCATAGGAGCCATCCAGGAGTTTCAAGAATCG
Source organism: Periplaneta americana (assembly GCA_025594305.2). NCBI lineage: Eukaryota > Metazoa > Arthropoda > Insecta > Blattodea > Blattidae > Periplaneta > Periplaneta americana. Next base: position 8,340,372 of record JAJSOF020000036.1, on the reverse strand, counting down.
TTGCAAGGACGCGATTATCATCCTTTGGCTTTCAATTGATATTTCCTCCTCTCTCCCAATTCATTCATTCATGCATTCATTAATCCAGGTATTGCAGTTGGGTATCGTCAGAAGTAACAGATCATAAAACTACAATCATTATAGCTTGAGAGTGTATTTATTTTTGTTAATAACTTTTTATCAACAGTAATCTCACTAGAGGTTTTGATTTATCTAGACAAAATCAAAACTCGAGTGGGATTTAATTGACTATATCACGATTACAAGAAAGTATATAAAGATTAGAAGAAATAAAGTACTCTAATACAGTATAATATTAATTAACTTACTGAAATTCTACTGTTCAAGAATTTAAATATTTGGGTAGTGTAATTGACAAGGATGGTGCAGCCTTTGAGGATGTAAAAAACCTAATAAAAATGTAAATAGTGCATTTGTCCAGTTGTACCCAATATGGAAATCTTATATTATATCTAGATCTACAAAAATTAAAATCTTTAACAGTAATGTGAAATCAGTCTTATTATAAGGCTGTGAGACAAGGAAAACAAGTAAAATTATACAAAATAAACTGCACACTTTTGTTAATAGATGTTTACGAAGAATTTTAAAAATTAGATGGCCAGATATAATCACAAACTCAGAACTATGGAAGATAACAAATCAGAAAGAAATCACAGTAGAAATCAAAAGACGAAAGTGGAATTGGATAGGGCACACAATCAGGAAAGAAGATGGAGCAGCAGAAATAATGGCTTTGGATTGGAACCCTCAGGGTAGTAGAACAAGAGGAAGGCCAAAAAATACATGGAAGAGAACAGTTTTGGAGGAAATTGCTAGGGAGGGGAAAACATGGAGCGAAGTGAAGAAGTTGGCTACAAATAGGGTCCGATGGAGGCACTTTGTGAATGCCCTATGCTCCTCATGAGGAGATACAGGACTTTGATTGATTTACTGAAATTCTATTTCACTCACGTTATCTTCACCAAAACATTTGAACGGAGCCGCCATTTTCAGTTGACTGTCTATGATGTAAACAAATGACGATCGCAAATCATGTTTTACAGTATACCGTAAAAATTTGCAGTTTGAAATTTGGCAAACAAAGAAAAAAATGCTAGGAAGGTGATAAAAACAGGAGGAAACATATAAAGATTAAAAGAAATAAAGTACTCTAATATAATAAAATAGATATTCATTGACTTACTAAAATTCTATTTCACTAATATTACCTTCACCAAACTGTTTGAACGGAGCCGCCATTTTCAGTCGACTATATATGCGGGAAACAATTACGATCGCAAAGCATGTTTTATAGTATCGTAAAGAATTTGCAGTTTGAAATGTTGGCAAAGAAAGAAACAAATGCTAGGGTAGTGATAAAAACAAACAAATGATAGAGGAGCCATAAAATGAAACAAATGCTAGGGAAGCGATAAAATTGTGCTATAAGCAGCCATGATTTGTTGAAAGACGTCCTTTCGTACCGTTTTATTGATCAAAAGAAGTATGACGTAATAATAGTGTAATGGTCTCCTTAAAATTATTTATTAATAAAATAATAATAAATCCATTTGGAATAATTAAAAGGCATAGGCTATATTAACAACTACTCTTTTAGGGGTAACCTTTTCATTTTGCGTTTAAAGTATGAACGTTACAATAATAAGTGTGTACCGGTACTTATTTGCTCTTCTATTTTGTAAGTAATTGTAATTTATTTTATTCGTGCATCCATGTCTTATGCTTATTTCCTTTGTTGTTACCGGTGTCTATTAGTTGATCCATTTATTAGTTATGACGATAAATGTACCAAAGTATCCAATCAATTATATGCCTATTTCAAGCCAAAACTTCTTTTTTAATTAGGAAAAGTAAATTTTCTTCAATTGAAGGGTTCAGAACCATAGTGGGCCAAGCGCCATTTACTAAAACCGTAGAAAACAAGAGTTAAAATGAAGTTATTACCATAATTCAATGGAAACATATAGCAAGTAATATAAAGTATATACATTAAAACTAAATGATAATGTCAATCTTCATTAACTATGGTATTCACTTAACTTTAACTCTTGCTTTCTCAATTTTTAATAAATGGCACTTGGCCCACTATGGCTGTGAACCCTTCAATCGTTACTCCATTTGTGTAGTCAGAAAATGTCATCAGAGTTCTTGTATGATGAAGTACGCCTGGTTTTGTGTTTACCCTGCAAAACTTTAGGCGCTTTGAAAGTCGGATATTCGGTCGGATGTTCAACCTCTCCATTCCGTACCACTTCCAAGACTTCACCCGGACATACTTTTAACTATTCCAGATGAGGGGGAGCTGGAGGAAAATGGGAGTACCCCGAGAAAAATTATCTGCAACGTTTCATTGTACATTGCATATTCCATCACAATCAGACCGGGAATCAAACCTAGACTGCCTGGATAGAAGACCAGTGCGCTTGCACCGAGTCACAGACGCCTCACTACCATCAATACGCTGATACTATCATTACCACCACACCAAGCATCGTATTTTACAGCGTATTTTTAGTCCTTCAAATGTACGAAAACCGAGAAACACTGGAAACTCTGCTTTTAGTGTCAGGTTTGTTAGCATCCAATTTCCATAATGCAGAATGTAAACAGAACTTATTACGTCTGCAACAACACACAACCTTGTCCTTCAAGCTAAAATATCACACGAGAACCAATAGAACTGGTGTTATTCTTCAGGTGTTTGACCAGTGGCGAAGCTCAGGTGTAAATACTGGGTAGGCTGAAAAAAATATATATATGTTGTCATAAGATAATTTTTTCTCGACGACATACTGTACGTACATTCGTTAAGCTCAATTAAACTCTCGAGAAACTATCAGCACTCGTATTATAGAAGATAATGGAAAACATTCATACCCCAGATGAAATTCCAACCTGGCTGTTACTACGTCTTTACGCGACAGTGTAAGAGCAGGGGGAAGCAGAATTTTCTCGTTTCCATTAATCTTTTATTTGATTTTAAAAGTTTTTATATAAATTTATTATATTATATTCTGTTTTAAAGTTTATTGTTATAAAGTTATCTATTATTATTATTATTATTATTATTATTATTATTATTATTATTATTATTACTGTAATACCTCACATACCATTTTGAATTTCTGGTACCATGATAACTCTTTTTAACCTACCATCTGACATAATAGTCTTACTCATTCAGGAGTGAGCTAGTTTATCTTTCATTGTATTTATTAACTTGTATTCATTTCAAACTTACTAGCAATAAAAAAATAAATAGGTACTACATAATTCAGAAATGAATTACAAAATCGTATTATTAAAACGACAATACCAACAGACGTTTATGGAAATAACAAACGTGTAATATTTCTGGCATAGTTGTAAAAAAAGAAGAAAAGATATGTAGGTCTCAAATGTTTTAGTATATTACTAATTTTTATAATAAAGACGGGGTTAAAATTGAGTCGCAAATTTCTAGAGCAATAATTAATAATAGATCCCTATTAGAAACAACAACAACCAAATTTCTTGGCTTAAAAATCGATAATGTGTTAAATTGGAAAAATCATATTAAAGAAATTACCCCCAAACTAAATTCAGCTTGTTTTGCTGTTAGATCTATGCAAAAGATAGTAAATATCAATACCTTAAAAACAATATACTTTGCATACTTCCACTCGGTAATGAGTTTTGGAATAATATTCTGGGGAAATTCCACAGATAGTAACAATCTATTTCTATTACAAAAAAGAGTAATTAGAATAATAGTAGGTGCCAAATCTAGGGAATCGTGTAGGACTATTTTCAAAAAAACTACAAATAATGTCCATGGCTTGTCAGTATATCTTTTCATTAATAATCTTCCTCGTATGTAATCGTGAAAACTTTGTAAGTAATTCAACAGTTCATAGCATAAATACACGTCAAAAAATGACTTTCATACTCCATCGGCAAGTCTATCGTGCTATCAAAAAGGAGTGCGTTATATGGCAGTAAAAATTTTTAATAGCCTCCCTATCGATATAAAAAATGAAACTCAAAACATAAGATTATTTAGGGCCAAATTAAAGAAGTACCTAATTTCTCACGCCTTCTATTCTGTAGGTGAATTCATGATATTCAATAACGCTTCATGCAATTGATACTAAAACTATGTGTTGTACTAGTAGACTATATTGTAAATCTCGTCTGTATATATTTCATCTAGACTGTGGCTATAAATTAAGACTTTATAGGCCCTAATAGTATTAAGTTTTTTGACTTGTTCGATATTCTAGCTGTAAGCATGTCTGAATACCATGGAATGTTAATAAATACAATACAATACAATACAATACAATCGAGAGCACATCAGCAGTGGCTGCTGTACAGCACATTCCCATTACGTATACGTAAATATAGTTGCTACTAATTCTATTGTTTCCATCATCATAGCAGCAAATACAATATTTATTGTGTAACAATCGTGACCCAAATTATAGGGGGTCCTAGGTCCTCTTTGCTAGGATGAATGCGGTACTACACACGCCAGATACCAAGACTTAGCCACTCAATCGCACGGGCTCGGCCGTGTGACTTCACTAGCGGACGGGGTTACATAAGCTGCACAGAGACCTACTTCGTGTCTAGCCCATTTAACCTGGTTCATGCGCCGCTTATCTTTGTATCTAATCAGGAATTTCTGCAGATATCATAGAGATACTTGGCGGCCGAACATTTTATAATAATACTTACACCGTAAGAGGTTATTGGTTTTCGTTTGTTTATGGATTTGTATGTTTTGTGCGAGATCGTGCGTATTTGCTTGGTTTCCGCACAAAACCAATCCGCGAAAAGTCTAAAATTCCACATTCAGTATTCCCAACCTAACACACATAACAATTTCCCTCTTCTTACCGCTTAAGTGACATTGATTTTACTGCTTTAGGCTTTTAACATATTATTTTTAGAGACGTTCAATATAGTAATAATTATAAATTGGAAACTTACCACTGCAATTTCACCTAAATTGCAATGTTAATTATTGTTTTTAAATATTTGCAAAAATTAAGTAAACTCTACAACTCCACTAAAGTTACTGCATTCGTGATGCAAGTAACATTAAGGAAGCCGTGAAAAAATCAACAAGATTCCAGACTCATCATAGACTGGGGGAAAAAAAGACAGACGTATATCACGGCCTGCTGGAGTATAGTAAACACAGAATAGTAATATGCGTTACAAGAGCGGTATGTTGACGTTTTCATGTTCGAGGAAAAGATTGAAAAAGCGAAACGTAGTTGAGCTTTTTTAATTTCCGAGAACATGAAAACAAACATACCGCTCGTGTATCGTACATTATTTTGTGCGAAGATCGTTTATTACATACCTGAAGGAGGAATTTCTAATTAGTTGCAATGAAATCTCCATCTTGGTTTCTGTTCAATGACAGCAACTTTGGAAAACAAATATATCTATCTTCAACATTGTTCCTATAAAATGTTTTCTGTGTTTACTATACTGCAGCAGGCCGTGATATACGTCTGTCTTTTTTTTTTCCCCTCAGTCTATGATGAGTCTGGAATCTTGTTGATTTTTTCACGGCTTCCTTAATGTTACTTGCATTACAAATGCAGTAACTTTTGTGGTGTTGTAGAGTTTACTTAATTTTTGTAAATATTTAAAAACAATAATTAACAGTGCAATTTAGGTGAAATTGCAGTGGTAAGTTTCCAATTTATAATTATTACTATATTGAACGTCTTTAAAAATATGTTAAAAGCCTAAAGCAGTAAACTGAATATGACGCTTAAGCGGTAAGAATAGGGAAATTGTTATGTGTGTTAGGTTGGGAATACTGAATGTGGAATTTTAGGCTTTCCGCGGATTGGTTTTGTGCGGAAAGCAAGCAAATACGCACGATCTCACACAAAACATTGTAGAGGAACAATGTAGAAGATAGATATTTTTGTTTTGCAAATTTGCCGTCATTGAACAGAAACCAAGATGGAGATTTCATTGCAACTAATTAGAAATTCTTCTTTCAGGTATGTAATAAACGATCTTCGCACAAAATAATGTACGATACACGAGCGGTATGTTTTCTTTCAATTCTCGGAAATTAAAAAAGCTCAACTACGTTTCGCTTTTTCAAACTTTTCCTCGAACATGAAAACTTCAACATACCGCTCTTGTAACGCATATTACTATTGTCTGGTCCTCCTCTACGGCTCAAGTAGTAGCAATTCAGACAAGGAGTCAAGGTGATAGGGGTTCGATTGGGCAGAAGATGAGAGAGATTGCAGTTTTATCTTTAAGTTCCCAATATCCGTAGGCCATAAATACTGTAAGAAAAAATGAAACGCACCAATAATGTTACATTCTAATGTTAATATAATTAATTCTAGGAGGTTTTTCTTTGAGATTTTTAAAACAAAAAAATTTAATACAATTTTGCTGGTTTTCGTTCCCTTTTCGAGATAAAAATTGCTTTATATGAAACATTTCATAGTGTGTTTTGGGAACGCTATTGATTTAATTCCCATTATGCTCAATGAATTTAATAGAGTACTGTATTATGATAATAAATGATTCAAATAATTTAGTTTTGCCATTAAATGTGCAGAAATTTCATCCGAACAAATGTAACTTTTCGTTCTGCAAAGGAATTTTACAGACAGATTCTGTCTCGAGTAATTCCCAGGAAAGTAGTTCGATTAATTAAAATGTGTCTCGGTGAAACTTACAGTAGAATCCGTATAGGCATGTTTCTGATGCTTTTTCAATTCATTGGGGGCTAAAGCAAGGAGATGCACTATCACCTTTACCTTTTAACTTTGCTCTAGTGTATGCCATTAGGAAAGTCCAGGATAACAGAGAGGGTTTGGAAATGAACAGGTTACATCAGCTGCTTGTCTATGCGGATGACGTGAATATGTTAGGAGAAAATCCACAAACGATTAGGGAAAACACGGAAACGAACCCGCCACCTTCCGACTTTGCAGCGTTACGCCTTAACCGCGACAAATGACGTGGAAATACCAGATTTTACGAAGCAACATTTATAAAAGGCTCTATTATGCAAGTTAATATAAGATGCACTGAAGCCAGAAAAAACAACATAATATGCAATATAAAAGTCTAAATACTTACTTACTGGCTTTTAAGGAACCCGGAGGTTCATTGCCGCCCTCACATAAGCCCGCCATTGGTCCCTATCCTGAGCAAGATTAATCCAGTCTCTATCATCATATCCCACCTCGCTCAAATCCATTTTAATATTATCTTCGCATCTACGTCTCGGCCTCCCCAAAGGTTTTTTTTCCCTCCGGTCTCCCAACTAACGGAAAAAGTACGGTTATTTGGAATCGATAAGTCCTAAAACGAATATTTACGAAGTTTGAGAAGTGTAACAAGCGTAGCCTATATAAAACCATACAGTATACTTGCATGGAAAGCCAGGGCTCACTTATGAATAAGTGCGATACCATGGAAGAGAAAAGATCTACCAAAATTATCAGTCAGAAGGGTATTTTGTGCAAAGATTGAGCTTACTTCTGGTAAACAAGTGTTTCGATGTTTTTAACACATCGACCAATGATTTATTGTACTCCATTTTATACTCCTTATTTTGTGATATTTTGAGTTGGCTTCACAGTAAATCTTCTAGGATTCAATTGCAACAAATTGCTGGAACGATTGGTTACATCACTCGAGGCAAATAGCCGTCAACACATTTTTCTGCCTTGTGTAGGCTACAGAGATTAGCTAATAAGTTCACACATTATTACTTTTATAGCCTCCTTATCGAATTCGTGACCTCCGACTGCAGTCGGCAGTGTATACAACCGGATGCTGGAAATTGCCAGTTCAAACAGAGGACAGTGACTGGTATATTCAGTATATTCATGTGTGCTAATACAAATTCTCATGTCATAAGATCTTATATAGCTGTGGCTGTCGCTACAGATTAGACATACAGTACCGTTTCCGACCAAATTCCCGAATCAGAAATCCTAAAGGCTACTTTTGCGGAATGCACATAGTCTATTCCCGAAACGGTTATTCCGAATCCACTCTGTATAATTTATTATACAATAGGTACGTAAGTTTCTATAGCTGCATAATACATGAACAATGTTTTAATGTCGCTACGCATTTTACAAAATCAACATTTCAAAATCAAGTAAACGTGACACTGTACTAAAAGTTTAAATGAACAACGGACATAGAACTATGACCTACTGAAAAACAGGCACTAAATTATTACAGTATTAAATGTTTACATCTATATATAATTTGAACTGGTAATGGAAATTACGGGAAAACGGGTGAACGGATTTTAATAAATGATCCCTCATTTTGAAGCTTAGAACCAAAAGTTTTTCAGAAAAATAGTAGTTTTCAGTGAAATGTCAATTTTCTTACATTGTTTTCCTATTTTCCAAAATCCATCTTTCGTCAGTTTTGAGAACTAATTGCATTTCAGAATAAAACAAAACACACACTGCAATAAACAATAGGCTATTACACGAAGGCCATGACCTGCAGGATTGCTGACATATTTAGAGCTCAAATTCAATTGGTTACTAAAAACTTCAAGACTTAATAAAAATAATTTACAGGGCTGATTCTGCGGTGTGCAATTTTCGAAGTACAGCTGTGTATTGGATATTAAAACCTACAAAGCTTCAGGTGGTTTGATGACATTATTACCATTAGAAATGAAATATTATTATAGTTAATGCCATGCTGTAACTATTTTTCATTAATTATACACCATATTAATGCAATATTGATGATATGAAAGTGAAACGTTTTGGGGTTATATAAGTAGATGTAGAGAATATCTTAAATTAGATCTTCATTTCTATAATTTACTGAGTGGCAGCTATTACAAACTACAAAACTTATGTACGATAATAATATTGTTATTAAAAATCGAATATTTTTATAGTTATTAATCAAGTGGGGTTGGTCTTTTTCATATACTTAATGGCGGCGTGGTGTAGATATTTATATACGTCATTCTCTTCAGTATTGGCTAGAGCGAGAGAGCGAAAAAATTACAGTTCCTGAGGAAGGACGGTATTACGTACTGATAAAATAAAAGGCCTACAAAATTTTGTAGTCTCCCGATCATTTCTGCAAGAACTCTTAGCACGATAAAATGATTTTACCCTCTACATTTCAAGCTCTACATCAAGATGCTATGTCTATTGTTCGAAAGCATAGCAAACCTGACTTTTTTTAACTTTCACCTACAATTCACAATGACTTGAAATAGCTATTGCTTTACTCCCACATGAAAAACCCACTGACATTGTTACTTGCGTTTTCGCGTTGCAACTCGAAAAATTGAAGGTGGATAGGTTCAAGAAGAAGTATTTGGCATGAAAACCATTCAGAGGAAATATGTTTCATTATTATGGAAGGAAATAACTTTCAAAAGTGTGGTTTTTTTTCATTGAAAATAAATCTGAAAAATATTCATTTGAACATCTAATGAACTTAGTTTGCAGCACTCGCTGCACAAGCCACTAGTTCATTATAAACTAGCCGTACCCGTGCGCTCCGCTGCACCCGTTAGAAATAAATATAAAGTAATTACATATTTAAAATAGGACGTTTGATCCAGGGAACATTCGTGTTTGATAGAAGGATAAATCGTTTAATCTGTTACTTAATTTAAATTGTATTTAAAACATTAAAATGCGGTCATTTTGATCCAGAGACCACTCATTTGGTGCAATGACAATTCCTTTAACATGTTTCTTAATTGTTTTTACCAATTATTTTTGGAAAAGCGAAAATTAACAGAAACATTTTGGCTACAGATTTATTATTATGTTTATATTATATTATATTATATTATATTATATTATATTATATTATATTATATTATATTATATTATATTATATTATATTATATTATGAAAAAGTGTGTTGATAACGGATGTACTCGAATTAGAAAGTTTTTAATTTGTTGTGGGAGCTCTTGAATCTCAGGAGGAACAACTTTTACAACAGCGCAACATAATCTGCTTGGCTCATTACCCAATTTTTTGCATTGCATTTATTGCATATGTATTTTAACACGATTCAATTGAGCATAGTTAAAATTTGAATTATGAAATATTGGATTGCTAAGCTAACGTACTATTACTGCATACTAAATCAATACACTCTCGTTGTTCGTTAATTCTCTGAGATAAAAATGAATATGTTCATAAACATTATTATAAGAAATACAGGAAATGAATATACAGAAAAACCTATCAAGTTTTCTGTGCATAAGAAGCTATTTTAATCTTACCTGTCCTCAATTCACTCACAAGTTAGTGTAATAACATTATAGCATTATGTCCATCCAGAGAAACTACACTTTCCAATGATGAAATAATAATTAATTATACAAATCAGTTAATTTAGCTTCCGATATTTTACTTCATACAAACACAGAAACATTGTCTGTAGGCTATGCTTCATAGCTTTCGATTGTTGTGTCCAAGGCCCCTTATAGACGAAGTCATTTGTTTTTTATTTCAATACACCGCCTTAGATGGCAGTTATTTTAATTTTAAAACTCATTTATCTCATTAAATATCAGTCCTATCAAAATTTTTCAGAGAATAAAACTTATCAGAAATCATTTTTAAAGAATCGTTTGTTATGTAACATATTTCACAAAAATTAATAATAAGCGAGATATTTCGATTTATTTAATTCAGGCCCCCTTATAACCCCCCTTTTAAATAACGAATTTTGAATGCCATATAGCCTATAATCTACGTTACAACGAACTTAATTTATATTCCAATTTTCATCGAAATCGGTTCAGCCATTATCGCGTGAAAAGGTAACAAACATACAGACAGACAGACAGACATACAAACAAAAATTTCAAAAAAGCGATTTTCGGTTTCAGGGTGGTTAATTATATATGTTAGGACCAATTATTTTTGGAAAATCGAAAATTACCAGAAAAATTTCGGCTACAGATTTATTATTAGTATAGAAATGGAACAGAAGGAAAAACTTGCTGGAATTGCAAGAAACTGAGACAGGAATGTAATGCAAGAGCTATTATAGTAAGTCGAGATACAAGAGTAAAGGCCCATTCACAATGAAAATTAAACATAAACGTAACATAAACACAGAAGTTCGCGGTTACCAAAGGGAATCATTCACAATGACTCACATAAACACTGACGCAAACTCCAAACTTTCATGTTTATTATAAATTTATTTTAAATTTCTCAGTCATATGATTTATCATTATGTTGCAAATTAATATTTCCTAATACATATTACTAAGGAAAATATAAGATCCTTTTTGCCTATACGGCGTCATCAGATGTTTAAATGTTAAGCCAATAACGTTAACGATGAAAAGAAGTCTATTTACAACCCATGTATTCCTCACTTCAGTGAGAGATACAAAAGAATATTAATACATGGGAAGTGGAAGGACTTCTTTTTGGCGCTAGAGGAACTTCATTTAAGTTAACCAAAACCATTCTCCTTTCTCTTAAATTTTCTAATGAGGACATTAACAAAATTTGTCTAATGATATTGAGAGATTCATTATCCATTTTACACAATCGCTTGTATAATACTATGCAATTTTTTTGTGCGAGATCGTGCGTATTTGCTTGTTTTCCGCACAGAACCAATACGCGGTAAGTGTAAAATACCACATTCAGTATTCCCAACGTAACACACATAACAATTTCCCTCTTCTTACCGCTTAAGCGTGACATTCATTTTACTGCTTTAGGCTTTTAATATATTATTTTTAGAGACGTTTAACATAGTAATAATTATAAATTGGAAACTTACCACTGCAATTTCACCTAAATTGCACTGTTAATTATTGTTTTTAAATATTTGCAAAAATTAAGTAAAGTCTACTACTCCACGAAACTTATTGCCTTCCTGATACAAGTAACATTAAGGAAGCCGTGAAAAAATCAACAAGATTCCAGATGCCGATGTTATTACTGCAATATGTTATATAAATAATATTGTTAAAATATTAAAATGAAAAATAAATCATTACATAACCTTACCGTTTGTTTTAAGTTCGTATTTATAGACTGGGGAAAAAAAAGACAGACGTATATCACAGCCTGCTGGAGTATAGTAAACACAGAAAACATTTTATAGCAACAATGTTGAAGAAAGATATTTTGGTTTTCCGAAGTTGCCGTCATTAAACAGAAACCAACAGAAACTAATTATAAATTCGTCTTTCAGGTATGTAATAAACGATCTTCGCACAAAATAATGTACGATACACGAGCGGTATGTTTGTTTTCATGTTCGAGGAAAAGATTGAAAAAGCGAAACGTAGTTGAGCTTTTTTAATTTCCTCGAACATGAAAACAAACATACCGCTCTTGTAACGTATATTACTATTACTTCATTTCATTACTCTTCAATGTATTTTCATCTCATATTTCTCCGAAATCAAATTGTACTTTATTTTTAAATTTATCATTGTTCCGTATTCTCTCCGCAATCATATTGTATTTTTAATTTAACCTCTGCTTTGTATTCTGGATCCTAGTGGTCAGCCGTAGATTTCGGCCAGATGTCCCAAATTGTGGAATTTGTGTGTGCGATATCTAAAACGTAAGTCCAATATGGTATTCGCTGTGATAAATTTATGTATAACATAACAATAAATTAATTAAAATCAATGAGTTATATATTTGAATTATCAAAACAAATTGTATTACACACAAAACATACATTATTGCAATATTGTAATTATCAATTACAACATCAGCAAATTTTTGCATTAAATTCACGTCAAAACTGTATTACACACACATAAGTACAAACATTTTACATGTTTTATCAATTTTATATAGGCCTACTAATAGTGCTGTTCAACAAACACAAAAATATGTAATATGAGTTCTATGTATTTTTTATTTTTATTTCTTATATAGCCCATTACATTTTTGGCAAGTCAGCAATACATATACAAATTAGTTAAATTTAACATGTCTCTTACAACGATATTAGACACACACTACAACTAACTCATACACGGGATATACGAGAAAATTCATAATTTCTTTTCGTTCAACAGACGTTCATAAAATATTGTCACATAATTCATATTAGCCAGCGACAAAGCGGCTTAATGTTGCGAAACAAAATTATAATTTCGAGAGAGCTCCTGGTTACGCTCAGAGCGCATTGTTTATGCTTCAGTGATGATAATGGCAGAGGTCACGGATCATCGTAGTTTTCTTGTCTTCTGCCCTGTAAGGACATCCATATCAGCAGGCTATATTTATGCGCTCGTGACATCGGCGTCTCGCGTACTTTCTAGTTAAACTCTCATTCCACAATAAAGACTATTTGATTGTAGGACACTTTTTCCAATCCTATATTCCCACTCCTTTTTTTCCAAAATTTTATACTTCCAAAGATTCATAGCTCTCAATTCATATCTTCTCTTCGGTTCCAAAACCTAATTTCCAATATGATATTTTCCTCCAACATGATATCAACTGTTTGTAGTGTATGTAGCTTTCCGTAGTAACGCTTTTGTTTCTTTTCTGTTTGCCGGCAAATTTATTGTTCTTTCTTGTCATTGACGTAATCCGAAATTTTTTGTAGTTTCTCCTCATCGACATAATCTCAAATTTATTGTAGTTTCTTCTCGTTGACATAATCACAAATTTGTTGCAGTTTATTTTCATTGACATAATCCCAAAATTGTTGTAGTTTATTCTCATTGACGTAATCCCAAAGTTGTTGTAATTTATTCTCATTGACAAAATCGAAAAGTTGTTGTAGTTTCTTTTCATTCAAATAATCCTAAATTTGTTGTAGTTTCTTTTCATTGACGTAATCCCAAATTTGTTGTAGTTTTTTCTCATTGACATAATCCCAAATTTGTTGTAGTTTTTTCTCATTGACATAATCCCAAATTTGTTGTAGTTTTTTCTCATTGACATAATCCCAAATTTGTTGTAGTTTTTTCTCATTGACATAATCCCAAATTTGTTGTAGTTTTTTCTCATTGACATAATCCCAAATTTATTGTAGTTTCTTTTCATTCAAATAATCCTAAATTTGTTGTAGTTTCTTTTCATTGACATAATCCCAAATTTGTTGTAGTTTCTTTTCATTGACATAATCCCAAATTTGTTATAGTTTCTTTTCATTGACATAATCCCAAATTTGTTGTAGTTTCTTTTCATTGACATAATCCCAAATCTATTGTAGTTTCTTAATCCCAAATTTATTGTAGTTTCTTTTCATTCAAATAATTCTAAATTTGTCGTAGTTTCTTTTCATTGACATAATCCCAAATTTGTTGTAGTTTCTTTTCATTGACATAATCCCAAATCTATTGTAGTTTCTTAATCCCAAATTTATTGTAGTTTCTTTTCATTCAAATAATTCTAAATTTGTTGTAGTTTCTTTTCATTGACATAATCCCAAATTTGTTGTAGTTTCTTTTCATTGACATAATCCCAAATTTGTTGTAGTTTCTTTTCATCCAAATAATCCTAAATTTGTTGTAGTTTCTTTTCATTGACATAATCCCAAATCTATTGTAGTTTCTTAATCCCTAATTTATTGTAGTTTCTTCTCATTGAGATAATCCCAAATTTATTGTAGTTTCTTCTCATTGATATAATCCCAAATTTATTGTAGTTTCTTTTCATTGACATTTACACAAATTAACGGGTCTTTATTTAAAATCATAAACACACAGTGACGCCCAAACTCAAGAACTGCTACATGATTTTCTTCGCTATTTATTGCATACGTAGAATAAATTGCCAAGTGAGACGGATTACCTACTTAGTAGCGTACAGTATGTACACAAAGAGTTTGACTAAAAGAATTACATACAGAATTTCATGTGGGTCACAGCGGATAACGTCGTCATTTCAATTACGGTGTGTTGGCCACTATTATCCGCGCTCGATTGGCACTGTTGGCTAGGTGGGAAGCGTCTGTGTTGAGAGAAACCTGAATAACCTACTCACGCGATAACTGACTTTATTTTTACCAAGTAGACACGAAAATACATCTCTTTGTTTTACAAAACGGTTTTCACAATTTCCCTTAAATAATAAAAATAAATATAGGGAAGAAGTGGGTACAGTAAGACAGGGAGAACGGTGCGACATTTTTTATTAGATGGTAAATTTTTATGTTGAGATGTTGGTAAAAGTGGAGTTGTATGTTGCATGAGTAAAGTAACAGTATTTTGCCATTGAAGGGTACACTGAGACGTCTCACTGTTACCATGTACCAATGATTTGCAAAAACAAACTGTAATTATATTACATTTACCAGTAACTAACATTAAAAATGAACATACTAGTAACCAATTTAGGAAATGTAACTTAAAATAATAGATACATTACGTTTTAATGGTTTCATAAATAAAAAAATATTCACAAAATTTAAGAAAATGTTAAAAAATAATAAAGAATTAAATTAAATTATTATAATTATAAGCTTTGTTGTCACCAAAAATTAATTTCATTTTTTCTCAAAAGTTTTAAATGTCATGGAAAATTTACTTTTCCAAATGTTCCAGATGTTTCAATGGTTTCGAAGTCAGACATCAAAATGATTCTAAATAAGCCTACAGAACATGTCAAGATAAAGAGACAGCAAGTTTTTGTTTTCTTTTTAAATAAATGTAAATAATTTCAATGTCCGTTAATAGACACTGTATCCTCCTGAATGGGAACAGTGAGACATTTGCATTTTTTTGACAAACACGTATTGTATATTATGTCCTTTATATATTAACATTTTTGTTTATGTATTATTATACTCCATGTTCTAATGTCTATTTCTATTGCACTTGATTTTAAAAATACTTGAATTATCACTTGCATACATATGTCTTAATATTTTGTGTCTCACTGTACCCACTACTCCCCTACTTTCCAAGTAAAACAGCACTTGGTGACTTTTGAGTCCCTCTGTACAATATGCACAGGCCTTTATATTTCGTATCCACAGTGCGCTCGTGTAACCTTCCACAGCCTTGTAAATTTCATTTCCAGCGTTTCTATTTGGTTGTTAACATTAAATCATAGCTATTGAAAGTTCTGTTTCACTAGAAGTTTATGTTTTCTTGGCATGCAATGTGTCACCTATATACTATTGGACAATCAAATCGATTAAATCCTCCTTCGACAGTAGCTATCTACCTTTGCTTGGTTTGTAATGTTGAAAGACCTTCTGATACTCAGAATTTACCGTTGTCCCACGGACTTCGCCTTTTCCCTGTTCACAGGATGTTTACAAATAGCCTTTTGAACTGTGTTATCAGCATCAAAATCCGACGGCTTAACCTGAATAAAACGCAATATTTTTACTGATTATTTTACTGAACGAAGATTGTCAAAGTACAAATTTTTTTCTCGAGATATGAATTAAAGTCTCCTTGAGGAAAAACAATTGTTTGTATGCATCTGAAGTCTGATTAGTGTAATATGTGGCTAATCGGTGACGTATGAAATGGAGGAGAAAGTGAACTAGCCACTCTACAAAATATCGGAAGTTTAATCTCGCGAAATAACACGGAATTTTTGTTTTTAGCCCGAATTTTTTTTTCGAAATGAGTGTTTTTCAAAAGACATTTTCATTTTACTTTTTTACGAAATTTTTATTTTAAGTGCCCTTAGTATGTATGGGCCATTCCATATGAAATCGATCAGTAAAAAACCTCGCATTTTTTATACTCTAATTTTTCCCTACTTATACAAGGTGCTGAGGGGAGTAAATTTTCAAAAATATACTATCGAAAGTCAAACGGTTTTCGTATTATTGAGTGACAAATTTAGCGTATTTTATAAAAACAAGCCTCTTTCAGCGCTCAGAACTCTGGAACCATTTACTGCAGAACATTGAACGAGAGGTCATTTTGAAGCTGACATTTGGTAGGTTATGTTAAGAAATAATCCTTATTTTTATTGTACACAGAGAGACAGATAATCTGATTTTACTTGCTTTTAGGCTTGTTGGCCATTTGTAAAAATGTAAAAAAATATTGAGAAAAAACCTTGCATTATTAAGAGGGATTCGGCATTGTTTGCTTAATGGTACGGCAATAAGTTTCGAGGATATTAAATAGATTATTTTCACACGCTTAGACTTGAATGGCTCAGTACCGCACGCACTGGCCGAGAGCTGAAGATAAGCGAGCATTGGGCGTCATTTTACTCCTGTGTTTATGAAAACCTGTGATAAAGCTAGCACAGCCATGACTGCTAGACGACACATTACGTGTTTGCCTCCTGGCCTTGCTTGTCTCGGCTAAGCTCCCATCTCACAGTCAGCTGGTTAGTTCACGTGCGTACTATTTATTTTCTATATTTGATATTTTCAATACTTTCTTATCAACATACCATCAGTAAAAAATATGTGTTTATTTGTACTTTCAATGCGGAATCTAACTATATATTTTTAAAATATTTTTTCCTTGGCAAAGGCATCTTAATGAGGAAAAATCTAAATTTCTCCATTTCCATAAAAAGTAAGAAAATCTGTTTATATGTCAATATAAACTTTAATTTCTCAGCATCAAAATAAACCATGATTTTGATCATTGGGTGAAATGGTTTCGGAGCTACAACAGTTTAAAGTTGCTAATTTTATGAAAATACGATAAATTTAAATATTTTTAATTTAAACACTATGAAGTTCTGATGCCTCAAACTTTGCACAAAGCATTGTATCACAGTTCCCTACTTACAAAAAAAAGTTTTATTGTATTTAAAAATTGTAAGGTCAATTTTCTCTATATTTCGGTCGATTTGTGATGGAATAGCTTATATGTATTTGTAGGAACTTAACACACACGAGCTAAGAAAGAAGGTTGCTTTTCTGATCGACTCGTGTAAATTGTGTCGTGGTGTGACGTCCCCCCCTCTCCCCGCTCCCAGGACTCTATGTCACGTGGCGTCGTTGCCTGATCTCCACGCTGGCGACGACTTTGGACCTTTCCATGCAAGTGTGTACAAATCTAGTGCATTTTGCTGACTCATTGTGGAGGACACGGGTTCGATAACTGGTTTCGTCCGGAGGGATCAACATTGGGCACGTCAAATTTATGTTATTAATAAGATGTATGCCGGACCACAGTGTTTCTTCTCTGAAACATGAAAATCTGTAGAGATGTTTAGTTTAAGCTTACCATAGGTCCCATAAAAAACGGGACAGTCCCTTTTTTGGCGTAGGTTTCTGGCGTCCCCGAAATTTTTGTTGAGACGCACAGAAGACCCGTATTCTGATCAAACTTTATTTGATAATATAAAAATCAACAATTTCTCTAACTGATGTTTACTTCTTAAATTAACGTTGAAATTATTTTATTGATTTGTATAAATGTTTGCAAATGTTTCATTTTGAAATCAGCAAACATGAATCAACTATGGATGAAAGGTACTGCTAGAACTATCCATGTCTGAAGGGTACTATTAGAACTATCCATGTGTGAAGGGTACTGTTAGAACTATCCATGTGTGAAGGGTACTGTTAGAACTATCCATGTCTGAAGGGTACTGTTAGAACTATCCATGTCTGAAGGGTACTATTAGAACTATCCATGTCTGAAGGGTACTGTTAGAACTACCTATGTATGAAGGGTACTGTTAGAACTACCTATGTATGAAAGGTACTGTTAGAACTACCTATGTATGAAAGGTACTGTTAGAACTACCTTTGTCTGAAAGGTATTGTTAGAACTACCTATGTATGAAGGGTACTCGCCAAAAAATCGTATACATCTAACTCTTGACTTGTTATACATCTTTTTTTAGTTTTTTATTTAATAACGCTATATCAATTACTAGGTTATTTAGTGTCGATGGGATTGGTGATAGCGAGATGGTATTTGGCGAGATGAGGCCGAAAATTCGCCATAGATCACCTGACATTCGTCTTACGTTTGGGGAAAATCTCGAAAAAAAACCAAACCCGATAAACAGCCCAAGCGGGAATCGAACCCGTGTCCGAGCGCAACTCCGGATCGGCAGACAAGCACCTTAGCCGACTGAGCTACGCCGGTGGCTTTTCACATCTTAAAGCTTCAGTAATATCTATGGAATATAAAAAATGAAAATGAAAAAAGATAAATGTAAAATACTGTCAAGTGACATGAATAAATTGACATGAATAAACATTGTTTAAAGGTGGTAGTGTTCTTTCTTTTAACTGTCTTGTTTCATTTCGAAAATTTGATCTTGAATGCCATTGGCAGCGAGTTCACGGCTGAATATCAGAAGTGTGGCAGACACAAGCCGCTCTAAGAAGGTTCAAGGGAAGTGATATTGCACATTTCATCCTCGCAATATTGCCAATTAATTATAACACTCCAGTCAATGTCAAACTGATTCGGTTGTCACTGAACCTCGCCTAAATTACAGCTTTCCAACTCGTCAACAGATTCCTAGAAGTACAGCAGTATTAGATAAGAGCTGATAAAATGTAGCGGTCAACTTCAACACTTCTACATGCCACTCGGTGTAACTGAATTGTCGATGATAGAGTTTCATTAGGATGCTGATTCAAATGTCATTTGAGTGATTGATGGAATTCATGTGCTATCACACACCTTTTATCTTTGCTATGATTATTTGTACTCTGGGTTTTTCAGGCTTACACTGTATACTAAATTACAGAAAGAAACTCAAAACTTTGCAAGACTTTGTTCCCATGAGATCCATGGTTTTTCCGTGGTTTTCCTAAGGCGCTAAGACAAATGTCGGGATGAGCCCTAAAAGAAATTGACCACGGACCTGCACTCATATCCCCATGATTCCTTAATTACTCTAAATTAATTAATAATTACATCTCTCCCTGCCTATCTCTTCGTAATTGAGTCACCATAAAGTAAACTGGCTGGTCTCTAAATTGAGACGATTCAACAACTATATTATTATTTTGTACGGTGTGGCTTAGTGGATAAAGCATCTGTATGTAGAGCTGAAAACCCGGGTTCAAATCCCGGCGCTGGAGAGAATTTTTCTCCGTTCCATTACTCTTTCATCGTACTGTATGATGACGCAGAATATCTGCATGGAAATATCATACTGTATGTACTTCGGTACATTAAAATAATATATATGATATGCGTAAATCACTTCGTGATTTAAGACGGCGCTTATTCCGTCGGATCCCGGCCAACTAGTCACTCAAACGAGTGCACCTCAGCACATGTGTGGACTTCAGTCCTACGTTCATAGACATCTATGACGTAGTGCAGAGGGCGGCCACTAGAGGGAATCCAAGAGTTGGAACTTAATCTGAGACGATTCTGTCCGACGCCGGGGTGGGTATCCGGTGTGGCTTAGTGGATAAAGCATCAGCACGTAGAGCTGAAAACCCGGGTTCAAATCCCGGCGCCAGAGAGAATTTTTCTCCGTTCCATTACTCTTTCATCGATTAAACAAGGCTCATGACAATCAATCACCTCCTACCTAATAGCCAAATTGGCTAGTCTCTTATATGAGACAACTCATCCTGCCTACGGTATTCCGTGGTTTTCCTAAGGCATAAGACAAATGTCGGGATGAGTCCTAAAAGAAATGGGCCACGGGCCTTTATGCTCTTCCCCATATATTCCCCTTTTTCTAGCAAACGACGTAATGCCCTAGTTCAGAACCTATAAATTGCCTATCAAATGTGCGAGGTCACTCATTTAGTCGCAATTTGAAAGGACAGGGAACCTCTCAAATTGCAGATTCAGAATTCACGGCGTTTCTTCTGACGGCCTTCACCTGCCTTGTCATCGAACAGCAGATGACAGAGTCTTCTCGACTCCACTTGCACTGCGAAATGAGACAGTTCATTTCAATGTGCAGATTTACACCAGCCATTTCCTCCTCGTCCCGTCCCGTGATCACTTTGATCACATTTCCGTCCCCTCGCGTATGTGGTACCTAAGAGGTTACGTCCATTTTTGGTTTTCCCCTTCAAAATTTTCTAGAGCTCCTTCAGTGGAGCAGCGTAACCCGGAGTGAGACTTGCTTGGAGCTCACATATTTAATTTCTTACAGCCCCCAACCCCTTGCAAGGACGCGTTTTGCGTACCTTTTAAATTTGTCCTCCCAATTCTTTCGCTCTAGAATATGCCATTAGGAAAGTTCAGGATAACAGGCAGGGTTTGGAATTGAACGGGTTACATCAGCTGCTTGTCTATGCGGATGACGTGAATATGTTAGGAGAAAATACACAATCGATTAGGAAAACACGGGAATTTTACTTGAAGCAAGTAAAGCGATCGGTTTGGAAGTAAATCCCGAAAAGACAAAGTATATGATTACGTCTGGTGACCAGAATATTGTACGAAATGGAAATATAAAAATTGCAGATTTATCCTTCGAAGAGGTGGAAAAATTCAAATATCTTGGAGCAACAGTAACAAATATAAATGACACTCGGGAGGAAATTAAACGCAGAATAAATATGGGAAATGCGTGTTATTATTCGGTTGAGAAGCTCTTATCATCCAGTCTGCTGTCCAAAAATCTGAAAGTTAGAATTTATAAAACAGTTATATTACCGGTTGTTCTGTACGGTTGTGAAACTTGGACTCTCACTCTGAGAGAGGAACATAGGTTAATGGTGTTTGAGAATAAGGTGCTTAGGAAAATATTTGGGGCTAAGCGGGATGAAGTTACATGAGAATGGAGAAAGTTACACAACACAGAACTGCACGCATTGTATTCTTCACCTGACATAATTAGGAACTTAAAATCCATACGTTTGAGATGGGCAGGGCATGTAGCACGTATGGGCGAATCCAGAAATGCATATAGAGTGTTAGTTGGGAGACCGGAGGGAAAAAGACCTTTAGGGAGGCCGAGACGTAGATGGGAGGATAATATTAAAATGGATTTGAGGGAGGTGGGGTTTGATGATAGAGACTGGATTAATCTTGCACAGGATAGGGACCGATGGCGGGCTTATGTGAGGGCGGCAATGAACCTTCGGGTTCCTTAAAAGCCATTTGTAAGTAAGTAAGTAATTCTCCTCCTCTTTCGATTTCGATTTCGATGAGATCCATCCGCACCTCTCAGTTGCAGACTGCTCAATAAAGGGGAGAGACACTCGCTCTCGAAAACTTATAAACTGTTTTTGGAATATAAAGCGACTGTGAAGCAGTTTACCCCCTCCCCCCCATATTTTATCTGTTGTCAGTATTACACCATAGATACTTAAGTCTTCTTGGTGTGCAACTTTCCAGAACTCTTCCTCCCATCCCACCACAAATCTCCGTTTTTTGGAAGTAGGAGGGTTAGACTCAGCCATTGCTCCACCACTTCTGCCGCTTACTAGTACACAGTAGTGATATTTAAAAAAAGTTCTCTCATGTGTACATGTGTTAAACGTATATGTTTGTATGGTATGTTCTGCGGATAGTTTATTTACACCGCTTGAAGGTCAGGAATCACAGTAGTAGCCTACAGTGATGTCAAAGCAAGCGCATTTTTCTGATCTTGACGTCGTGCGCGGATATCAAGCGCTAAGTATGGAAGGAGGAAGAATTATGTATATGAATAAGCAGCCTGTTGGATTAAGAAAACAGTGGTGCACAAACTTCAAACGAAACGTGAAATTTTATGTCGTTATTTTTATATGGCTTCTTTCTGTTTGATATTATCTATATTGTCTGTAAAACAAAAGTACTAACACTGATTTCTTAATATGGCAGTTGTGTTTTAAACGTTAATAACATAATAAAGAGTTAAGAAGGAATATTCACTTAAATTCCATAGTAGTACAAGTGAATGAAACACGTTATTCATAAAGAAAGTGATATCCCAAAAAAAAAAGACATTGAGTATGACATGATAAGTTGAAATTGATATTGATAGTATGTTTAACCTTATAAAAGTAATCAATAAACTAATCAAAACAATATTACAGTACAAAGCAAAGTTACCTAGGCGCTGTATATGTTTTAAGTGTAACTAATATTACATAACAAAACTCTTATCGCATTATGCTTGTAGGTGATATTGGTGAGCAACTTCCTATCATCAGAATATTAAATTATTTTCTGGAAATGTGCTGAAGCTATAGAGCTGACATTTTTACAACACATGGGCACGTATTTTTGCTTATGATGTAACAGTAGTTGCTTTGTTAATTCATTTCCTTACAAACATTTTCGATGCGAATATTTTCAAAATTTGTAATACACTATCTACAGTAATATGTATTTACGATATATTACATTTACGAAAACATTCTGTAAGGCTACTAAATAAATAGGCCTATATCTGAAAATTTCACCTTTCTATAAAAAAAAAAGTTGAGAAAATAAGATGATCAGAGGGAATAGATGATTCAGTAGGCTGTGATCAAACCTGCCCTAACTTGTGTATTATGATCATTGCACCCGTCACTCTGTTGCCACTTCAACGAGAATTAAATTTCTGCCTTGAACATGCGTACTAGAGTCATTTCTCCGTTTCGTCACATATTTGAAGCTTGTCTGTATGAGACTGCGGAAATATCTTCCAATCCAGACTAAATCCAACAATATGATAGAAACGAAAATCAGCTGTAAATGTCTAATATGCCATGAAATCGGGACATTTTGATACGTGTGCAAATTATTTCGGGCCACGGGACGCAATGGTCGAAATCGGGACTTTCCCGGGAAAAACGGGACGGTTGGCAAGCCTAGTTACGACGCAGAAGTACAGAACTTTACACCAGGAAAGAAAGCAACACACAGAGAATATGAACAGACTAGAAAAATGCGCAATGAACTGTGGCAACATGCGAACACAATGGGGACTAATTAACTAGAAACTCCGACTTCATCACGTGTGACGACATGAGAGGACAATTTACTCTCCAGCAATGCGTGCTAACTTCTATAATAATAATTTGGAATAAAACTTGTAAACGATGGCATGACGTATTAACAACAATCACGCTAGCTGTAGGATATTCGTGATGTAAGGTGAACCTTGAACAGCGTGAGACATTCAGTCGTGGGTTCGAACTCGTTTCAGCTTAAAGCTCAACATTTTTCAGACGTTAGATGTCCCCATAGCTCTACGATATGTTCGTAGTCATCGTCAGTACAGTGCCATTATTATTATTATTATTATTATTATTATTATTATTATTATTATTATTATTATCTGTTGAACTTTGGTCTGACGATAATGGAATGAAAATTAATGAAACAAAAACGTTTGTCATTTCGTACTCTCGAAAAACTACTTCCATAAAATTTAATTATTCTCTTAATAACGTCTGTATTATTAGGAAAAATTCTATTAAAGATCTTGGTGTATTACTCGATTCTAAATTATACTTTCATGATCATGTTCAATATATTTATAATCATTCAATAAGATTGCTTGGTTTAATAAGGTCTATAAGATATTATTTTTCTACTCCAGAGTCTCTATTAATTCTATACTTTACTTTGGTTCGATCTGAACGTGAATATGCATCTGTAGCCTGGAATTCCATTACTTCAACTGATTCGGTTAAATTGGAAAATATTCAAAGAAAATTTATTTCCTTATGTGCTTTTCGATTTATACCCAATTCCTCTGACTTCAATTATGAGATTACCTGTAAATATTTTAACTGTTGTAGCCTTTATTCTAGACGTCAAAATCTTGATTATCAATTTTTTTGCAAAGTTATCAAGGGTGATATTGATTGTGAGTCTATCATAAACAATATCAGCCTTCGTATTCCTACAAAAGGTTTAAGATTTCAAAAAAATGTTTATAACAGAAATTCAAAATCACTTTCTCCAGTCTGTAGATGCATAAAATATGCCAATTTGCATGGGCACAATTTAGATCCTTTTAAGGTATCGTTTCGTTTTGATTATTAGTATTTACTGTTCTTGTTCTCAATTTTATTTATGTATGTTTTTGTTATTTAAGATATTATTTATTCTTGTTTTGCACTTTTGTATCTTCTGTTTGTGTATTGTGCTGAACTATAATTGGCCTCTGGCTGTTGTTCAGCACACAAATATTAATAATAAATAAATAAATAATTATTATTATTATTATTATTATTATTATTATTATTATTATTATTATTATCATCATCATCATCGTCCTTGCAGGTATTAGGCCTAGTGGCCTGTTACGGTCTCCGTTCATCTTTTCAGGGGGCGTCCCAAAGATCGTCTTCCATGTGATATATAGCGGAGAATTTGTCTTGGGAGTCTGGAACGGTCCATTCTATTGACATGGTTAAGCCATTTTTGTCTATAGTGGTTGAGATGTTCATAAATAGGTGTAATTTTCAATTCTTTTGTAATTAGTTCATTCCTTTTGTGGTCAAGCAAGCTGTAGCCGGCAGTCCTCCTTAGAAATCTCATTTCCGCAGTTGTTAGGCGTTGAACATCTGAGTTTCGGACAGTCCAGGCCTCACTACCATACATGAGGACAGGTCTTGCTAGAACTTTATATGCTTTTAACCTGGTATGTTTTTGGGTTTTCGTGGTTGTGAAAACTTGGTCGATGGCTACATTAAAATGTTGAATATTTTCAGATATATCAGTAGCAGGTAAATATGTCAAATTATAACCTAAATATTTAAATGAGTTTACCTGTTCTAACGTATGGGTTCCAAAGCAAATTTTACTCCTAACTGGCTGTTTACCTTGGAACGCCATAATTTTTGTTTTGTTTAGGAAAATTTTCATATTGAAATTTTGTGCTATTATATTCAGGTGATATATTGAGTATTGCAGCTCGTCTTCATTTGTAGCAAAAAAAACCTGATCGTCTGCATATAATAATGTATCTAGAGTGCAATTTCGGAAGAGCGGGATGTTTCCATGAATATAGTCGCCAATGTCTGATGATGGAGTTGATGTATATATTGAATAAAAGTGGTGAGAGGGGGCATCCTTGACGAACTCCACAGTTTATCGGTCTCCATTTGGTATGTTCTGATCCGATAGTAATTTTGATAATATCTTTGGACAAAATATTATTATTATTATTATTATTATTATTATTATTATTATTATTATTATTATTATTATTATTATAAATGTTGTCCTGGCTCCGTCTAGAAGATCGTAGGAAAATCCACTGTCTTTCCCTTCTCTTTCACATATTGCATTTCTCCACTCCTGTCTATCTTGCGTCTCGTTTTCAAAATTTATCCACCCATCATAACCTAGACACACGATCACAACACTCCTCAATATTATCCATTCCCTCCCACCGAACATCCTCATATTCATCTTCTTTCACTGTGGCTGTTCCTCGACTTTGGAATTCCCTACCGAGTAATGTCAGGGACTGTCAGAAACGAAACAAATTTAAGAACGACTAACGAAATATTTTTCTAACAATTTTTGTTAACAATAATAGCTGTTTCAGGTCTCTCAATGTTTAATGGTTATATATATCACAGATAAATATCTAAATTATCTCTATTATTATTATTATTATTATTATTATTATTATTATTATTATTATTAAAATGTTGTCCTGGCTCCGTCTAGAAGATCGTAGGAAAATCCACTGTCTTTCCCTTCTCTTTCACATATTGCATTTCTCCACTCCTGTCTATCTTGCGTCTCGTTTTCAAAATTTATCCACCCATCATAACCTAGACACACGATCACAACACTCCTCAATATTATCCATTCCCTCCCACCGAACATCCTCATATTCATCTTCTTTCACTGTGGCTGTTCCTCGACTTTGGAATTCCCTACCGAGTAATGTCAGGGACTGTCAGAAACGAAACAAATTTAAGAACGACTAACGAAATATTTTTCTAACAATTTTTGTTAACAATAATAGCTGTTTCAGGTCTCTCAATGTTTAATGGTTATATATATCACAGATAAATATCTAAATTATATCTATTATTATTATTATTATTATTATTATTATTATTATTATTATTATTATTATTATTATTATAACTATTTCTTACCAATGTTTATTATTGTCACACTAACATTACTTATCCAACTTTCATTATTTACTTTCATGTTGTTTTATGATCTAGATATTAATGTAATGACTATGTAAGCAATTGTATTCAATAAGAATTAGAGTCTGGCTGGGCGGAAGAGAAGGCCTACTGGCCTTAGCTTTGCCAGATTAAATAAATAAATAAATTATTATTATTATTATTATTATTATTATTATTATTATTTCTTACCAATGTTTATTATTGTCTCACTAACATTACTTATCCAACTTTATTATTTACCTTCATGTTGTTTTATGGTCTAGATATTAATGTAATAACTATGTAACCAATTGTATTCAATTAGAATTAGAGTCTGGCTGGGCGGAAGAGAAGGCCTGCTGGCCATAGCTCTGCGAGTAAATAAATAAATGATTAAATAACTAAATTATTATTATTATTATTATTATTATTATTATTATATTAATTTTTGTAACCCATTTACCATACCATTACCGTGTACAGTACGTCTATGAATGCATAGAGAATTCTCAAGAAAACATTGAATGGATTATTCTTCCACGAAAAGTATTCAAGGACCTTTCCAAGGCCACAATGACATCCAACTTAACTCTGTAACTGATTGTAACAAAGATTTCCTTGTGGAAAAATCCACTCTTGTCGAACAGCTGTAGTATTCTATTTCTCCGAGAACAAGAAAAACGTTATCAGGCGCAGCTTCAGCTTCGCTTATTATGGTATGGTGAAGTGTCTGTCTGTCTGTCTCCCTGACCCGGCCGTACTTCTCGCCCCCGCTCGATTTCAAAGTCTGATCCTTGGCAAAACGAGGCTGATGCTACATGGCATTAGATCTCTCTGGAGAGATCGGAGTTTATTTCACTTTCTGTAATATTCCTGCTTTTATCTTTATTTCTTGCTTGGTTTCTTTCTTCCCTTCTTTCTCTTTCTTTTCTCCTTACCTTAAGCCTTTATGTCTTTCATTCTTTCCGTATTTAATATCTTTCTTCTCTCGTTTTTTGCTTTTTATTTTTCACTGTTCTCTCTCTCTCCTTCTCTAATTTCATTCTCATCTTTCCTCCATTCTCTTCTTTTTTTTCTTTCACTTACTTTCTATTCTATTTATCCATTCTTTTTCCTTCATTTCTTGTTTACTTTCTTCCTCCATTGTTTTCTTTTCTTTTATATTCAATGACGATTATTATTATTATTATTATTATTATTATTATTATTATTATTATTATGTCGATTACTGCTATTGTGATGGACAGTATTACTATTATTTTGACGATTATTATCATTACGATGGCGAATATATGATAACTGTTATTACTATTACTGCGGCGGTTGTTTCTATCATTATGACGGTTATTTACTGCTACGATGTCGATTATTATTTGGTATTCCCAAGAAACTAGTCCGATTAATTAAAATGTGTCTCAGTGAAACGAACAGCAGAGTTCGTATAGGTCAGTTTCTGTCAGATGCGTTTCCAATTCACTGTGGGCTAAAGCAGGGATATGCACTATCACCTTTACTTTTTAACTTCGCTCTAGAGTATGTCATTAGGAAAGTCCAGGATAACAGGCAGGGTTTGGAATTGAACGGGTTACATCAGCTGCTTGTATTTGCGGATGATGTGAATATTTAGGAGAAAATCCACAAACTATTACGGAAACACGGGAATTTTACTTCAAGCAAGTAAAGAGATAGGTTTGGAAGTAAATCCCGAAAAGACAAAGTATATGATTATGTCTCGTGATCAGAACATAGTATGAAATGGAAATATAAAAATTGGAAATTTATCCTTTGAAGAGGTGCAAAAATTCAAATGTCTCGGAGCAACAGTAACAAATATAAATGACACTCGGGAGGAAATTAAACACAGAATAAATATGGGAAATGCCTGTTATTATTCAGTTGAGAAGCTTTTATCATCCAGTCTGCTTTCAAAAAGACTGAAAGTTAGAATTTATAAAATAGTTATGTTACAGGTTGTTCTGCATGGTTGTGAAACTTGGATTCTCACTTTGAAAGAGGAAAATAGGTTAAGGGTGTTTGAGAATAAGGTGCTTAGGAAAATATTTGGGGCTAAGAGGGTTGAAGTTACAGGAGAATGGAGAAAGTTACACAACACAGAACTGCACGCATTGTATTCTTCACCTGACATAATTAGGAACATTAAATCCAGACGTTTGAGATGGGCAGGGCATGTAGCACGTATAAGTGAATCCAGAAATGTGTACTGGGTTTTAGTTGGAAGAACAAAGAGAATAAAATCTTTGGGAAGGCCGAGACGTAGATAGGAGGATAATATTAAAATGGATTTGAGGGAGTTGGGAAATGATGGTAGGGATTGGATAATCTTGCTCAGAATAGGGACCGATGGCGGGCTTATGTGAGGGCGGCAATGAACCTCCGGGTTCTCTAAAAGCCATTTGTAAGTATGTCGTTGATTGCTATTAGAATGGCGACGATTACCATTGCAATGGCAACGATTACAATATACGATATTGTTATTAGTTCATTGACGATTATTTCAATCACGATAGCGATTTTGATGAAGTATGACAACGATGCTAATCGATTTAAAAATTAGACGGAAGAGAACAAGAAATATATACAAGTAAAAGAACCGTACCGGTGATAACATTGACAATTATAAGTAGACGGTGATAATGATATCAGTGGTGATTACGGCGATGTTGATAAAAATACATATTTATGATATCGTGACGACAATATAGACGAGAAGGATAAAAGAATAGTTGTTCAGACTTTGTTAAATTTACTCCTGAAGATATAATTATAAATTATACTTTGAATCATTTTGGATTTATAGTTGAACCTGTAAGTAATGGATATCACAGCAAATACTGGATCTTTCCATTCTTTACTCACTTTCAGCACTGGTAGCCACATAGAACAATGGTGAGAAAACAGCATCTGTGTTCATATGACAAAGTTCATTTCCAAAGTCCTTCAGTGTTTCTTTGGACACCGTCAATGTAGACTGGAACGGTAGCTCAAGGTCAACTAGTCTGCTCCGCCCCTGTCTTCTTCTTTTTACCTATAATCGTTTGCTCCATCTGGTAGCCGAGGTTCACGGCCAGCGTTTGTCTCAGTTTCTGGACACAGATGTAGGGGCTTGATTTCAGCACGTGTTTAGGAAGCTGAGACAGTTTTCTATCTACCACACCCCTTTTCAGACGCTCTGAAGTTCATGTGCAAATTAATTCGCTTTGGCTTATTTGTCCATAAAAGAGCTAAAAACTACAGGACTTGTCAAAGAAAGAAAAAGGGGAATTAAAACGGAGTTAAAATTACAATGAAATTATTAGCACCGCAGCATTGTATTGTATTTATTAACATTCCATGGTATTCATACATTGCTTCACAGCTAGAATATGGAACAAGTCAAAAAACTACTATAAAGTCTTAATTTATAGTCACAGTCTAGATGAAATATATACAGAAGAGATTTACAATATAGTCTACTAGTACAACACAAAGTTTTAGTATCAATTACATGAAGTGTTATTGAATGTCATGAATTCACCTACAGAATAGAAGGCGTGAGAAATTAGGTACTTCTTTAATTTGGCCCTAAATAATTTTATGTTTTGACTTTCATTTTTTATATCGATAGGGAGGCTATTAAAAATTTTTACTGCCATATAACGCACTTCTTTTTGATAGCACGATAGACTTGCCGATGGAGTATGAAAGTCATTTTATGACGTGTATTTATGCTATGAACTGTTGAATTAGTTACAAAGTTTTCACGATTACATACCAGGAAGATTATTAATGAAAAGATATACTGACAAGCCATGGGCATTATATGTAGTTTTTTTTAAGTAGTCCTACACGATTCCCTAGATTTGGCACCTACTATTATTCTAATTACTCTTTTTTGTAATAGAAATATATTGTTACTATCTGTGGAATTTCCCCAGAATATTATTCCAAAACTCATTACCGAGTGGAAGTATGCAAAGTATATTGTTTCTAAGGTATTTACTATCTTTTGCATAGATCTAATAGCAAAACATGCTGAATTTAGTTTGGGGATAATTTTTTTAAATATGATTTTTCCAATTTAACACATTATCGATTTTTAAGGCAAGAAATTTGGTTGTCTCGTACACCAGGCTCTTCAAGTGCCCCCACACACAAAAGTCAAGTGGGGTGAGGTCGGGAGAACGAGCAGGCCATCCAATAGCTCCATCGCGGCCAGAAACATAACAATATCCTCTAAAACGGTGAATGTTAGAAAAAAAATCATGTAGATTTTTCAAATGTGTCCTCAAGATTTACCAGTTTCGTTTTGGTGTAGTGGTTACCTTACACCCTGTCTATCGTCGTAGTCAGGATTTGTCTTTTCCTGACCTACAATCCCAGCAATAAACCTTTCTCACTTGCCGATGCCTCTAAATATAGATATTATTGTATTTGTGACCCTCCAGGATGACAGGCTGTTTGCATTCCTGCCCGTCAGCGTATCTGCCCTCTTGATTGCCACCAGCTGTCACAGAGGCATGCAGTGAACCCCGCTGCTGTGTCACACACACTAATTCTTTTGTTTACTCAGTTTGACAGCTCATTCCAATAACCACTGATCCATCAATCGGTTGGAAACAGTTACAATTGCACTCGGAAATAACAGCGTATCTAATGAAATATCAGACTAATTAATTTACTGTAGTTCGATGTATTCCCTCACCTCTTCTCCACAACTAACCTCATTGCAACACTCTCCCATTTCTGTCCTTATAGAAAATTACTTTGACAGTCTGGTCTGTTCTTCATCATCATCATCATCATCATCATCATCATCATCATCATCATCATCATCATCTTCAAGGTTTAGGCCTGATACCCTGTTCCTTCCTCTTGGAAAGTGTCCTCCCATCTATTGCGGGTCTTCCGACATTCCTCCTTCCTTCCGGTCTGTAGTTCAGTATTTTTTTTTTTGGGAATCTGTCTTCATTCATCTTTAATATATGTTCCTTCCAGTTTTTCTTTTGTCTTGCTAATCTGTCGTTTAAGTTGAAAATTCCGAGTTCCGTCCTTATGTCTGTGCTTCTTTTCTGGTCCAATAGAGTGTATCCTGCCACTGATCTCAGAAATCTCATCTCTGCAGCCTCTATCCTTCTTCTTTCTGATCGAGTCAATGTCCAGTTTTCACTGCCATACATAAGAACAGGGACTGCCATTATTTTATAGAATTTTAGTTGGGTCTCTTTTAGTGTTTTCCGGGATAAAGTTCTTTTTATTGTACCGCACATTCTCTGGAATTTATTTTGTTGTTAACATCGTTATTTTCGCAATAGGATACGTTGCAACCCAAATAATTGAAAATACTCACCTGCTGAATTATTTTATCCTCTATTACTATTTTGGTCCTTAGATGCCTAGTCCCCAGAAAGTCCATTGCTTTAGTTTTTGTTAAAGATATTTTAAGATTATAATCTTTAATAACTTTTAATAACTTATTTGTTGCTATTTGCAGACCGTCCTCTGAATTACTGAAAATCACTTGATCATCGGCAAACAAAAGAGTGTCTATGCTCTCTTTGCCGACTATAAAATGTTCTGTTAAAATACTTTGCCATTCTTCAATGACTGCGTCTATACTATATATACATTAAAAATTGCTGGTGACAATGGGCATCCCTGTTTCACTCTCTGGTTTATTGCTACCATTTTGTTCGTAATTCCTTGTCCATTTTCTATACTTATGTATGTTTTCCTATACAGACTCTGAATCACCTTAAGTATATGTTTTGGATATCCTTTATTTCCATTATATTCCATAGTTTATTTCTTATAACACTATCAAATGCCTTCTCATATTCTACAAATAGAATATATGTTGGCAGGTTGAATTCTCTTCTCTTTTGTATCAGTTGTTGCATTATAAATACACAGTCTGAACAAGAACATCCCTTCCTGAATCTGCATTGTTCTTCTTTCATTAATTACGTTCATCCTATACAGACTCTGAATCACCTTAAGTATATGTTTTGGATATCCTTTATTTCCATTATATTCCATAGTTTATTTCTATAAATAGAATATATGTTGGCAGGTTGAATTCTCTTCTCTTTTGTATCAGTTGTTGCATTATAAATACACAGTCTGAACAAGAACATCCCTTCCTGAATCTGCATTGTTCTTCTTTCATTAATTACGTTCATTCTTCCCGTCACTATTTTTGCATATATCTTATAAGCTGAATTCAAAAGGTTTATTCCTCTATAATTTGTGAATTCATGTCTATTTCCTTTTTTATAAACTGAAAATATCTTTTCCTCCAGCCATGGTCTGTTCTTATGAAATTAAAAACCCATTCACAATGGAAATTAAACATAACGTAAGCATTAACTTAAAAATGTAAACGTTACGGTAAAATCAAAAAGTCATACCAACATTCACTATGGGAACATAAACATAACCGCAAAGATACTTGGTAACCATGGAAACATAACAACGACGTCATTTCCTCATATTCTGTCGTATACTTCAGCGCTCCACGATATAATAATAAAGTTAGCTTCCCTTATGAAAAGGCTGCCAGATTTAACAAAGCGTATTACATATAATTTGGAAACACGCCTAAAAGGTAAAATGATATAGCCTACATTTGAAACAATTAGGGAATCGAATATACAAAATGTCAGAAAAATTTACACCTAAGTAGCTTTTGTGCTCATTTACAGTTTCTTATCATCAGATAGGTTAGAATGATTTGAATGCCATATATCACGAGAAAAATAATAGTACGGATTTGTTGGCATTGATATCTAAACCAATCAACAGCCATCGGTTAAGATAACTTGAAATTTCCATTATCACTCCCATACAAATGATTTCTCAATATCTGAACCGATCCTTTGAGGGCACTAATGGCTATTCCCTTCACAATGCTGTGTGTTATTTTCATAAAATAATTAAGCCCAGGTTTTTACATTTGTTGGCAAAGAAGGAGGGTATGGTACCTCGTGCTCCCACCATCAGACCTATTACATCAATGTGGGACAGGCTATATTTATCTTTATAGAACGGGATTGTTGGTTCATAGATCCGTTTCTTTTCACTGTCCACCTCATGCGGTTGATCTGCATGTGTCTCAAATCTGATGGTGGGATCGAGAATGTATGCCGAGTTGTTCTTAATGGCAATGATATCAATTCGCCGAACACTTCCTTCTGTCCCTCGGCCAGCACTGTTTGCAATCACGTACTGGTAAGCATAAGCATGAAAGTTTTGAGTTCGCAAACTTTCATGTTAACGTCTAACGGCAATGTTAATATCAGTGTTTATGTGAATCATTATGAATGATCCCATTTAGTAACCTGACCGCAAACATCTGTGTTTATGTTACGGTTATGTTTAATTTTCTTTGTGAGTGGGCCTTAACAAGCTATTAGATGAAAAATACTGTACCATAATGTAATCCTAATCAAGGTTGATCTCCATCTTTTCCCTTAATATTAATATTAGCCAGTCATCAAAAATATATAATACAATATATCAGGACTATCGCTAGGCAGTAACCTGAATACACGTTTCAGCGTCACATTGTTGACAAGTAACTCCATCTGTTAGCACAACCATAAAGCACTACTAGATGCTATAGAGTTACCAACAACGAAAAAAAAAAGTCACTCTGTTGCATAAATCTGTATTGGTAAATTTGTCACAAGTAACAAGCACTGATACTGACAGTTTTATTTTTTAACAACGAACTGTTGCATAAAAACAGTCTAGTATATACAGTCACGAAGCTTGAGTTGTTGAGGATACTAGGAACAAAAGACTGTGCCGATACTATTTCGCATTGTCTGTGATGAGGCGATAGTAGCGATCCTAGTGGTTAGCAACTATCTATGGATGCATATTCTCTACGTATTGAGCTTCGTGACTATATACTAGACTGTGATAAAAATTTGTCATTTGTAGAATTGCGAGCACGTTACCTACCAATCCTTTGTTCTTGGTAAACTTTCTTAAAAATGTAGAAATAACATTTTTCTTTCTTCTTTATTTATTTCCTTTTGTCCTCCATCCTATCTACAGTCCTATTAATTCTTTCGTTTGCCCCGTCATTAATCACTCCTAATTCTATTTTGTATTTCTTTTACCCTTCCTTTCTTTCTCTGCTCTCTATTACTTTATTTTCTTAATTTAAGTGCCTTTCCTTCTCTTTAACATCTAGTTTTTCTCTTTATCTTCCATTTTGTTTCATTTCTGGATTTTTACTCTTTTTCACATACCTTTCTTTTTCCCTCGTATGAACGAATTTATCGATAACTTTTGGTTGATGCTACTGCAATTAAGATATTTGACTCCAGTTCAAGTAAATACCAGGGGCCTATTGCATAAAAATACTAGTGACAAGTGACAATTTACCAATATATGGATGACAAACGACAAGTCTTAGTAATTTCTGTTGCATAACACAATTTTACTAATTTGTCATGACTAGCATATTTTACAAATGAAAGGTAGCCATATTAACAAATTCTGTTTTAGAATATTGCGAAAAAAGGTAGTCAGCAATAAAATCGTATTTTTAAAGTATTATTTAATTTTGCATTTATTTAATTAAGACAGAAGAAATACAATCGTAGTCTGTGATGCACACAAAATATCCAACATTTTTGTGTTTCATTGTTATAAAAATTTCGCGAAACTATCTTCGCGTCATGTTTCTCAATAAAGTAAGAGAAGAAAACGATATATTACTGCAGTGTTTAGACAGTTTTTTCCAATTTAACAAAGGAAGTAAAATCAAAATAAATGGGAAGAACTTCACAAGTGTGATCAATCAATTGATCTGGTGCTACCGGTACCGATATTGGAAGTAAGTTATACACGAGCGACAATTTTGCTGAACTTAGGAAGAGAGCTGTGATATGTATTTACATATTATTTTTTCAAATGAATATTATTACTAATTTTTAAATTATTATTATTATTATTATTATTATTATTATTATTATTATTATTATTATTATTATTTATTATTTAAAAACAGGGTTTGTTTACTATTAAAATAGTCTTTTCTTGATTAGGGGCCTATAGGTAAAATCGTGTTGCAGAACCTAAATAAGGCACTGCAGTAGCAAGCAATATCTCAAATATAATTTTTGACTTGTGAAATCTTTCATTAAACTGGAACTAAAATCAGTATTTATTCTTGACCTGTTTTCCTCTGCCTATATATGAATTATCCTTCACTTTCACAGCTTGAAGATGAAGTTATATTACATTAAAAATGTTATTTCTACATTTTTAAGAAAGTTTACCAAGAACAAAGAATTGGTAGAAAACGTGCTCGCGATTCTATTTTACAAACGACAAATTTTTATCACAGTCTAGTATATACAGTCACGAAGCTCAATACGTAGGGAATATGCATCCATAGATAGTTGCTAACCACTAGGATCGCTACTATCGCCTCATCACACGATGCGAAATAGTACCGGCACAGTCTATTGTTCCTAGTATCCTGAACAACTCAAGCTTCGTGACTGTATATACTAGACTTTTTATGCAACAGTTCGTTGTTAAAAAAATAAAACTGTCAGTATCAGTGCTTGTCACTTGTGACAAATTTACCAAAACAGAATTATGCAACGGAAGTGACTTCTTTTTTTTTTCGTTGTTGGTAACTCTATAGCATCTAGTAGTGCTTTATGGTTGTGCTAACAGATGGAGTTACTTGTCAACAATGTGACGCTGAAACGTGTATTCAGGTTACTGCCTAGCGATAGTCCTGATATATTGTATTATATATTTTTGATGACTGGCTAATATTAATATTAACCCGGCACACTCACATTCATACAAACCTTTTGCGTCAAAATAAAACAGGTGATAAAGGAGCCTAAACTGAGTATTTTGATATTGAGAACCAATGCTCAAAAATGCCTATTTGAGGCGCCAAGATATCTTGAACGAGAAATACGTTTCAGAAACGTTTTTGTAAGCTGCTCTGGTTTTCATAACAAACAGTTGCCTATCGCGTCGAGCGTTTTGTGATTCTAGCTTGCAAAACAAATCACAATCGCCATAGGTAATCGGAATTGATTTTTGCAGCTTCGTAATACTTTCTCTAACGGGAAAGTAAAACGTCGTGCTCGGCAAAGCTTCAGACCGCGCACGGGTACTATCATGTGTTGCAGTTCATAATTTGAACCCAGCTGGCTGCAAAGTTTGGAGACTTTGTACTGATTGAGCTATAAACAAGATATAATTAGAAACTGCTGTCATTTTCTTGACGAATAGCGTTTCCGCGGCTTAGAGCTGTGCCATTTATAACCTATTTATTTTGGAGGACTGGTTCTAATTAACGTTTGTTTACTGTCTCCGTGATCTGTGATTTTAAAATCGCCGCCATGCCGACATGTTTCACTGACTTAGGTTCATGGCCCGATGTCATCGGGGCACATAAATGTCATCACCATCACATCTGTCTGATTTCTCAACAATGCTATTCTTGTACTGAGTTGGCGTTTTATAGACCCTCTTTGACCTATAGTTCACTTGCAAATGCTTTCCTTCAGAATAATTTTCGATGGTCGAGTGGTTATGTTCATTAAACTCGAGATTCTGGAGTTCACAACTGGCAGAAGACGTTGTATTTTTTAAGGCGGATACAAATCTTTAGCATCAACTCCTTTGGAAAGGAATAAGGCCCGTAACACACTTGAAGAGTTTTCGCCAGCGAGAAATGTGTTGCGAGAAAATTAAAAAATTGATAACATGGATTCAAATGGACGTCCACACACTGGAAGAGATTCTCGCTCAAGGCAAAAAACCTCGCGCGAGTTTCTCGCTGGAATCTGTAGCTCAGCGAATTTTCTTGACACATTTATCAAAGATTTTTGATATTTATACTCTTTATGACGATTGAAGGTAGAAAAAGATATCACAGGTGGCCATGAATTGTATTGTTTTTATTTGAAAATAAGGAAAGATGGCTGATAATTGCAGTCAGAAACTTTTCGAACTTGTACGATGTCACCCGTAGGCCTATTTATATGATACACGGGATGAAAACTATAAAAACACGAAACTTAAAGAAGAAATCTGGAGATAAATATCAGATTATCTGAAAATAAATAGGGCTATACTTTATTTTGATGAGATTTAATAGTATTGATTAAAAATTTGAAATAATGTATCTATATGTCTTAATAGTTTACATAATTTTAATCAGAACATAGCAAAGAATCCTCTATCATATCATGAATTGCAAAAAAAACTGTGGTCCATTAAACCTGAAATAACGCCTAAAGGTATCATCATTCAAATCGAAACCAGTGTCCAAAACTCGCCCTTATTTTCGTAAGATACAATGTGATTTTCAGACATTTCTGGCTTTAATTTTAGGCCTACTTTTTCTTTTCATTAACAAAATATGTTCATGTAACTCCATTTCCTCCTCATCTGAATACTCAGTAGTAAAGTACGACAATATACTTACAGGTTATATATTTAAGTACGACAGTATACGTAAATACATAACTTATAATATTTCCCCCAACGAGTCATTACTATAATCAGAAAAATGCTTTCTGCATGAAGCCAGATGATGATAGCGAGGTGTGATCTGTGATAGCGAGAACTCGTCAAGTGTGTTACGGGCCTAAAGCATTCGAAATTCTGCCTAAATAAAGCTTATACATTAGAAATGGATTTCACACTAGGGGAATGGTAGGAACCAGGAAGAAAAACAACTATGCCATCAACAGATATTCTTCCCTTTTTCTTTATTTCTTTCTTTGACTGTGGTGTAAAGAAGTTAATTTTACTAATTTGTCATGACCTAATTTATTCTTATATTTGATGGACAGGTGGTTGGACTCCTGCAACTTTAGATTGGTATGATACCACAGCTCGTCATGTTGGCAACGGACCGAAATGAATGTCGTCAGATTTCCATTCGTATTCTTATCGGTATGTGTTAACAGTGTTGACTTGTGCTTAAAGTAAAACTCTGGCCCATATTTTTTCAACCTTCATGATGATGAGGCCCCATTTTTCCTCTCATCACTTTAGTGCGGTTCCCTGGCCTAAAATGTAGAGGAAAATGTAGAACAATCATAGTAATGTGAAATTTGCTATAAATTAAAACAAACAACTTAATTATGTTTTTATTTAACGCAAAATGGTTGTCGGATGTTTCAATTTTCATAGAATAACTTTTTGAATTGTTATTATGAAACCATATTATTATTATTATTATTATTATTATTATTATTATTATTATTATTATTATTATTATTATTATTATTATTATTATTGAATTGAACGGGTTACATCAGCTGCTTGTCTATGCAGATGACGTGAATATGTTAGGAGAAAATCCACAAACAATTAGGGAAAACACGGGAATTTTACTGGAAGCAAGTAAAGAGATAGGTTTGGAAGTAAATCCCGAAAAGACAAAGTATATGATTATGTCTCGTGACGAGAATATTGTACGAAATGGAAATATAAAAATTGGAAATTTATCTTTTGAAGAGGTGGAAAAATTCAAATATCTGGGAGCAACAGTAACAAATATAAATGATACTCGGGAAGAAATTAAACACAGAATAAATATGGGAAATGCCTATTATTATTCGGTTGAGAAGCTTTTATCATCCAGTCTGCTCTCGAAAGATCTGAAAGTTAGAATTTATAAAACAGTTATATTACCGCTTGTCTTTATTGAGTGTAATTAGTTACCACTGCCACCGGGTATATACCCATTGCAGTGTGAATAAATTACATACATACATACATACATACATACATACATACATACATACATACATACATACATACATACATACATACATACATACATACATACTAGAAAAAAAATGAAATTTCATCAAAATCCTAGCCCTATTCATTATAGCCTACTCGTATTATTAACATTTCACTTTACACTCCATTCTCCTGTAACTTCATCCCTCTTAGAGCCAAATATTTTTCTAAGAACCTTATTCTCAAACACCCTTAATCTTTGTTCCTCTCTCAAAGTGAGAGTCCAAGTTTCACAGCCATACAGTACAAGCGGTAATATAACTGTTTTATAAATTCTAACTTTCAAATTTTTTGACAGAAGACTAGATGACAAAAGCTTCTCAACCGAATAATAACAGGCATTTCCCATATTTATTCTGCATTTAATTTCCTCCCGAGTGTCATTTATATTTGTTACTGTTGCCCCAAGATATTTTAATTTTTCCACCTCTTCAAAGGATAAATCTCCAATTTGTATAGTTTCATTTCGTAGAATATTCTGGCCACGAGACATAATCATATACTTAGTCTTTTCGGGATTTACTTCCAACTTCTGGAGACGGCCTCCAGATATGGAGGGTAGCTGCGAATATATTGAATAAGCAGTCGCGGACAGCCGGTAAGGAGTGGTCCTCCAGCTTGGGGGTTGGGCGAAGGGCTAACAACCCATCACCATAAAAACAGCTTGTTACGAAACCTAACCTTGTGAAACTATATTATATTATTATTATTATTATTATTATTATTATTATTAGTATTATTATTATTATTATTATTATTATTATTATTATTATTATTATTATTATTATTATGTTCGCGGTCCCCATTAAGTTGACTGCGACCCCCCGGTTGAGAATCACTGCTCTTGACCAGGATTTCTCAACCCTTATGGCTCACGTATCAGTAAATCTGTTCTTTCACCGTACTTGCAAGTAATATTCAGACGAAAAGGGTACATTCACAAATTAAAAATGGTGTAAGTGCATATTATCTCGAGTTCCTATAATGTTACAAACTTTATCAGTGTTTTCCTAAGACATTTCATTTATTTATTTATTTATCCATGATTGGTATCCAAACTGGTCTTTATTTCATCGTCCTTACCAGCCTAAAAATGACTTTAATCACAACAGTGAATTAATCGGCGGTTCCTCTATATGAGCACAGGAGCACGTGAACATCTTAAAAACCAACAATAATCATACGTATTACAGTATTAATATTATTACATCTATTACTTTCCAATGTGTAATGACGTTCCTACATTTTTCGTCTCGAGAAAATGTCCCGTTCGAGTGTCGTGCGTCTTTAAATCTCCATTGGACAGGTTGACAGCAGCTCGCACAATTTTTCTCTAGCAGGGTGGAATAGCCTGAGGCGAGAATATTTTCTAGTTTGTTGCAATGGTTACAATAGCTCTGCTCGCACAGGTCTTAACGTGCTAGTGACAGAGAAAGAGAGATGCTCCATCTCTCTTGGGTTTGGCATCCTGTTCCTTTCTCCCTCTTTCCTCGTTTTCTTTCTTTACTCTTTCTTTTCAAAATACCGTTACGCGCGGGGGCTGATTCTGTTGTCTTTTGTTCAGCAAAGTAAGGAAAATACAAGCTGCATTGGTGAGTATTGAAAGCTGAAACAGTAACACTTGAAGTTTGGAGACGGACGTGTGTTAAATTAAAAGAGGATTGAAACATTCCTCCGTAACACCATGACAGAAGACCGATTAAGTACATTGGCTATGTTGGCAGTGAAAAAAAACTTGTTAACAACATTAGAGACTTCAATAATAAAATTATTGATAAGTTTGCATCTCTCAAAACTAGGCGCATGGAGTTTCTCTACAAATAAATCCAGATCTTCAACACCATCTACAACAGTGAATTAATTTTACTCTACTCTTGTTTAATGGTTTTAATTTTGGTTTATATGCGTAGATTTGGTACACGCATATTAGACCTCGTTTATCTCTGACGTGTGACTCACCTATACGAGAATATATCAATGTGATCATTATTCATATTTCTTTTGTAAACACCCATCAAAGAAAGGCGCGAGCCGCCACTGGAATTAAAGTTTTTAATTTACTGCTATGAATTAAAAGCTTTTCCTTGACTATCAACACATTGGCAACCATAAAATCCATACATTCATTCATTTATAACTTTCTCAGAAACAACACATTACAAAGAAAAGCCGGCAATTTAAAATTGAATTTACGGCAGATACCAGTAATGGATAAAATATTGTATAACACACTAGAGTAAACAGATTTTACTCTCTTATACTCTAAATTACTATAAATTTGATTGATTAATTTTTTATTTATTTATTTATATTTTATTATATTTTTTATATTTCATATTTTATTTTATTAATTTTTTATTTTATATTTTCTTTTATATTAATTTTTTTGTTTTTATTTATTTTATTATTTAGTTATCTTATTTTTTAATTAATTTATTTTCTTTCATTTTTATTTCTGTTTATTTTTTATTCACTTTTATTTGTTTTTTTATTATTTATTTATTTATTTATTTATTTATTTATTCATCTGTATACCCATTTATTTATTTTTACTTTCTGTATTTTTATTTAATTTATTTATTTTTATTTTCTGTATTTTTATTTAATTTATTTATTCATTTGTAT
Organism: Periplaneta americana; assembly: GCA_025594305.2. Classification (NCBI taxonomy): domain Eukaryota; kingdom Metazoa; phylum Arthropoda; class Insecta; order Blattodea; family Blattidae; genus Periplaneta; species Periplaneta americana. Next base: position 8,297,976 of record JAJSOF020000036.1, on the reverse strand, counting down.
ATCCATTTATTTATTTTTGTTTTCTTTATTTTTTATTTAATTTATTTATTCATTTGCATATCCATTTATTTATTTTTATTTTCTGTATTTTTGTTTAATTTATTTATTCATTTGTATATCCATTTATTTATTTTTACTTTCTTTATTTTTATTTAATTTATTTATTCATTTCTATATCCATTTATTTCTTTTATTTTCTGTATTTTTATTTAATTTATTTATTCATTTGTATATCCATTTATTTATTTTGATTTTCTTTATTTTTATTTAATTTATTTATTCATTGTATATCCATTTATTTATTTTTATTTTCTTCATTTTTATTTAATTTATTTATTCATTTGTATATCCATTTATTTATTTTTACTTTCTTTATTTTTATTTAATTTATTTATTCATTTCTATATCCATTTATTTCTTTTATTTTCTGTATTTTTATTTAATTTATTTATTAATTTGTATATCCATTTATTTATTTTTTTTTTCTTTATTTTTATTTAATTTATTTATTCATTTGTATATCCATTTATTTATTTTTATTTTCTTCATTTTTATTTAATTTATTTATTCATTTGTATATCCATTTATGTATTTTTATTTTCTTTATTTTTATTTAATTTATTTATTCATTTGTATATCCATTTATTTATTTTTATTTAATTTATTTATTCATTTGTATATCCATTTATTTATTTTTATTTAATTTATTTATTCATTTGTATATCCATTTATTTATTTTTACTTTCTGTATTTTTGTTTAATTTATTTATTCATATGTATATCCATTTATTTATTTATTTTTATTTAATTTATTTATTCATTTGTATATCCATTTATTTATTTTATTTATTTTTATTTATTCATTTTATATCCATTTATTTACTTTTATTTTCTTTATTTTTATTTAATTTATTTATTCATTTGTATATCCATTTATTTATTTTTATTTTCTGTATTTTTATTTAATTTATTTATTCATTTGTATATCCATTTATTTACTTTTATTTTCTGTATTTTTATTTAATTTATTTATTCATTTGTATATCTATTTATTTTTGCTTTATTTTTTTATTTTTTATTTAATGGGACAACGAAATGTAAGATTTTAGAGTGTTTATTGAAGACAATTATTTAACCACGATGTCTAAAAACGGAAAGACTTCAGCTGGCATGTGAGTGCACTCCGTTGTCTACCTGGCTTTTCCCCAACCATCGCTTTCCCGCTCACCTTCAAGTTAAGTGGGTACCAGCGGTTGCAGCCGAAATCGTGTGTTGCCATGGGCGTAGAATACGTCACTCGTGAGTGTAACCCAGCCTATAATTAACAGTAACAGCTCCCCTATCTCAGTGAATGCTTGGCTCCGTGGTAACCAGACTGCCAGTCTCTTACAGTGTTTTCCCCAACTGCCTTACAATTTATTACAGACTATCTAAGTCTGATATTTTTTCAGCATTTCGTAAATATTATAACTGGACCATAGAAAGAGTCATGACTAGAGTCCGCGAAGTGCATGTTGCATGTGACATTCTAAACTAAAGGTTACATTCTTTGAGAATGACATCCTAGTCGATTTTTACATACAGTACATACTATAAAATCCTGTTTTAAATACGCAATAAATCTGAAACGAAGCCATGATGAGGATGATATTTACATTATGATTTGTGGAAGTAGAAACAACCATGCTAATCTCTGAACATTAGTGGTCAAAAGTTGTTCCAAATGTCCATAAACTTAAATACAGTATTTGAGAGACGATTCTGAAGAATAAAATGCCTGTGGATATTTTCTAGTCTGAACAGCAGTTCGATTTCTTTGAAGCAATTCAGAGAGACGTGCTGGAATGTACATACAGTATATCCCATGCCACATGCGATCTTCTTGTTTGCTAATGTAATTTACATCTCCAGGCTTGACAACAGCGCTGGTTCGGAACAGTCGCGTTCACATGGCAACCCGCCTTGTTTACTCTTTGACGTGTTTACGTGAATCAGCACCTTTACAAGTCTGCAGATCTTCCTTAATTCTCTTGGATTCGGTCTAGTACTTATCAACACTGAGAATAATGTCACGCGTTCTTCTGAATGTTACCCATGCTAGCTAAGTCAGTGAAGGTTATTGGCTTCGAGAGTCCATTCCCTGTCATAGTGGAATTGATCAGATTCTTACTGGAATTAGGTTATGGTTATTTGTGCTCTCTCTTTATTTGCGATTTATCCAAGAGTATCCCTTATATGAATTGTTGCGTCTGCCATTAATATAATCAGTTTCCGATATGAAGAGTTCGCGGGAAAAACGATGAATGTCACAGTTTTGTTAAGGTTGATGTCATTATCTAATTCAAGGATCACTACGAAATTTAATGTTGTTCTTATGAAAAATGGTAAAAAGGAGAATTATCACCACGAAAACAGTAATCCTTTCCTTTATTTTCTATAGAAAACAGCACTACATCTTGCAGTTATAGACTCAATTAGATCATTATTTAATACTTACTTACCGGCTTTTAAGGAACCCGGAGGTTCATTGCCGCTCTCACATAAGCCCGCCATTGGTCCCTATCCTGAGCAAGATTAATCAAGTCCCTACCATCATATCCCACCTCCCTCAAATCCATTTTAATATTATCTTCCCATCTACGTCTCGGCCTCCCCAAAAGTCTTTTCCCCTCTGGTCTCCCAACTAACACTCTATATGCATTTCTGGATTCGCCCATACGTGCTATATGCCCTGCCCATCTCAAACGTCTGGATTTAATGTTCCTAATTATGTCAGGTGAAGGATACAATGCGTGCAGCTCTGCGTTGTGTAACTTTCTCCATTCTCCTGTAACTTCATCCCTCTTAGCCCCAAATATTTTCCTAAGAACCTTATTCTCAAAAACCCTCAATCTCTATTCCTCTCTCAGAGTGAGAGTCCAAGTTTCACAGCCATACAGAACAACCGGTAATATAATTGTTTTATAAATTCTAACTTTCAGATTTTTTGACAGCAGACTAGATGACAAAAGCTTCTCAACCGAATAATAACAGGCATTTCCCATATTTATCTGCGTTTAATTTCCTCCCGAGTGTCATTTGCTATTGTTACTGTTGCTCCAAGATATTTGAATTTTTCCACCTCTTCGAAGGATAAATCTCCAACTTTTATAGTTCCATTTCGTACAATATTATTTAATCCTTAACAGAAATCTTCATCGTTTTTCCCGCGAACTCTTCATATGATACTGCCTACTTTTTTAATTAATTACAGTTTCTCCTTCTCACCAATGATGATTACTTCGATTTATTTTCATAATTCATTAGTATTTTATGGACGCATGGAGAGAAATATGTTATATTATCTATAGTAATCTCACTAGAGGTTGTGATTTATCTAGAGAAAATCAAAACTCGAGTGGGATTTAATTGACTATTACACGATTAGAAGAAAGTATATGTATAAAAATTAGAAGAAATAAAGTACTCTAATACAATAAAATATGAATCGACTTATTAAAATACTAAACTGTCTTAAAAATGTGTTATTGAACCATCTCATCATTACAAAAATATTCCACTAGATGACAGTAGTGTATTATGATCAGTTGTTCTCTTGTTATCATTTGTGCCAACTATACAATCTTCATTCAACTCTGTGGACGATTACTATAGTCCGGGTCAGCTTACTTCATACCCTAAGGGTGAAACCAAACCATTTTTCCCCCATTACTACATATGCTAGTGGATTGTGGTGCTTTTATAGTTTGCAGGTTGAATTTTCTTTTGCCAACTTCGTTTCGAATTTCGACACTGACAAATACTACAAATGGTAGTGATTTTGTAACTGGTATGTTGGCAGCTGAGACAAATATCAACAATATTTGTCGGTACTGGAGTTCCATGAAATTGAAATTGTACTAGATTTCTGAGTCGATTACTGGAAGCTAATGAAATTTGAACATAATAATAATTAATTAATATTAGTATTAATAATAATAATAATAATAATAATAATAATAATAATAATAATAATGATTTATTCAACCTGGCAGAGTTAAGGCCATACGGCCTTCTCTCACACTCAACCAGGAGTAAAAACTACAAATTTACAAAGTACACTACAATTTTACACACAAAACTGAATAAGATAATAATAATAAAATGTAAACAACAAGTAAGAAGAAATCAGACATAATATATAACATACAGAAAGAAAGGAAAAAGCATAATAAATTGTGAACAGCAGGTCAAAATAAATGAGGCATACGAAGTATAAAAATAAGACAATTATTGATAATAATAATAATAATAATAATAATAATAATAATAATAATAATAATAATAATAAATAAGAATAGTAATGATAATGATAATAATAATAATAATAAAATAATAACAGGCCTAATAGTAATTATAATACTAATAGTAGTAATAAAATAGTGCAGTACAAAGCATACAATGAATACAATATTTTTAAGTACACACAGTAAGGAAAATTATGTTTATATATAGCTCAACTTATCACATTAGAGATATACCATTATCGGAAAATATGAAAACAAAAATATAAAATAAGTTAAATATCACTAGAACATAAAAAAATGTGAATACGTGGAAACATGCAATACAACACTTGTCATAATAGTAAGTTAGTTTGGCAACTCGTCATAAGATAATTTTCTAACTTGGATTTGAAAGATTTCAATGTTCGGCAGCCCTTGACTTCAGGCGGCAGAGAGTTCCAGTGACGAGAGGTAGCAACAGTGAAAGATGAGGAATACAGAGATGATAATATTAATACGTAATAGTTATTTTATGTGTTGCGTTGTGGTTATAATTCAAGACTATAGTCAGGTAAGTTTTCGGAGTTAGTACTAATAATTTCATGTGATCAAACAAAATACATTTTTAGGTTAGGTCTCGTGAGTTAATTGTTTAGTCAAACCGATGGATTTCGTAGGTATTCCCAGACAAAATACTTGACATGTTGATCCCTTTCTCGTATAGTTTACCTACGAAAATATGTTACAAATTATTGAATTATTTGGAATAACCTTCCAACATAAAGTACGGTAAGTAAATAAATCATTTACTACATAGGATCGTGTGAAATCTGGTAACAGTTGGCAACACTGACAAGACGGCAATATTTGCTGTTTAGGAACTGTTCTTATGTGACCCTCATTATAGTCAATAAGGCTTTGTGGATTCAGTTTCATTGTTATTAAAACAGTTGCATTCCACTTCAATTATCAATATAATAATTATATTAAACAATCTCTGATACGTGACTATCCATAATCTCATACAGCAGAAGCAACAATATAACCTAAATAATATAAACAAGATAAATGATAGAAAAGTTTTAATTAAGGATTATGATATAAACATGAATCATTTTAGAAGGTACAATTATTGAAAGTACAACGTTGGCAAACAAAGAAACAAATGCTAGTTGAGGTGATAAAAATTGTAAGATAAGCAGCCATGATTGGTTGAAACACGTCGTTTCGTACCGTTTTATTGGTCAAAAGTAGTGTAACGTAGTAAAAGTGCAATAGTAAATATAAATTGAAATCTAGCAAGCCTACCGTCACGGTCATAATGAAGCAGAGGCTGGAATTGGAATGAAGAGTGAAATAAAATCTGGGGAAATCTAGCACCATAAGTCGCCTCGCCAACCTAAAATTGTATAGCAGCGATGTCATTCCGTTCTATTACTTGTGCTGTTCTTCAATTTCGTTCCAGCAACAGTACGCGTTCAAATCTTATCTCCCCTGACATCCCTCTGCTACCTGCAGTCTTATGCTAGACGTCATAGGGGAGTACAAAATTAATACAGTGCATCACTCGCCCTCATGCTAAAGAGGAAAGAGCATTGAAGTCATAACAATATTCTCAATTATTTCAATTTTAAGACCAAGTTTCATGTCACTGAACCGTATGCTTCAAAAGTTATTTAGGTGGTGCGGGACTTTTAACTAATGCTGTATAAATTAATTACAATTTATTTATTTCTGATGATTATTATTGTACATGACGTACCTCAGGCACTCATAACATGAATAGTCTCATTTGTATGATTGCGATTTTCCCTACAACTACAATCCTATAGAATATGTCAGATAAATTCTTTGGAAAGAATCCAGTATAGGGCAGCTAAATTTGTTAAAGGTAAAAGAGAAGATGGAAACGATACGATAAAAGAACTTATGAGAAACTTTGGAAAACAGACGTAGGAAAACTAGAATAACATCACTGTATAGAGCACATGTAGGTCAGAAAGCATGGCTAGACATAACGGCTCGGTTAGAAAAGCCAACGTACTATGGTAGGAACGATCATGATTTTAAAATCAAATGTAGGAAACAGAAAACGGATGTAGGTAAATTCTCATTTTAAAATAGAACTGTAAATGATTGGAATGACCTACCTGCACCGGTCTTTGAGGGCTGTCCTTCCTTAAGGAGATTCAAGAATAACTTAAGAAGTTGTGTATAAAGTGCGAATTAAAATTAAGGTGACATTTAACATTTAATTTTTTAAGGTGACATGTATTTATTTAGCCTGACGAGTTACTCCCTTGGTTTGAATTGTAAATTATTTAAAAATAGCGTGTAAGAGGGCCTTAGACTAGAAATGTTTAGTTTAAATGTAGTTCTGTTTATAAGTACAGTATGCATAAGGGTGTAATTATTTGACTTATTTGAACTGTTGTATCAGTGAAGCGAGGTGAGTCAGTGAAGTTATGGTTTTACAGTGCAGTGAATAGTTCCGATCAGTGATAATTTATAGCGTCAATGAAATGTGTTCTATAGTGTCAGTGAAATGTGTTATACAGTGTCAATGCAATGTGTTATAGAGTGTCAGTGAAATATGTCCTAAAGTGTCAGTGAAATGCGTCATAGTGCCACTACAGTGAGTGAGATGAGAGTAAAGTGAAAGACTATTGAAACTTATGTAGGGCCTATTCATATGTAGGTTGTATTGTAAAATTAGGTGTTTTATGTTTTATTATTATTGTAATTATTGTGTTAAATTGTATTGTGTATTGTAAATTTTATTGTGTATTGTTTATGATTTTATTGTGTATTGTTTATCATTTTATTGTGTATTGTTTATTTTGTGTATACCACTGCCACCGGGTGCTTGCCCACTTGCAGTGTAAATAAATACATACATACAATCCTGTCCTTACTGTAACACTTTCTACACCCCTGCCTGAACTCTGCGTAGTCGTGCAGTTATATGTTGTCTTTTACAGAAGAAAACGCGGCGACTGAATAAATTCAAAATCATAAGTTGCCGTGGTAATTTCATGTTTAGTGTTGAATAGTATCTACTTGGATTCAAACCCTAGTTACTATGCTGAGAAACTGTCAGCAGTCACAATGGGACATTCACAGAGATGTACTGCACAGCAGAATACTGCTGTGTCACCCTCTCGACCTAAAGAATGTCAATCGGGATGCAGAGATATCCAGTTTCTTGTGATACCCCTGGAAAACGAGTTGCTGTGTGCTGAGGAGCAACATAGGTTCCAGGGTCATGCGTCGACGTCATAGCGGATTGATAATGCTACTTCATTGCAATCCATAATTATCTCCAGGTCCTACTTATTGTTTGAACCCGGAGATAGTCTGTTTCCAAGCGCACGTTGTGACACAGCCGTCGTTCCAATTCCTTTCGCGTTCACTTGTTTGCATCGATGACTTTATCCAAGGTCTAGGTGAGAATAGGCGTACGTGGAAATGGAGGTGTGTGGCCAGCACGACCAATAGCAAGCGCTCCCCCTCCACACCTGAACTTCAAACAGCTGATCACACCACTTGGAAGTCAGTCTCCCCACTTGACTTGTTTTTATCTACGCGTTTGTTTTGTTTGAACTTGAAATGTATTTCGATTCCGAGGCCACCACACGAAACAGAATGACGAAATATTTAATTTTATGTGCGTAATGTTCGTTTACAAAACTCTATTACCATTTCGTGGAATTGTAGGCAAATACTGCTTTAGTGAAGATTTCACTGAATGCAGACCCACACTACTATTATTTGCATTTACAATTCCAACGTTTCTCTGTTTTCTTCAGAAGAAAAACATAGAAAACACATTTCCTGCCTACTGTGGACCGTGCTGTTAGCAGCACCTAAGATACTACTACTTGGAGTGACCTTCGTATGTGGGAAATTTAAAAAGCGATCTCAGAATTATATTATTGAACTACTCTAAATCTACTGTATATGTCAAGAAATTACAAATATACCTACCTAATACTAGTGGCTTGTGCAGCAAATGATGCAAACTAAGTTCATTAGACGTTCAAATAAACATTTTTCAGATTTATTTTCAATGAAGAATACCAGACATTCTGAAAGTTATTTGCTTCCATAATAATGAAAGATACTCTCTCTCGAGCCAATACTGAAGAAAACCACGCATATAAATATCTACACCACACCGCCATTATATATATGAAAAAGACCCAACCCCACTTGATTAATAACTATAAAAATATTTTATTTTTAATAATATTATTATCTTACGTAAGTTTTATAGCTTTCAGTGATGGTGCCACATTAATAGCAATTGTAATTTTTCACGCCCTTTTCTTTGTTTCCCTTCTTTAAAATTTAATATCTATGTTTACACATGTATAATAATTTTTTGAGGATATACTGAGTCCGTAAGGGCTACCCTCAATGGGGGGCAGTTTAGTATTATTTTATTGTACTATATAGCCGCCACTCAGTAAAATGTAGAAATCAAAATCTACATCTACTTATATAACCCCAAAAGTTTCACTTTCATATTATCATCAATATAGTAGCATTAATATGTATAATTAATGAAAGATAGTCACATCATGGCATTAACTACAATAATATTTCATTTCTAATGGTAATAATGTCATCAAACCACCTCAAGTTTTGTAGTTTTTAATATCCAATACACAGCTGTACCCAGAAAATTACACACTATAGAATCGAACCTGTAAATTATTTTTAGTAAGTTAAGTTTTTAATAACCAATTTAATTTGAGTTCTAAATATGTCAGCATTGTTGCAGATCATGGCCTTCGTATAATATTGTTTACTGTAGTGTGTGTTTTGTTTTATTCTGAAATGCAATTAGCTAGTTTTCAAAACTGACGACAGATGGATTTTGGAAAATAGGAAAATTATGTTGAAAAATTGACATTTTACTGAAAACTACTATTTTTCTGAAAAACTTTGAGTTCCAAGCTTCAAAATGAGGGGCCATTTATTAAAATCCGTTCAGCTGTTTTCCCGTAATTTCCATTACCAGTTCAAATTATATATATAGATGCTGAAATACAATATTTGGAGCTGTGCTACTAAGAAAAAATTGACAAGAGAATTACGGTACCCAGGAGCTGTGAGCAGTGTGGGATGAAGTTAAATGTAAACAAGAAGACCAAGGTAAACTTGCGAATTCTAAATGAGGCAGTAAAGCAAGTGAACAGGTCCAAATATTTGGGGTGTACTATAAGCAGTAACATCAGCTGCTGCCAGGAAGTCAAAAGGAGGATAGCAATGGCAAAGGAAGCTTTTAATAGAAAAAGAAGCATCTTCTGCGAACATCTGGAAAAATAACTAAAGAAGAGATTACTGAAGTGATTTGTATGGAGTGTGGCATTGTATGGGGTAGAAACATGGACATTACGACGAAGTAAAGAGAAGCGAATAGAAACATTTGAAATGTGGATATGGAGAAGAATGGAACGTGTGAAGTGGACAGACAGAATAAGAAATGAAGCTGTGTTGGAAAGAGTGGGTGAAGAAGGAATGATGCTGAAACTGATCAGAAAGAGAAAAATGAATTGCTTGGGTCACTGGCTAAGAAGAAACTGCCTACTGAAGGATGCACTGGAAGGAGTGGTGAACGGGAGAAGAGTTCGGGGCAGAAGAAGATATCAGATGATAGACGATATTAAGATATATGGATCATATGAGGAGACAAAGAGGAAGGCAGAAAATAAGAAAGATTGGAGAAAGCTGGGTTTGCAGTGAAAAACCTACCATTGGGTAGAACACTAAATGAATGAATGAATGAATGAATATCGTTTCGAGATTAAAATTAAAATTGAATAAAATATTTATATTTAAATGTATATAATATAATCGTTATACCATTACTTTATTGCTATATTGCAAGAGTATCCCTTACAGTACATTTTTTTATTCGTGAACTGCACTGAGTTAGACGTCTTTACTTTTATGAAACAAGTGTATTGCATTAGGTGCGTCTATCTCTATATGACAAATTTTTTATCAGACCTACTTGCTGACCATTGCCAATTTTTTTGGCGATATTGGAAAATAGCTACAACGTCACTCTCTCTCATGAAATATGCTCGATATTCTTGCATTGCCTATTTTCTGCCGGTAGTCAGCTTATGGCTTGCACCTATTATGACGTCACATTCAATACCGCTTCAAGGTTATTACCAATAAATGGCCAAAAACTAAAAAATTATTATAGGGTGTTAAAATCGGATTGCAGATTATGAAAGTCCGTGCTTTTTTACGCATTTTGCCCGCAATGTATAGATCCATCTTTCATAGCGTTGTAAATGGCAGCTGTTAAAGATGTTGAAAGTGTAGAAAAATTGTTACATGTTTTTGTTGAAAAAGTAATAAAGAATGTAATAATTATGATACAATGAAACAAACTGCATAGATAGAAAGCTCTGTATTTACTCTTTCATTTGCAAAAGGGGTTGTATGGATTTAATATGAAAAACTAATCGCAAGATCTGTGCTAAAAATGACGCTAGTCTGTAGTAATTGCACGAGTGCTGTTTCATTTTATTGATAATTTTACGAGCCCCAAGGGTGAGTGAAATTGTGCAAATGAGGTGAAACCACGAGTGCAATTTAATAAGATTGTAAAAACTAATGAAATTAAATAACTTGCGAAACCGAATTACTTACGTAAATGATGATAATTACTATAAAAACAGCAATAAGACATTATTATGTTTCCTTGTAATGAAATTAAAAAAACTGCACTCGATCACGGCATACTAAATACTATTGCCAACTACTCAGAGCGGAAATACGAAACAACAATACTTAACCTCAAAAGTAAGATACGCTGAAATGTTACATTAGCAGAATAAAAACACGAAAGGTTTTTACAGTCATTTATTTATTACTTGAAGTTACATTTATTGAAAACGCAGTTTCCAAAGTTAAATTTTGTTGGTATTTCTTGATTTTCTGTGATTGACACTGAAGTATTGTACGAGAAAAGTCTTATCAAGAAACAACCACAGTCCAGTATATACAGTCACGAAGCTTGAGTTGTTGAGAGTACTAGGAACAATAGACTGTACCGGTACTATTTCGCATTGTCTGTGATGAGGCGATAGTAGCGATCCTAGTTGTTAGCAACTATCTATGGATGCATATTTCCTACGTAATGAGTTTCGTGACTGTATATAATAGACTGTGAAACAACTGTGATTGGTTGATTTTAAGGTGGCTGGTTGAAAAAAAATGATTAGGAAAAAAGTTGTCATTTTAGTGGATGACCCCTATGGAAACATAAATGCATATCTTCACATCGACATCTGATCTATACGTATGATTGAGAGGCAAAATATGAAATTTCTTATTCTCAACCAATCCTGCTAGCGACATGGGAAAAAGGATATTCACAATTCACGATGTGTAGCATGCAATTAACGCCAAAAAATTTCCATAGTCATGATCTTTTCGCAAAATTTTCATATTTCATAAAAATCTTCATGCATTTTTCCCCATATTTTGCACAATCCCCCCCACCACATTAATATTCATATAACTGCCACTAAACCGAACTTTTCAGATGTTATAAGGAGATATTGGAGATATTATTCAGGAAGCACTTGAAAAACCCAAGCCACCCATTCCACTAACATTCCGGGATTCCCAAGGGCAAGTGAAACCTCTAAATTCCCCTTTGGAGTCATTGAACTCGAGGCGTCAATGAATTCGAGAAGCCAAAACAAAGTAAGTAGAGCTAGTTCCTTGTCCAACTTTGCATATTCTTCGGAATCGACTCATATGTATGTAAATTAATGTTTTAAAGGGTTTCCATCATCAATTTTGCTGTCTACTCAATTTCTCTTCTTTTTTAAACTTCATACAATGTAAAAAACAATATTAACCGACAGAAGGTGTACCTAATCTTTTGCCATAGAATATAGAAATGCTGTTTGTGTTGTATTACGATCAGTATTGAGTACAACCAATGTAAGAACTTTCTTTTGTTCTCCTTAGCGTGAAACATTGAGTTACCTAGTTCTTGCATTCACGTAATGATTTGATAATGCTGAAAATTGTTTAATTATTCAGATTTCTTGTATTTTATTGAGTACCATATTAAATATCTTTTGCTGACGTCCTACAAAATTTTGTCGAATATCCTTTTGAGAAGATTAACTCCATATGTAGATGAAATTATTGGGGATCATCAGTGTGGTTTCAGGCGTAATAGATCGACTATTTATGAAATTTTTTTTTGTATTCGACAGATATTGGAGAAAAAATGGGAGTATAAGGGTACAGTACATCAGTTATTCATAGATTTCAAAAAGGCGTATGACTCGGTTAAGAGAGAAGTTTTATATAATATTCTTATTGAATTTGCTATTCCCAAGAAACTAGTTCGATTATTTAAAATGTGTCTTAGTGAAACTTCCAGCAGAGTCCGTATAGGCCAGTTTCTATCTGATGCTTTTCCAATTCACTGCGGGCTAAAGCAGGGAGATGCACTATCACCTTTACTTTTTAACTTTGCTCTAGAATATGCCATTAGGAAACTTCAGGATAACACAGAGGGTTTGGAATTGAACGGATTACTTCAGCTTCTTGTCTATGCGGATGACGTGAATATGCTAGGAGAAAATCCACAAACGATTAGGGAAAACGCGGAAATTCTACTTGAAGCAAGTAAGGGGATAGGGTTGGAAGTAAATCCCGAAAAGACTAAGTATATGATTATGTCTTGTGATCAGAATATTGTACGAAATGGAACTATAAAAGTTGGAGATTTATCCTTCGAAGAGGTGGAAAAATTCAGGTATCTTGGAGCAAAAATAACAAATATAAATGGCACTCGGGAGGAAATTAAACGCAGAATAAATATGGGAAATGCCTGTTATTATTCGGTTGAGAAGCTTTTGTCATCTAGTCTGCTGTCAAAAAATCTGAAAGTTAGAATTTATAAAACAGTTATATCACCGGTTGTTCTGTATGGCTGTGAAACTTGGACCCTCACTTTGAGAGAGGAACAGAGATTGAGGGTTTTTGAGAATAAGGTTCTTAGGAAAATATTTGGGGCTAAGAGGGATGAAGTTACAGGAGAATGGAGAAAGTTACACAACGCAAAGCTGCACGCATTGTATCCTTCACCTGACATAATTAGGAACATTGAATCCATACGTTTGAGATGGGCAGGGCATGTAGCACGTATGGGCGAATCCAGAAATGCATATAGAGTGTTAGTTGGGAGGCCAGAGGGAAAAAGACCTTTAGGGAGGCCGAGACGTAGATGGGAAGATAATATTAAAATGAATTTGAGGGAGGTGGGATATGATGATAGAGACTGGATTAATCTTGCTCAGGATAGGGACCAATGGCGGGCTTATGTGAGGGCGGCAATGAACCTCCGGGTTCCTTAAAAGCCAGTAAGTACCATATTAAATATAGACAAAAGTATTAATTTCTTAAGATTTATTTTGTATATAACTATGTAAACAGTTTATTATCTGAGGAAATGGTGTATCAGTGGGATGAAATAATAGCAGGGTTAGCTATTATAGTGGAAAAATGGAATTGAACTGATACACTTTTTAAAGGTTATGGAATTGTTTTGTTTAAACAGTGGATTTATAAAGCGAAACCAATGCTCTACTGGGTGTTCAGTTCAAAGTGTGTCTTGGCTCGCTGTATGCCGTCATGTGGCTAGCCGATGAGCCTAGAGAATTCAAATTTTCCTACACTTCCGCAGAGGCGTATAACCTATGAGGCAGAAAAGTTGCCTAGCAAGTACGGCGTTCATTCTGAAGAGTACGTACCGATACGTACGGTAACGCCGGTAGTGACAGGAATATGAACTGTTTGGAAATATGTACTGTCGGGATATGGGGAGAGGGTTAAGACGATTACTTACGTATTTGTTGACATTAACTTCGACGGTCTACATGGACACGGAGCATTTGATTTGTGTTGTGGAATGTTACAGTACCGATGATAACAAATACCCTGCGTAACACAGTTCGAAAGAGGTTATGGTAGCACACAGACCGTACAGACCGCCATCTGTTGCTACGACGTTCAAGTTACAGTATACCGTACACGTTCTCAAGTTCAGATTGAAGAACGCCTTATATAATAGGCAACTTCTCTAACATATAAGCTGAAACTCGCTTCAAATCGGTGACCCAACAACAGTGACGTCATGACACACTTTGAAATGAACACCCAGTAGAGTACGAGCGATAATGTGATATGGTTACAAGTGTTTAGACAGTGAAGTTAAAAAATAGGTGATGTTCTTTCGGAAATAGTCAAGAAGGTTAGGTCTTCTATATTAAACAAGTTTAAATGCATTTATGTTATTTACGAGGAAGAATTATTTACTTAATTATGGGAAAGGTAGGAGTGAAGCTGAATGAGAAAATTAGTATGAGTAGTTATTAAGGTAGCTGGGAATAAGAGAAGTGAAGGATGATAATTAGGGTGACAAATTAGTTTGAGGAATACGTGAAAGTGGACATGAAAGACATAGTTAAGAGCAGATATTATGGTCACGATTCATCTGTGTTTTAAGTTGTACATAGTGTAAGTAAGGGAATGCTGACCCAAATATATACTGCTTTCGCTGTAAGAAAATCCTAATGTAAACATAAGCACGTTGCTATCATACCCGTGATTGGCTCCCAGTCGAAACACTCGCATGACGCAGGAAAATATAGTTCGTATTTGGAAACCATAATCTTGTATTATTTGAAAATAAAAAATTGAATCCTAGTCGTTAAATACGATGAAACATAGAACTTCAGTCATATGTAAAACTCTATGTAAAAGAAAGCTACTTTTATATTTTGTTACGTACTATTAAGGCGGATGAATACCAACAGTAATACCGAGGTAGTCTGTTCTTGTAACAAGCTGGCGTCACGTAAGCACGTGGTACTGAAGTATGGCTTCTGCATCCTCGGTGTGTGTGATTATTAAACATAGGAGGGGAAACCCTCTGAAAAGCGGTGAAAAACAAATAGTCTTAAATGTATATAATAAGTTAAGTGAGTTTTCATTACAGTAATTATAAAGTAAATGTTTCCTAAGCAAACGAATGCATAGTAGTGAGGTTAGGCCTACTTGACGAGTAACGGGAAATGTTTAACATGAAACAGAATGTACAACAATAGGCGGGGACACATACTGAGAATCTATGGCGCCAAATAGCGGCCAATGAAGCCTCACTTCAGTCACGTGCTATTGTTACATTAGGATTTTTCTTGCAGCGAAGAGATTATAGAAATGTGAAGGGTCAGCAGGATCGAATAGGCTATATTGAGAGAAATATATATCATCATATCATATCATATCATATCATATCATATCATATCATATCATATCATATCATATCATATCATATCATATATCATATCATATTTAAGGATAATAAATAAATAAATAAGGAGCGGATTCCTATGTAATTAAATATTCTTTTTGCGTGTGATAAAACACAATTAACAAAGTTAAAAATTCCGAACATGAAGTTTCAAATTTAAAACCCGAATTTTATTTCACATAAAACACATATTTTCACAAAAAAATTATGTAAATACATATTTTCAGGAAATCTATTATAAACATAAATCTTGGAGTTTTTTTTTTACTTAAATCATTGTTACAAGAAATTTTAAATATTTTAAAACTAAACCAATTATATCACTCAGAAGTACGTTATCTTTTTTAAGAATTCTTGGTTGGTTCGTGTTTCTAAACGCTGTGTGGTGTATCTGTGATCCATTTTCGTAATAGTATCGCCTCAAGTTCTGAGAACTGCTAGGCAGCATATCAGTGTTATTATTAGAGAATAAATTAACGTGGACAAGGAGGAGAGATCTTGCAACACATAATTAAGAATGTTTATTGTTGCTGAAGATGATTTCATTCCACGCTTTGTTTGTGAAACACAACAGATAAGAGCTCGGGTATGAACATTATTTAATTTAAACAAATCCTTCGCCTCTCGCTCATGTCTATCAAGTAAGGCAATATATATTATCTTGTTGTGATTTCCTGTTATCGGGCTTCGTCAATCGATATCCTTCAAGACATATTGAAAGATAGTTGTTTAAAAACGATTTGACTTTCCTATTAGCAAATCTAAGCTTTTTGTGTGACACCATAAAAACACTCGAAACATCCAAAAACCTGTTGTCTGAAACAGGGAGGTGCGTGCCGTGAAAATTAAACTAGACTCGCTACCAGGTTCAGAAGTACAAGCACTAAGGAACAAATTCTAGAATGTGTTTGGGAAAAACAGTGGATATAAAAAAATGTGTAAAGTTGCTCAAGTATTGAAGGGTGTGCCTGTAGGTGAAATTGACGGTGTTTGTATTTGTGACATTCCTCTCTTTAAATATGCACGTCTGACGTCCTGTGATGTGGAAAGATCGTTTTCACATTATAAGTCGTTGTTCAGAGATAATCGGCATGCATTTATGATGGAGAATTTGGAGATGACCTCTGCAATTCTCGGCCAACTACTAGCACTCAAGTGTGGTGGGTGACTAGCTACCTAGTAACACTTTTTTTTCCAAGCTAAGTAAGGTATTTTTGTCATATTTAAATATATATATATATATGTTATTTTTAGCAAATATTTTCGTACTTTTTAGCACATAAAATAAATATATTTACATTTTTAGCACGTAAAAATCCTCTCCCTAATCATATATCATATCATATATCGATGTAAACCTGCTCCAAATGGTTTAGGAACGAAAATATTTTAGCATTGAAATATTTATTTCATATTTTCATATTCTAATTTACCAGTTAAGGAAATGTGTAGAACAAGTGAAAGCTGCTAACATATTACTTTAGCGGTTAAAATCCGTTTACATTTCTAATTTATTTTATAGTTTAATATCACAAGTTCGTATTTTCTACAGCAAAGTTCATAAGGTAAAGTATTCTCTCATTGTGCAAACAAACAACGTAATTCGTAAATTGTTTTCCCCATACGTCGTCGTCGTCGCAGATAATAAATAGCAGGAAACGATAAGAGGAACCTCGCAGCAGGTCTGTGTTCATCAGAGCTGATGTAACAATCCGAACAGGTGCGCCTTGGTCACGTGGCTGTACTACACGATAGTAAAGAATTGAAATGCAGTACAGCTTTCCCGTAATAGCTGCAACACAACTTCTGTGTAAAGGTTTAGAGTGCGTTTCACGAATATATATATATATATATATATATATATATATATATATATATATATATAGTAGGCTTGTGCAGCAAATGCTGGTGCAAACTAAGTTTGTTAGACGTTCAAATAAAAATTTTTCAGATTTATTTTCAATGAAGAATACTTGTCTTTTTGATAGTTATTTGCTTCCATAATAATGAAACATACTCCCTCTGAATGGATTCTTTAGGCCAAATACTTTTCTTGAACCTATCCAACTTCAGTTTTTGAGTTTCAACGCGAAAACGCAAGTATCAATGTCAGGCGATAACAGTAGCTATTTCAGGTCATTGTGGATTGTAGGCAAAAGTTAAAAAAATGTCAGGTTTGCTAAGCTTTCGAACAATAGCATTTTCGTATAGCTGCTGCATGTAGAACTTGAAATGTAGAGCGTAAAATCATTTTATCCTACTAAGAGATCTTGCTGAAATGATCTGGAGACTACAAAATTTTCTAGGCCTCTTATTTTATCAGTAAGTAATACCTTTGATCTTTCCTTAGGAACTGTAATTTTTGCGCTCTCTCGAGCCAATACTGAAGACAATGACACATATCAATATCTACACTACACCTCCATTAAGTATATGAAAAAGACCCAACCCCACTGGTTTAATAAGTGTAAAAATATTTGATTTTTAATAACAATATTATTATCTTACTTAAGTTTTGTAGTTATATATAGCAGTCACTCAGTAAATTATAGAAATGAAGATCTAAATTAAGATATTCTCTACATTTACTTGCATAACCTCAAAACGTTTCACTTTCATGTCATCAATATAGCATCAATATTATGTACAATTAATGAAGAATAGACGCATCATGATACTAACTATGACAATATTTAATTTCTAATGGTAATAATGTCATCAAACCACCTCAAGTTTCGTAGATTTGAATATCCAATACACAGCTGTACTCAGAAAATTATACACTACAGAATCAGTTTGTAATAACAAATTGAATTGAGCTCTAAATATGTCGGCAATCCTGCAGGTCATGGCCTTCGTGTAATAGCCTATTGTTTATTGTAGTGTGTGTTTTGTTCTGAAATTCAATCAAGTCGGCCGTGATTCATTAAAATTAGTTCTCAAAACTGACAACAGATGGATTTTGGAAAATAGGAAAATTCTGTAGGAAAATTGACATTTCACTGAAAACTGCTACTTTTCCGAAAAACTTTGGGTTCCAAGCTTCAAAATGAGGGGCCATTTATTAAAATCCGTTCAGCCGTTTTCCCGTAATTTCCATTACCAGTTCAAATTATATATATATATATATATATATATATATATATATATATATATATATATAGATTTTTTTTTACCTTGGGGATTTAGTGAAGTGAATTTTAATGGCAGGCAGAGTAACTATCTCATGCCCCCATGTTTTAGATTGCTACCAGTGCACTTCATTAGAACCAGGTACCCAGCTTCGAAGCCGTTAGCCCTGTGAACTTACAGTCTATTTATTTTCCCCTATTATCATAATACAGGGTTGTTATCTAAGAAATTAGCAAGTTCTTTGTGATAGTAGAAGAGAAAGAGTGGGGGAAGGGAAGTGGTCCGTGACCCATTTCTTCACGAATAGAGAGGGTTGCCTCGCGACTTTTAATCCAGTAGCAGGTCAGTTTTGCAGGAGGGCGAGATGGCTACCGAACGTTTCAAAAGAAACTTCATAATCCTAGTAGAAAACTGGTGTATGTTATCATTTTATTTCATATGAATATTTAGATTATTATATTAACCAGTGAAATCAAGGTCATCCTTTACATAAGATTGTGAAATAGATAATAATAATCTTAGCCTACAGTATGTTCTGGATTTGATGGTACATTTTGTGTGAAATGTATTGCTTGCTTCGTTTTGAATAAATGTATTTTTCTTCGACTTGATGAGTCACGAAAAGAATATTATTAACATAAATGACTTTACTTACGTGTAAAGAACATAAATTTACTCGGTCACAATATGATAACACGCTAGAAAATACCACTCCACACATCATCTCTTTATTCTTCATCGTTCACTGTTGCTACTTCTCGTCACTGGAATTCTCTGCCGCCTGAAGTCAAGGGCTGCCGAACTTTAATTTCCTTTAAATGTAAATTAGAAAAATATCTTATGATGAGTTGCCAGACCTAACGCGTTGCTAATATTTAATGGAATGTGTTCCACTGTATTTATTTATTTTTTTTTGTTTCTTATTTTTATTATCTAAATCGTGTTTATTTATCACTTAACGCCAATATGTATCCCACTGTGTTGTTTTTTTATTATCAATCTATTTTTTGTGTACATTTTATTCAATTGTCGGTTTCTGGTTTAATCATGTGAATCCTACTTAATTGTAATCTAATACTAATATGTATACTAATGTGTTTATTTTTATTTTTACTGTGTACATTTTTTTAATTGAATTATCGGCTTCTGTTTTTATGTGATTCGTATTTGATTCTAACAACATTAATATGTATTTCACTATGTTTATTTTTATTTTGTGAGGTAAATTTTTATGTAACTACCTCTTTTGATCTCATTATGTACCTAAATTGTATCAGTATGCAATTACTTAATTCCGATCCAGTTTTATGTTCAACTGTGTAAGCAAGTTTTAATCCTGGTTGAGTGTAAGAGGAGGCCTTACGGCCTTAACTCTGCCAGGTTAAATAAAACCATTATTATTATTATTATTATTATTATTATTATTATTATTATTATTATTATTATTATTATTATTATATTACCGTTTCCTCTATATGGCTGTGAAACTTGGACTTTCACTCTGAGAGAGGAACATAGGTTAAGGGTGTTTGAGAATAAGGTGCTTAGGAAAATATTTGGGGCTAAGCGGGATGAAGTTACAGGAGAATGGAGAAAGTTACACAACGCAGAGCTGCACGCATTGTATTCTTCACCTGACATAATTAGGAACTTAAAATCCAGACGTTTGAGATGGGCAGGGCATGTAGCACGTATGGGCGAATCCAGAAATGCATATAGAGTGTTAGTTGGGAGACCGGAGGGAAAAAGACCTTTAGGGAGGCCGAGACGTAGATGGGAGGATACTATTAAAATGGATTTGAGGGAGATGGGGTATGATGATAGAGACTGGATTAATCTTGCACAGGATAGGGACCGCTGGCGGGCTTATGTGAGGGCGGCAATGAACCTTCGGGTTCCTTAAAAGCCATTTGTAAGTAAGAATTATTATTATTATTATTATTAACCTACCAGCTTGTTTCAGGACTTACGTAGTGTGACCGTCTTACATAATATCCCTGAATTTCTATTCCACAAATTAATAAAAACAAATAGGCCTATCTTATTTCCTTAAGAAACAAAACTTCGCATATAAACGGAATATTCTTATTGAGACATGTTTAGAATAACACTCCAGCAGTCTAGCGGCATTGAATTGAAGGTTTGCGGAATCGAGCCTTGCTGAGGGCAGGTTAAATAAAAAAAGTAACTACATTGTAAAAATATTTTTGAAGTTGATTCCATGATAAAAAAAATGTATATGCAAATATTACACACAATAAATTAAGGATCAATAAACATTTCTTTTCATATCAGTTGTACCATAAGTACGGATAACATATTAATTGCATCATTTGTAATCTTCTCCAAGTAGACAATGTAACTGTTTGAAATCATAGAATAAAATAATAATAAACATGATCATTATCATTATCAACATAGTTATATACAAACATTAACATTCACTTAATACGTTGACGCAAAAAAAAACCTATCTTCCTCTGGCTCAATACAATTGTAATAAATTCTCAAAAAGAACTATCACAATATCACTCATATCAACATATTCATATTCATATTCTTTATTTGCCTGAAGGCACAAGAATACAAGAGGCCTCGTCAATGTGATAATATAAAAAACAATATGTATTAAAAGAGTAAAAAATAATAAAATTTAACTAAAATACATCATTTAAAAAAACATCATTCATATTATAAAAGGGATTATTTTGTAGCCATCTCTTAATCTGAAATTTAAATTGTGTTTCATTAAGTGCCTTTATATTTGTAAGTATCTTGTCATATACTTTTATTGCAGTAATTACGTAGCTTGATTGTTTTTTGCAACCTGACATGTGGTACATTTAATTGATCATTATTTCTGGTTTCATAGCGATGCAGATCTACTATACTTGTATAATTAGTAACATTCTTGTTTACATACATTAAAAGTTCAAAAATATATCGATTGTAGACTGTCATAATCTTTTCATTTTTGAAAAGAGATCTACATGATAGTCTGGGTGGTGACATTGTTATAATACGAACTGCCTTTTTCTGCAGTAACAAAATGTTTGGAAGGTCAGAACTATTTCCATATAAAAGTAATCCATATCTAATAACACTTTCAAATAGTGCATAGTAAACTTGTTTTAAATAATGTTTGGGAATCTTGTGCATGATACTTCTCAAGAGATAAATTACTCTAGAAATTCTTTTACATACATAACTGACATGGCTGTTCCACCTTAGTTTAGGATCCAAATACATACCCAGCATCTTTACAGATTCATTTATCACATTATTTTGGATTTGTTTCAAACTTATTGTTAACACATGAGTTTTTTCATCATTAACAATAAATCCATTAATTGAAAACCACTTTCTTATTTCAGCAAATACAGCTTGCTTCATAAAATCTAACTCAGCAGTATTATTATTTGTGATAACAAAAGTTGTATCGTCAGCATAGATTATAGTTTTAGCCGACACATTGTATGGCAAGTCATTTATCATAATAAGAAACAAGAATGGACCAAGAATAGAGCCCTGAGGAACACCACATTTAATTGGAGCTACAGCACTTCTTACCAACCTTTACCCCATATCGCTCTTATGTTAGGTAAGATCCGTCAGCAATCTGTTTAACAGACTAAAAAAGTTTCAGGGATTTTGCTAGTCCGACAGTGTCGAATTCCATTTCTCAGATGGTGGTATCTGTAAGGCGATGGATGGTAGGTGAAATAATGTCCATCAGAATTGAATTTTGAAGTGAAGGAGAATCGGCTACCTTATTCAGAAACAAGTTTTTTACGTGCAGCATCTCTATGACACGAGATCCCTGGATTTATTTCCTTTCTAAAGGAATCCGTGATACGGATTTATATTGTCCTTAAAATCCGTTACTTCGAATGGATTTCAACCCATGAAGCAAGAGTCCAATAAAGCAAGTATAATACAGTTATATTTAAGTGACAGTGCTTCCATTGTTCTTCGTGTAATGAGAAAGTGAAAAGTAAAATACTGCGGTGAAAGGATCATCGAGCCTTTATTTATAGTTCGCATGTTCTCAGAGCCGATCATTACGACACAGAGCACGTTCTTTGAACGAATCTCAACCTCTGTACCCAGAAACGTGCGTTGTTCAGGTTTAAAGTGCTTACGAAGATTTGTTTTGACGTTTTTAATCGAGATGCCAGGTATCTTGAGTTGTTATCATGTTAGCTAAAGCAAACAATTGCAGGCTAATTGTTATCTGCTGTCTTAGCTACTAAACAAGGCAAACATTCCTAACTAAACTCTACAAGTATGCAAGTACGGACTTAGGTGCGAATATATACGAAACCCCCTGCTTAAGTGTTGTATATAGAGAAAAAAATGGCTGCCTTTTAACAGCTGTTCATTTCGATTGTCATTTTATGATTATGGTTGCCTAGTAACCATAGAAAAACAAAACAAAGAGCACAGAGTGATTAGAACAATATTGCTCTAACTGTACTCTTTGATCAAAATATAGCGTGGTAATCGATCAGGCCCAGTTGTACTATCGATACTGCGGCACACTAGCGCATATATAATTTGAACTGCTAATGGAAATTACGGGAAAACGGCTGAACGGATTTTAATAAATGATCCCTCATTTTGAAGCTTGGAGCCCAAAGTTTTTCAGAAAAATAGTAGTTTTCAGTGAAATTTCAATTTTTCAACATAATTTTCCTATTTTCCAACATCCATCTGTCGTCAGTTTTGAGAACTAATTGGATTTCAGAATATAAAAAAACACACACTACAATAAACAATAGACTATTACACGAAGGCCATGACCTACAGGATTGCTGACATAGAATTCAGATGGCTCAGATTCTTTCACGCCATTATGCCAATATGTCGATCTTCATTTGTGTAATTTTTTGATAACGTATAAAAATAATTTACAGGTCTGATTCTCTGGTCTGTAGTTTTCCGAGTACAGCTGTGTATTGGATATTAAGAACTACAAAACTTAAGAATGTTTGATGACATTATTACCATTAAAAATGAAATATTATTATAGTAATGCAACACATAATGGTATACTGATGATATGGAAGTGAAACGTTTTGGGGCTTTAAGTAAGTAGACGCAGAGAAAGAATATTTTATATTAGATCTTCATTTCTATAATTTACTGAGTAACGGCTATATATATGTTACTGAAAACTATAAAACTTACGTAAGGTAACAATATTGTTATTAAAAATGAAATACTTTTATAGTTATTAATCAAGTGGTGTGGGTCTTTTTCATATATTTAATGCCAGTGTGATATAGATATTTATATGTCTGATTCTCTAATTTTCCTTGATAGTAATTGAGTCATGCTTCCTATTTTAGCTGCGTCTTTAAACTACATCAAAATTAATTTCATATTTCTTTGGTTTAATCGATTAGATTTGTGATCGCTGCCAAGCATATTTTGTTGCTGGAAAAATAGCATGCCATTTCACTTCTTGCTTCCGTGATGAGTAAGTTTATTTCCCGCAACCAGCAACGAATGAAACACTGAAACTGCTAACGATTTACGATGGACAATTTTATTTAGGGCGCATATAAGATTCTACAACTCTGACACATCATTCGCCTCATTTTCCACATCTCAGCAATAGATTCCTCACAACAGCCTATATTACAGAAAATATACGGGATAACATTCATTGTTACACAAATTAATCCAGCAGTATTTGGTAGATCAGTATTGTCTGGAGGAAGCGCAAAAATTACAATTCGTAAGAAAAGACCAAAAGGTATTATTTACTGATAAAATAAGAGGCCTACAAGATTTTGTAGTTTCTTGATCACCTCAGCAAGATCTCTTAGTGGGAAAAAAGTGATTCTGCCCTCTACATTTCAGGGTGTTCACGAAACATGCAGCAGCTATACCAAGATGCTAAGTCTTTTGTTCAAAGCATGACAAACCTTACATTTTCTTAACTTTCACCTACAATCCGCAATGACCTGAAATAGCTACTGCATTACTCCCACATGAAAAACTCTCTGATCGTCCTGACATTGTTACTAGCGATTTCGCATTGAAACTCAAGAACTGAAGACGGATAGGTTCAAGGAAAAGTATTTGGCATAAAAAAGAAACATTCAGAGGGAGTATGTTTCACTATTATGGAAGCAAATAACTTTCAAAATGTCTGGTATTCTTCATTGAAAATAAATCTGAAAAATGTTTATTTGAACGTCTAATGAACTTAGTTTGCAGCATTGGCTGCACAAGCCACTAGTATAATTGAAATCGCACTCTTTGTTTTGCACATACTGAAAGTTGTAGGTGTTAACCGTACTCACCAGTGACTCAACATGTTTTCCGTCACCTACGAAAAACATACTTTTATGGTAACATGCTAATTATTGAGTGTTCAGTCTGACATGTCAACTTAATTTAGAAAAGTAAAATCCGATTAACAACAGTTAATTTTAACATGCTAATTTAATAGATGTTAATATGTGGAACACAGCAGGACAAACCAGAGGTCGTGGCATTGACAACGTATAAACAAACAATGGTAGATGAGACTACAACCCACGAACGATGGTAACTGGTACGCAACGTTGAAGCTGTATAAGCCAGCCGTGGCGAAAATGTCATCGTGCGCCGAGCCACTGTGTAACCTGCAACGTGCATAGCACCTATGGAGGGAGGCGGACACCCGAAGGGGAAGTGAAGCAACTGTCTGACTTATTAACGGATTTTCATTTTCCTTACATTGAGAACTTAAATATAATTTTATACAGTATAAGGTTACAAATTAATGTTTAGTACGTCTAACGTCCACACCTGTGTAGTAACGGTCAGCGCGTCTGGCTGCGAAACCAGGTGGCCCGGGTTCGATTCCCGGTCGGGGAAAGTTACCTGGTTGAGGTTTATTCCGGGGTTTTCCCTCAACCCAATATGTGAGCAAATGCTGGGTAACTTTCGGTGTTGGACCCCGGACGCATTTCACCGGCATTATCACCTTCATGTCGACCTGGTTGGCGTGTTGGTATAGCGCTGGCCTTCTATGCCCAAGGTTGCGGGTTCGATCCCGGGCCAGGTCGATGGCATTTAAGTGTGCTTAAATGCGACAGGCTCATGTCAGTAGATTTACTGGCATGTAAAAGAACTCCTGCGGGACAAAATTCCGGCACACCGGCGACGCTGATATAACCTTTGCAGTTGCGAGCGTCGTTAAATAAAACATAACATTAACATCACCTTCATTTCATTCAGACGCTAAATAACCAAAGATGTTGATAAAGCGTCGTAGAATAACCTACAAAAAAAAGTACGTGTAACGAAGAAAGAAATGAACAAGAAAAAACATAGGACACATTATCACAACCTATTAATTGTCTTCAGAATGTCTCTGCGACAGAGTTTCAAAATCAGGAATTATGTCACTTACTGCCAGTCGTTTTTTTTTTGGGTTATTTTACGACGCTGTATCAACATCTAGGTTATTTAGCGTCTGAATGATATGAAGGTGATAATGCCGGTGAAATGAGTCCGGGGTCCAGCACCAAAAGTTACCCAGCATTTGCTCGTATTGGGTTGAGGGAAAACCCCGGAAAAAACCTCAACCAGGTAACTTGCCCCGACCGGGATTCGAACCCGGGCCACCTGGTTTCGCAGCCAGACGCGCTGACCGTTACTCCACAGGTGTGGACTCTGCCAGTCGTAGTTGATCACGAAGGTATTTGTCTGTCAGTCGTGGTCTAAATTTGGTTTTTACTATTTTCATTCTCGAAAATAATTTTTCACAAACGTATGTAAGTTGTAGCGAACATGGCTTCAACAGAGCAAGCGAAAGAACGAAGCTTCGGATATTTATTTTATTTTGCAAAGATTTCAAAAGTTCAACATTTGTCAAGTCCTTACATCTAGCTTTCATTTGACATCACATTGTAAATCTGTGAGTTTGAATTGAAGAGCTAACGGCATTATTCGTACATCTGCTGAAAAAGAATCGACGTACAGAGATAATAATAATAATAATAATACTTAACTTTTTAATGTTTCATTAGTAACATTTAGTATAATGCTGTTTTATGTTATACAACCGTTTTCCTCGTAATACTTGTCAATATATCATACATTTAATATTCTCATCATATTGCCAGCAAAAAAATGCGTCCTCCCATCCTACTTGAAACTTTCGTTTCTGTAGAGATACATTGGTTTCGAGAGAGACATTGGACGTTACGCCACTAGCAGGTCAGAGACAAATAAGCAAATGGAACGGAGTTTGATTCCAGTGAGTGAGAGGGTGGGGGTAGAGGAAGGCAGGAAGTAAGAGAAATGCACAGCTATCATTGCGAGCCACAATGTGCTCGTGAGTCACATTTTCACCACGGCTGGTATAAGCTAACACCGCGGACCTTTATACGTAAAAATGAGGACACCACACCAGTCGGACCCTTTCAACCCCTAATAAGTTCTTACAGGTAGAAATTTACACAATGGGGCAAAGTCGTTCAATTTCAAACAGTATGTAGGCCTATAACCCAGCTATGAATTTTCCAATAGAAAATTCCAGACCTGACAAAGACTTGAACTGGGACCGCCTACGTGATAAGTTACAAATTGTAATGTACTGTAAGGGGTTACTGTTGCTATAAGCTGGTACGGGTGTTTTGCTATTCGTTTGGTATAAATGTCACGTCTCACAGCTGTTCAAATATTTGCCATTCCCGCTTGGAAGTGGACTTGAAATATGCAGCTCTTATCTTTGATGATGTTACTTCGGCAGCACATTTTTAATTTAGTGGAGAAATGAAATGACGAAAACAGCGCACGGACTTTGAGACCGCGACTCTTCACTTCCATTACGTCAAAAGTCAAGATTTCACTACAGAGTTTGACGTTTTGGCTCCCAGATTACGTAAAGGTTACAAAGAAGTGGTTATGCCACTGCCCTTATCTCTGGAAATAGAGCTTATGGCAACATATGTTTTATGTGAGAGTATCAGAGTCGCGGCCCCGGAGAAAGAATAGAGGCTAAAGTTGACCGCTTGGGTTAAGCCGGACGTCACCCGCTTCTTCTAACAATCGCTGTGACGCCTTTTGTTATAAGCAGGTTGTTTACAATAGCGTTGCTAAGTGTGGAAAACACTTTAGGAAGGTCCATGGGTTCATAACCCCGTGTTGGTCAATCAAATTGTTTACCGCGCATCCTGCTAACAATCTGGAGGGTATTTGCAAGGTCAGTTACCTACTGGTAAACATCCCGAGATTCTGCAGCTGTGGTCCGCAACCCATTTAGTGGAAAAGTGGTGCTTATCTTTTTAACTTTCTTATATAGGCTATTCCATATGAAATCGATCAGTAAAAAACGTCGAATTTTTTTTTATATTCTAATTTTTTCCCTATTTATACAAGATGCTGACGAGAGTGCATGTTCAAAAATATACTATCGAACGTCAAACGGTTTTCGTATTATTGAGCGACAAATTTAGCGTATTTTATAAAAACAAGCCTCTTTCAGCGCTCAGAACTTTGGAACCGTTTACTGCAGAACATTGAACAAGAGCTGATTTTGAAGCTGACATTTGGTAGGTTATGTATGTATGTATGTATGTATGTATGTATGTATGTATGTATGTATGTATGTATGTATGTATTTATTTATTTACACTGCAAGTGGACAAGCACCCGGTGGCAGTGGTATACACAATATAAACAATACACAAAAAATGATAAGCAATACACAATAAATTTACAATACACAATAAAATTATACAATACACAATACAATTTTATACACAATACAATAAGAATACACAATACAATAAGAATACACAATATAATTTAACATAAATAAAATACCTAATTTTACATTACAACCTACATAATTATGTATAGGCCCTACATAAGCATAGGCCCTATGATAAGAAGTAATCCTTATTTTTATTGTATACAGAGAGATAGATAATCTGATTCTACTTACTTTTAGGCTTTTGACAATTTGTAAAAATGTAAAAAAAAAAAAATATTGAGAAAAAACCTGGCATTATTAAGAGGGATTCGGCATTGTTTGGTTAGTGGTAGAACTCGTGCTCAGGGGCGGATTCCTGAATTGAAATTAATAATTGTACAATAAGTTTCGAGGGTATTAAATAGATTATTTTCACACGCCTAGACTTGAACGGCGCAGTACCGCACGCACTGGCCGAGAGCTAAAGATAAACGAGCGTTGGGCGTCATTTTATTCCTGTGTGTATGAAAACCTGTGATAAAGCTAGCACAGCCATGACTGCTAGACGACACATCACGTGTTTATGTCTCCTGGCCTTGCTTGTCTCGGCTAGCTCCCGTCTCACAGTCAGCTGGTTAGTTCACGCGCGTACTATTTATTTTCTTTATTTGATATTTTCAATACTTTCTTATCAACGTGCTATCAGTAAAAAATATGTGTTTATTTGTACTTTCAATGCGGAATCTAACTATATTTTAAAAATATTTCTTCCTTGGCAAAGGCGTCTTAATGAGGAAAAATCTAAATTTCTCCATTTCCATAAAACGTAAGAAAATCTGTTTAGGCCTATAAGTCAATATGAACTTTAACTTCTCAGCATCAAAATAAACCATGATTTTGATCATTGGGTGAAAGGGTTTCGGAGCTACAACAGTTTAAAGTTGCAAATTTGATGAAAATACGATAAATTTAAATATTTTTTTATTTAAACACTGTGAAGTTCTGATGCCTCAAACTTTGCACAAAGCATTGTATCACAGTTCTCTACGTACAAAAAAAAAAAAATTATTGTATTTAGAAATTGTAAGGTCAATTTTCTCTATATTTCGGTCGATTTGAGATGGAATAGCTCATATTTATTTATTTATTATTATTGTATTATGGGTCCCTATCACCACGGCATGTCGCGTCCTCAGGTTGCGGATAGAGGAGACGGCCTCCAGATATGGAGGGTAGCTGTGAATATATTGAATAAGCAGTCGTGGACAGCCGATAAGGGGTGGTTCTCCAGCTTGGGGGTTGGGCGAAGGGCTAACAACCCATCACCGTAAAAAACAGCTTGTTACGAACCCCTACAATAAGGTTACACAACGCAGAACTGCACGCATTGTATTCTTCACCTGACATAATTAGGAACTTTAAATCCAGATGTTTGCGATGGGCAGGGCATGTAGCATGTATGAGCGAATCCAGGAATGCATATAGAGTGTTAGTTGGGAGACCGGAGGGAAAAAGACCTTTGGGGAGGCCGAGACGTAGATGGGAGGATAATATTAAAATGGATTTGAGGGAGGTGGGATATGATGATAGGGACTGGATTAATCTTGCACAGGATAGGGACCGCTGGAGGGCTTATGTGAGGGCGGCAATGAACCTTCGGGTTCCTTAGAAGCCATTTGTAAGTAAGTAAGTATTATTTTGCTAATAATTGTAACATAAAATATAATATATACAGAAAAACTTTAGCTCGCTCCTGTAAGAGTAGAACTCGTGCTCAGGGGCGGATTCCTGAATTGAAATTAATAATTGTACAATACAATTTGTCTTATGTCTACTATGCAATTATAGTATATAAATTTAAATTTACAATTTTTCAATTTTATAAAATCCATACATAACTTTTTAAATTTAATACTAGAACTATTAGAATTGACAAGATTAGGATACTTAATTATAAATTTGTTATATATTCTTGGGCCTAAATTACTACTATGATTAAATACTGTAGCAGTGTTGCATTTTGGTTCAAACAATCTTAAAGAATTCATACCTTTTGTTTCATAACTATGAGAATACAATTCAAAATTATTTCGATTTTTATGTATGAATTTTATTAATACAATATAATAAATTTGAATGCAGTGGCTGTTTAAAGAATATACCGGGATGAAGTAAAATACCAATTTCGAGGCTTTCACAGAAATACACGTTTTAAGCATCTCTGATTAAGAAGTAGACCTAATTTTTACAGGCAGTCTGTCTGTATACGGTTCTCTTAAATTATGGGACGGATTTTGTTCATATTCAGTGTCTGAGTCCAACCGGAAGTGATGGGTGAAATATAATTATTTTTACTAAGGAAAAGATATGGAAGGTAGCCGCGAATATATTGAATAAGGTCCATACCTGTGAAGTAACGGTCAGCGCGTCTGGCCGCGAAACCAGGTGGCCCGGGTTCGAATCCCGGTCGGGGCAAGTTACCTGGTTGAGGTTTTTTCCGGGGTTTTCCTCAACCCAATATACTTGGCTCGGAAACATGACGGCCTCTCTTCTTGGAATTGGTAATCCCTCATAAACCCCCATCCTCTACTCAACCCCTAGCCGCGTGGCAGAAATACAATAGATCCCAGCATTGCCAAATGTAGTAGTCATTGCCTCTACCTGTTGGCTTTCACCCATTCTCAGTGTCTTTTTCGACGTGTTGTTTTATACCGTTGTGCGCTTCAATATGTCTAATTTATTCCGGCCATGATTAATGAGTGTAGGAGCAGATGATCCGCAGCCAGGCCTCCTGATACACCTGAAGATCACGACAAGAACAACAAATAACACCGTCGAGAAAACAGAATATCTTATTTGCAGAGGAGCGTAGCTAAGAAAACAAAGTGTTAAAATTGTGTCTAACGTTAGAAATTCTATCTATCGAAAGTTCAGGCAGTTTAATAAGTATAAATCTTAATCACTTAACATCGGACGCAACCGGCGGAGTTGGATATATGGGCATAGACATTAAGAATTACGGTTCACCAACTAAAGAGAAAATAAACAAATTAAAACATAATTCGGTAAGATAAACGATTTTATACGTAATTTACTTCGCCGAACAGTATGTGAACAGTACGCGAAAGAGATATCGCCAACAGCAACACCGTCCTTAGCAACCTAAATAATGACATTATTCACAGCAGTGCTTAAAAGTTTTCTAACTTACAGCAGTGAATTAAATGTTTTTAAACCACTCTACATGACAACCAACATATTAGCAATAGTAAAATGAATATATATGAACTTCTTCGCCAACAACACAGTACAAAGAAAAGCCCTACAATTTAAAATTAAATTTTCATACCAGTAATGAATAAAATATTGTATAGCATACTAGAGTAAACAGATTTTATGCGTTCGTGGAAATTATCACCCAAGGCGAAGCTGATAAGTCTAACTTTACTCTTTTGTACTATAAATTATATAACCATTCAATGATCACAGTTTCAGAAAATTTTACCAGCGCAACATTCTTAATTAAGTATAAAATTCTGGAACTTCAATAACATGAGAATTTAACACTTATTATATAGAAGTCTGCATTTTTTGTTTATTTAGGCAAAACAAGTTAGTGAAAATATAAATATAAAGTGTTTTTAAAATATGTTTGTTCATTTTTATACCAATTTTGTTTTAGTAATTATAAATTAAGGTATATTTACAAAGATAATATAGTCTTTCTGAAAATCGCGGTTTCACGGAACACAGTTTGAAAAACGTTCGCAAATCACAATGACTTCAAGAATTGGCAACTCGGCTAAGGGTTTATCCCTTGCGCGTGCCTGCAGTTAACTGGTGAAGGGGATGAGGGAAGGTCGTCATGTTTTCGTGCGAAGTATACCAGCAAATGCTGGGTAACCCCGGACTCATTTCACCGGCATTATCACTTTCATTTCATTCAGACGCTAAATAACCTGAGATGTTGATACAGAGTCGTAAAATAACCCAATAAAATAAAAAATAAAAATATTGAATAAGCAGTCGCGAGACGATAGGGGATGGTCCTCCAGCTTGGGAGTTGGGCGAAGGGCTAACAACCCATCACCGTAAAAAAACAGACTTCATCTACAAGAACAAAACTAGGAAGGAGACAGTTTTGAAGACCAATATACATGCAAAATCCTGAGCATTTCATTATGCCACTCTTAGTTTCTCCTATAATTAGTCGACATTGAGCAACCTTCTCAGATCAGAAGCGTCATTAAACAAAGCAATAAATAATAAATTGATAGCGCGCTTGATGACGCAAAAGGATGTTACAGTGTCGAGTGCGGGCTATCTGTTCTCATAGGAGTCTTTGACGTCACCATCCTACCTCAGCAACAGCGATATGCTTGGCTTTATAGCCTCATGTAACACAGGTCGTAAATGTCTTGTTACCAGCCGTTGGCAGTGTGTGGTTTTATAGTGACAGACGAGACCATCTCCTGAATATTACCTCGCGTAAAATGTTGTGCAGACCAAGTGAAACGATCTTCCACAGACATAGTTAAAATAGTTTATTTAAATAATTAATTTATGTTTCTGATTAATTCTGAAGTTCTTCCCTCGTTATTTACAAACGCGTGAGCTGTTTTTTTTTTCAATATTTTTTAGAAGATTAAGTCCTTATAATAATAATAATAATAATAATAATAATAATAATAATAATAATAATAATAATAATAATTCTTTATTTATACTACCAGAGTTAAGGCCATAGAGCCTTCTCTTACACTCTACCAGGTCACAAAGTATACAAGCAGTTAAAATTTAACAAAAAGTTAAAGAACAGAATACTAACATATTACAAAAAAAATAATAGCATAATCTGGGAAATGCCTGTAATTATTCGGTTGAGAAGCTTTTATCATCCAGTCTGCTGTCAAGAAATCTGAAAGTTAGAATTTATAAAGCAGTTATACTACCGGTTGTCCTTTATGGTTGTGAAACTTGGACTCTCACTCTGAGAGAGGAACATAGGTTAAGGGTGTTTGAGAATAAGGTTCTCAGGAAAATATTTGGGGCTAAGAGGGATGAAGTTACAGGAGAATGGAAAAAGTTACACAACGAAGAACTGCACGCATTGTATTCTTCACCTGACATAATTAGGAACATTAAATCCAGACGTTTGAGATGGACAGGGCATGTAGCACGTATGGGCGAATCCAGAAATGCATATAGAGTGTTAGTTGGGAGGCCGGAGGGAAAAAGACCTTTGGGGAGGCCGAGACGTAGATGGGAAGATAATATTAAAATGGATTTAAGAGAGGTGGGATATGATGATAGAGACTGGATTAATCTTGCTCAGGATAGGGACCAATGGCGGGCTTATGTGAGGGCGGCAGTGAACCTCCGGGTTCCTTAAAAGCCAGTAAGTAAGTAATAATAATAGCATAATAAAATCGACACTAAACAACATGAAAATAATACCATAATAGAAAAAAGAAAGTAAAATACATTGGAATATAGCAAAAGCAACTCATTTAGTACAAATGGTTAATATGGAAAACGTAAGGAAGAATATAACAAAATGGAATGTAATAAAATAATAATAAAAAAAAAAAAAAGAAAATTGAATAGGCCTATAGATGAAATTATTGGAGATCATAAGTGTAGTTTTAGGCTTAATGGATCGGCTATTGATCAAATATTTTTGTGTTCAACAGATATTGAACAAAAAATGGGAGTATAAGGGCACAGTACATAAGGTATTCATAGATTTAAAAAAAAAGGCATATGACTCGGTTAAGAGAGAAGTTTTATGTACTAATCTTACTGAATTCGGTATTCCGAAGAAACTAGTTCGATTAATTAAAATGTGTCTCAGTAAAACGTACAGCAAAGTCCGTGTAGACCAGTTTCTGTCTGACGCTTTTCCAATTCACTGCGGGCTAAAGCAAGGAGATGCACTATCACCTTTACTTTTTAACTTTGCTCTAGAATATGCCATTAATAGGGCCCGGACGTTTAGGCATTTATTTTGGTTAAAATAGGTAGGCTTATGAACTCTCCCATACGGTACTCACTTTCCTTGGTTACTACTACAGCTACCAGCACATCATGGCGCTTTGACCTTCGTTACTATCTGACTTTTCTCTCAACCTTCTTTAAAAGGGCACACATTACGATTACTTGTCGTGGAGTCTGCATATTAGACAACACAGCACATCACGTTGGCAAAGAACCAACACCCGTGCCAGAGGCAGTAACTTACTTGACGCCACTAATGACAGCTAAAATTCTCCTTAGCCGTCGCGAGATCACGGACGCCTATTATTTCATATAACAAATAATGCTTTGGCCAATGAAAGCGAAAATTCTCTTTTGTGCGATATCGTGCGTATTTGCTTGGTTTCCGCACAAAACCAATCCGCGGAAAGTCTAAAATTCCACATTCAGTATTCCCAACCTAACACACATAACAATTTCCCTCTTCTTACCGCTTAAGTGACATATTGATTTTACTGCTTTAGGCTTTTAAACATATTATTTTTAGAGACGTTCAATATAGTAATAATTATAAATTGGAAACTTACCACTGCAATTTCACCTAAATTGCACTGTTAATTATTGTTTTTAAATATTTGCAAAAATTAAGTAAACTCTACAACTCCACTAAAGTTACTGCATTCGTGATGCAAGTAACATTAAGGAAGCAGTGAAAAAATTAACATGATTCCAGACTCATCATAGACTGGGGGGAAAAAAAGACAGAAGTATATCACGGCCTGCTGGAGTATAGTAAACACAGAAAACATTTTAAAGCAACAATGTTGAAGATAGATATTTTTGTTTTGCAAATTTTGCCGTCATTGAACAGAAACCAAGATGGAGATTTCATTGCAACTAATTAGAAATTCCTCTTTCAGGTATGTAATAAACGATCTTCGCACAAAATAATGTACGATACACGAGCGGTATGTTTTCTTTCAATTCTCGGAAATTAAAAAAGCTCAACTACGTTTCGCTTTTTCAAACTTTTCCTCGAACATGAAAACTTCAACATACCGTAATGCATATTACTATTGTTAATGCCAGTGGTGGCCAGCTCAACTGGTCTTACGGAGCAGTGTGTGCACTCGTGAGCAAAAAGACAATAGCCAGTGAAAAACATATAGGAGTTCCCTTTCATTAATAAGTCTAGGTCTGTTTCATTCTGTAGTGAATTACTTTACAACCATCATCATATTCTGCTAAGATTGTGCCTTTTGGTTTATTCTGTCTCCAGAAATCTTACAGCCGATCTCTCCATTTTTTTTGTCTTTCTCTGTTTCTTCTGTCAACTGTTTTGCATTTCATTCATTCATTGTGTTCTGCCCAAGGGCAGGTCATTCACTGCAAACCCAGCATTCTCAAATCTTTCCTATTTTCTGCCTTCCTCTTTGTCTCCGCATATGAAACATTTCATAGTGTGTTTTGGGAAAGCTATTGATTTAACTTAAAATATTCTCAATCAATTTAAGATAGCAGTGTATTATAATAGGCCTAAATGGTTCACCGAATTTTTAAAACAGTTATATTACCGGTTGTTCTGTATGGTTGTGAAACTTGGACTCTCACTTTGAGAGAGGAACAGAGATTAAGGGTGTTTGAGAATAAGGTGCTTAGGAAAATATTTGGGGCAAAGAGGGATGTAGTTACAGGAGAATGGAGGAAATTACACAACGCAGAACTGCACGCATTGTATTCTTCACCTGACATAATTAGGAATATTAAATCCAGACGTTTGAGATGGGCAGGGCATGTAGCACGTATGGGCGAATCCAGAAATGCATATAGAGTGTTAGTTGGTAGGCCGGAGGGAAAAAGACCTTTAGGGAGGCCTAGACGTAGATGGGAAGATAATATTAAAATGGATTTGAGGGAGGTGGGATATGATGATAGAGAATGGATTAATCTTGCTCAGGATAGGGACCAATTGCGGGCTTATGTGAGGGCGGCAATGAACCTCCGGGTTCCTTAAAAGCCAGTAAGTAAGTAAAGGAATTTTAAAATGTTACATTTCTTCGGACCAAATTTCTGCACATATAAAGGACAAAACTAAAATTCTTGCAATCATTTATCATAATACCCTGCTCTCTTAAGTTGGCGGGGCATATTGGGAATTAAATCAATTGCTTTCTCTAAACGCGCTATGAAATGTTTTGTATAAAACAATTATCTTGAAAAGTAAGCAAAACGAGCAAAATTATATTAAACTTTTTTGTTTGAAATACCTCAAGGAATAACCCCTTGAAATTAATGGCATTACTTACACTTCACCTGTAGCTATAGGTCTATAAATGCAAAACACGGGAGAAGAGTTCGGGGCAGGAGAAGATATCAGATGATCGACGACATAAAGATATGTTTTAATTATCTATACAGAGATGGCTTCACTTTGTAGCAACATGTGTCGCTGTGAATACATAAGCATTGGTATACAATTCTTCATTTAATTAATGTATTAATCAGGTTACTGTAATTACATTATAAAATTGTAAATTAAACTATGATTTCAGCAGATAATGCAAATGTATTTGTTATAATAATAAGAGAAAAGTGCAGTACATGTAATTAACATTGTTAAACTTGTATTTTGCTTTTCGCAATTGGCATTACTGAATAATAACATCGAATTTCTTTATTGCAGTAATCGATATTCATCTATTTCAACTTCACAATGCCTGAATAGGTTAAGTATTCGTAAATATACAATTATTAACATTTCGTGATCGAATTTTAGGGATTATATTATTTATATTTTTATTTTATTCACGAAATAGTCCTAACAAATGTCACTCGTGACATTACTACAGATAAAATCATTAACATTTCATTTTCCGGCGGGGAAGTAAATTGTAAAAGTACTCTATCCTTGATAGAGAACCTCGGACAAAATTTCTCGACCATTTTTCGCCACATTGAATTTCGACATTGAAAGACCGTAAGTTGCATGCGTCGAGAATCTTCTGATGTTCTAAAGAAGGAATTAGCGTTATCTACAATCACACGAGATTACTAATTTACTAGTCTTGACAGTAACGCCATCTCTGTGCGAGACTACGAACTACAAAGGTGTTGGCAACATTAATTTTAATTTGGCTGATCGTCGCGACACCTTTGAATTCAGTAGATCGATCGAGAGGGACAGACGATCGTATGACGAATGCAATGTCAGGAGGCCGTGGAAATCGCGTTATCAGGGCGACGTGCTGACGATGACTTAGCAGTCCTCAATGTCAGTTAAAAACAAATCGTTGCGACTGTCTGGAACGAAACTTCGCTATAATAACATTCCTTCAGCACGTTAATGCTGTTTTATACTATATTTTTTGTCAATTTTTTAAATAATGTAGTAGCAGCAGCAGCAGCAGTTGTTTTTTAATGACTTTCAAGTACAGAAGTAATTCACCATCGAAATTCAACGCGGACAAAAAATTAGATAACTAATATGCAGGGACAGATATCTTTCACGTGCCATATTCTATTGTATTGTAGTGTATTTATTAACATTCCATGGTATTCATACATTGCTTACAGCTAGAATATGGAACAAATCAAAAAACTTAATACTATTATAAAGTCTTAATTTATAGTCACAGTCTAGTCTAGATGAAATATATACAGACGAGATTTACAATATAGTCTACTAGTACAACACATAGTTTTAGTATCAATTTCATGAAGCGTTATTGAATGTCATGAATTCACCTTCAGAATAGATTAGGTACTTCTTTAATTTGGCCCTAAATAATCTTATGTTTTGAGTTTCATTTTTTATATCCATAGGGAGGCTATTACAAATTTTTACTGCCATATAACGCACTCCTTTTTGATAGCAGGATAGACTTGCCGATGGAGTATGAAAGTCATTTTTTGATGTGTATTTATGCTATGAACTGTTGAACTAGTTACAAAGTTTTCACGATTACATACGAGGAAGATTATTAATGAAAAGATATACTGACAAGCCATGAGCATTATTTGTAGTTTTTTGAAAATAGTCCTACAAGATTCCCTAGATTTGGCACCTACTATTATTGTAATTACTCTTTTTTGTAATAGAAATATACTGTTACTATCTGTAGAATTTCTCCCAGAGTATTATTTCAAAACTCATTACCGAGTGGAAGTATGCAAAGTATATTGTTTTTAAGGTATTGATATTTACTATCTTTTGCATAGATCTAATAGCAAAACAAGCTGAATTTAGTTTGGGGGTAATTTCTTTAATATTATTTTTCCAATTTAACACATTATCGATTTTTAGCCAGGAAATTTGGTTGTTGTTGTTTCTAATAGGAATCTATTGTTAATTATTGCGCTAGAAATTTGCGACGTTGAATTTGAACAGGATTTAAATTGAATTATGTTAGTTTCGTTACAATTTAATACCAATTTATTGACTGAGAACCAGGCACATATCGTAAATCTACGACACGAGCTTCTTAGATTTACTTCCCTTGTGGAGGAAACTATGCTAAGGACTTCATTAAAATTCCTTGCCCTCCCCCGGTTTGAACCGTAGAATGTCGAAATCAACGGCCATCATGTTAACAGCAAGACCATAGAGAATGAGAATACGTTCGACACTAAATAACCCAGTAGTTCATACAGCACCGTTAAATAACGAAGTACAAAAAATCCTTCGCCCACACTCGGGTTTGAAGCCGCGAAGCTTGGACGGCTAGCACAGAAGAATTCGCTAGGCCACCGAAGATGACAATATCGTTATTGGTATGAAAGCTATCTTATATAGTTTTTGCAGTGACGTTATTTTTGCAGTAAAACAAGCTGTAAAAAAAAACAAGAGGACACTTATGCCAACTTAGGTATAAATTTGATCAAAAACTGGCTTGATGCAAATTTGCTATCTCTAAATATAACTAAAACTACTTTGGTGCCATTTTCTGTAACAGTCTCTGGACTGAACAAATTGAAATCACTTTCTCATTTAAAATTAATAATCCACAACTCATTTTGTAAACTCTCTACAACCTGTAAATGCCCTTGCCTGAAAGAATCTGTAGATGTGAAACAGGTGGGAATTATTGTTGATCAGCACTTGAAATGGGATAGACAAATCACATTTTTATGCAACAGGATACGTAAAACAATTTACAAATTTGTAACCTTCGCCATTACTTGCCTACTCATGTATTACGTTTGGTTTATTTGGCTATAGTTGAATCTGTTATCCAATTTGGTATAACTGGATGGGGAGGCATTACAAAAACTGCTCTTCTTCCTCTAATTATGTTGCAAAAACGTATAATCAAAATTTGTTTGAAAAGGCGACTGGATTATCCAAGAAATTTGATCCTTTCCGAATTGAATGTTTTTAGAATTGACCAAATTTATAAATACTCTTTAATGAAATTCTATCATAAAAATAGAATGAATTTTGTGGCTCAGCCACATGATCATAATACAAGACGGAATGAAATTCTTAAATTAGTTGAACCTAAATGTTTCACATCTGCTGCTTCACTACACAGTACAAATTATGGCCCACGGCTATATAATTCGATAATAAAATTTCATCCAGAATTGACTACTTTAAGCAATGAAATTTTCAGATCCAGAATTAAAAAATTTATATGACAGACTTCCCTGTATTATATTATGTACCATGTATTGTAAAACGAGTTCATTTCTACCCTAAGTATATTTTTTCTATCTTATCTTTGTTACAATATCAACATAACCTGCACTAATTATACTACTAATAATAAGTTAATATTAATCCACCAATCTCAACATAGTCTCTTTTTCACTCAGTTATTACTAGTATTATTATTTACTAATTTTATTATCATCTTTATGTGAGCTTTTTTCTGAAGTATTTTGTCTACAAAGTATGTATATTTATGTAACGGAACTGTCCCCGAACACGAGCTTTGCTCTTTCGGGGTACTTTAATATAACGTTTTTATGTATATGTTATTATTAAATAAATCTGAAAGTCTAAAAATCTAAAAAAAATCTAGGAACGCACTTGGCTTTTATTGATTACGAAAAGACTTTTGACCGGATAGATAGAAGGAAGCTCTGGAAGACTGTGTGTAAAATAGGCTATACAAAGTACTTAATGTGCTGAAACTGAAACCTATATATAGAAACACGACAATCAACATTAACACTGGACACGACATAAATACGTAGCAAGGCTATATCAATAAATCAGGCATAAGACAAGGATGTATTATTTCAGCCAGTCTGCTTTTAATACATATGTCCTACAAGGTATGGACGACATTCTTAGAGAATGGATCAGTAGGATCACCGAAGTAATTCAAATTTCTCCTAATATTAATTTTCCGACGATGGTATTCGCGGATGACCAGGTCTTATTTAAAAGATTTCCAGGTTTCTCTCACATGGTTAAGTGATACTGTATTAAGCATAATCAGGGATTCATTAAACATTCTACATCATCACCTATATTTTATTCAGTAAAAAAATATTGAAATATAGTAAATAAAATTAAAAAAATACGAAGATAAATTGAAAATGAATATAAAATTCATTATTTTATTATATTAGTTGCCATTTTTTAAAAACATTTTATTATATTTCAGTACTCTTGAGGTCATCGATGTAAAATTCACTGATGTCAAATTTTAATTGATTAATATACAGGGTGAACCATAAGTGATGTCATTAATTTCTTTGAGATATTAAAAAAAAAAAAAAGGTTTAATAGAATTTTGCTCGTTCTTTCTTCCTTTTCGAGATAAAAATAGTTTTCGGAATATGTATGATAAGTACTTTCTTGTGTTAAATATTAACGTACCTTGTTAACATGTTTCGACCTATTTTCGGTCATTTTCGGAAGTTTCGTGAGTTCCGAAAATGACCGAAAATAGGTCGAAACATGTTAACAAGGTACGTTAATATTTAACACAAGAACGTACTTATCATACTGTACATATTCCGAAGTGATACAGTGTTAAAAGTTGTGTAATCAAGATGTATAAAAATAGTTTTATATGAAACATTTCATAGCGTCTTTTGGGAAAGCCATTGATTGAATTCGAAATGTGCTCAGTCAATTTAGGAGAGCAGTATTATAATAATGAATGATTGAAATAATTTTAGTTTTGCCTTTTAAATGTGTAGAAATTTGATCCGAAGAAATGTAGCTTTTCTCTTCTGAAAAGGAATTCTGCTATGTTATGTTTGTTCAGATCAATTTTCTGCATATTTAAAGGACAAAACTAAAGTTCTTTCAACCCTTTATTATAATAATACACCGCTCTCTTAAATTGACTAATCATTACTGGGAATTAAATCAATGTTTAATGTAAAACAATTATTGTCTCAGAAAGGAAGTAAAAAACTAGCAAACTTTTATTAAACTTTCTTTTGTTTGAAATATCTTAAATTAATGACATTTCTTACAGTCCATTCTGTATATGTAAGTGAAACTGAAGGACAAAAATGAATTTATCAATTAAAAGGTGAAAGAGAGTATAATTTTAACATTCCAGTACAAAAAGAAGATAGTGTCTGTTCAAAAAAAATGTTTAGGCTCAGAATAAAGATTGTTTTAAAGTATACTCCCGTAGAATAAGTCACACGTTTTAAGTATCTAGGATGTGAGAACACTTACACACACAAATAAAAGTAGAAAATGTTTCAGCAGGCACAATAAATGGAATACTGAAAAGCAAAACAAAGAAATAGATTTACATAAAATTTTATACAGTAACAGTAGTACGGGTGGAAGACTTGGATAGTGACGCAAAGTGATATGAACAGATTGCAAGCTTCTCAGAGTTACATTCCTGAGGTCAGGTAAAGATTGGAATAGATTAAACAGAATTAAAAATGAAGGTACAAAGAATAAACTAAACTTATTATTGGTAGAGGGAAGGACTAACCATTACAGAGAACAATGGGCTGAACATTTAGGAAGACATAAAGATGGACCATGGCGAATCTCATTCTTGTATAATTTCAGAACACACAAACTCTTTGACTCCACATTACACTACACAAACACACCCTCACAGGAAACAAAACAAAAGGCGCCACGACCAACAACAATCAGTTCTGAAG
Organism: Periplaneta americana; assembly: GCA_025594305.2. Classification (NCBI taxonomy): domain Eukaryota; kingdom Metazoa; phylum Arthropoda; class Insecta; order Blattodea; family Blattidae; genus Periplaneta; species Periplaneta americana. The sequence goes on along the minus strand of JAJSOF020000036.1, from coordinate 8,255,438 downwards.
ATGGATAATAGCAGGCCGAAACATGTTACCAAGGTAATATAAAATTTAACACGTGAAAGACACATAATACGTTTTCCGAAGTGATATCGTGTTAAAAGTTATGTAATCAAGATGTAGCTATAGTATGAAGAAGAAAAAGTTTGATTCCGAAAATTGTGAGATACACTACATCAGTAACATTGTATTCTGATCATTCTCAACTGAAGATATTGCCAGTACACATTTTAGATGCCTCAATATTGTACTGATGACAATAATAAAATTATTTTAATATTAAATCTTGTCGCATTTGACCTTCAGCAAATTGCAGAATTCAGTTTTCAGCCTGAAGAAGTCAATTAGGCCAACCCGCCAAACGATAATGTCAGAGAAGTTGCCTATAAAGCCGCTTTTTAAACTACATACGTTGTAAATCCAGATTACGATATTACTGGATGCTCTTTTAACACTTCATTCACACATCGTGTTCATACCAGGTTCTCCATAATATGACATTTCTCTTGCTACTTTCAAATGAAAATGTAAAAAGTGGAATAGTTTTTATTAAATCAGTAACATAATTTTGTAAATTGAAATTTATGACAGCTTGTGTTCAAGATATTTTTCTACTGAAACTGACAAAGTAAGGGGCAATGGAAATTTACTTTTTTCAATACGTGGACAGAAATATTGGTTTTAGGCGTAATAGATCGACTATTGATACGATTTTTTGTATTCGACATATTGGAGAAAAGTGGGAAAATAAGGGCGCAGTACATCAGTTATTCATAGATTTCAAAAAAGCATATGACTCGGTTAAAAGAGAAGTGTTATATAATATTCTTATTGAATTTGGTATTTCCAAGTAATTACTTCCATTAATTAAAATGTGTCTCACCAGAGTCCGTATAGGTCAGTTTCTGTCTGATGCTTTTCAAATTCACTGCGGGCTAAAGCAAGGAGATGCACTATCACCTTTACTTTTTAACTTTGCTCTAGAATATGCCATTAGGAAAGTCCAGGATAACGGAGAGGGTTTGGAATTGAACGGGTTACATCAGCTGCCTGTCTGTGCGGATGACGTGAATATGTTAGGAGAAAATCCACAAACTATTAGGGAAAACACGAGATTTTTACTTGAAGCAAGTAAAGAGATGCGTTTGGAAATAAATCACGAAAAGACAAAGTATATAATTACGTGTCGTGACGATAACATAGTCGAAATGGAAATATACAAATTGGATTTTTGAAAAGGTGGAAAAATTAAAATATCTTGGAGCAACAGTAACAAATGTACATGATACTGGGGAAGAAACTAAACGCAAATTAAATAAATAAGGGAAGTGCCTGTTATTATTCGATTGAGAAGCTTTTATCATCCAGTCTGCTGTCAAAAAGTCTGAAAGTTAGAATTTATAAAACAATTATATTACCGGTTGTTCTTTATGGTTGTGAAACTTTGACTCTCACTTTGAGAGAGGAACATAGATTAAGGCGATTTGAGAATAAGGTTCTTAGGAAAATATTTGGGGCTAAGAGGGATGAAGTTACAGGAGAATGGAGAAAGTTACACAACACGGAACTGCACGCATTGTATCCTTCACCTGACATAATTAGGAACATTAAATCCAGATGTTTGAGATGGGCAGGGCATGTATCACGTATGGGCGAAGGGCGAATTCAGAAATGGTTATTGGGTGTTAGTTGGGAGACCTGGAGGGAAAAAAGCCTTTGAGGTGTCCGAAGCGTAGATGGGAGGATAATATTAAAATGGATTTGAGGTAGGTGGGATATGATGGTAGGGACTGGATTAATCTTGCTCAGGATAGGGACCGATGACAGGCTTATGTGAGGGCGGCAATGAACCTGCGGGTTCTCTGAAAGCCATAAGTAAGTAAGTATGGACATTTAAGACGGATGGCTGAGAGCAGAATACCATGTGTTCTTTGTAACGTGTTTGAAGTGATCTGCCTGTCTGTCCTATGTAGAAGTGGTTGCAACAGAACAAATAACGCTCTACAAAAACATCTCAACAAACAAACAACACAAACAAACAAATACAACTACACAGGCGTATACAAACTCAAATGTAAACACCTGCAACAACTTCTACATAGGACAGGCAGGCAGATCATTTCAAACACGTTACAAAGAACACATCACAGCCATAACAAAATTACAAAACACCTCCACATATGCAGAACACATTACAAATGCCAACCACACCTACAGAGACATCAACACAGACATGGAAATACTGCACATCCAACCAAAAAGCCAGAAACTCAACACACTAGAACAATATGAAATATACAGACACACGAAAACACACCCCAACGATATTCTCAACACACAACTCAATTTCAAAACACATACACTCTTTGACTCTAAACTACGAACGCACCCACACAGGAAACAAGAGGCGCCAACACCAACAACGACCAGTTCTGAAGATGATCCAAAATAGGTCGAAACATGTTACCAAGGTACGTTAAAATTTAACAGAAGAAAGACTTATCATACATATTCCGAAAATATTATTATTATTATTATTATTATTATTATTATTATTATTATTATTATTATTATTATTATCCGCACTTATCAATCATCATCATCATCATCATCAATGTGATTATGTGTTGCTTGTGCTAATGCATCATAGACAACACTCTGATGCTTAACACATTAATAAATTAAAATAGGAATTGTATATCGCCATTATGAAAATCGCATCATGAACTGTTTACATGTTAATTAACACAGTGTAACTCCAGCCTTGCGTGTGGAATTACGTTGGTTGTTTAAATGAGCCCGGAATCTGCCTACCAGAGTTAAATTGTACTCTGAGCTCCTCCCACTCCCCATCGACAAACATGTAGGCAGCTCTCTCCACTAATTGATTGTGTATTTCCGCTGAGTACAGTTCGCTGTTATTGTCTGCCATCGATTGATTGGCTATCAAATTCCCATTGTGCCACGTCGTAGCTAATCTACTCAAGTTGTTCTGGAAAGCGACTGCATTACAAGATCGCAAAACAGTGCGTCGTAATCGACAAGTAAACAGAGTTGCAAGTAAATTGTATTAGAAAAGTAGAAGCTTCTTTTTCGCCTTAGAATTTACAAAGTTTATTTTATTTCTTTATTTTTAAGAACCCATGAATTCACCAGATTATTAAGATTTAATTATAGTATATGAATAAGAAGGCGTATGACTCGGTTAAAAGAGAAGTTTTATATAATATTCTTATTGAATTTGGTATTCCCAAGAAACTAGTTCGATTAATTAAAATGTGTCTTAGTGAAACTTACAGCAGAGTCCGTATAGGCCAGTTTCTATCTGATACTTTTCCAATTCACTGCGAGCTAAAGCAGGGAGATGCACTATCACCTTTACTTTTTAACTTCTCTCTAGAATATGCCATTAGGAGAGTTCAGGATAACAGGCAGGGTTTGGAATTGAACGGGTTACATCAGCTTCTTGTCTATGCGGATGACGTGAATATGTTAGGAGAAAATCCACAAACGATTAGGGAAAACACGGGAATTCTACTTGAAGCAAGTAAAGGGATAGGGTTGGAAGTAAATCCCGAAAAGACTAAGTATATGATTATGTCTCGTGATCAAGAATATTTTACGAAATGGAACTATAAAAGTTGGAGATTTATCCTTCGAAGAGGTGGAAAAATTCAAATATCTTGGAGCAACAGTAACAAATATAAATGACACTCGGGAGGAAATTAAACACAGAATAAATATGGGAAATGCGTGTTATTATTCGGTTGAGAAGCTTTTATCATCCAGTCTGTTGTCAAAAAATCTGAAAGTTAGAATTTATAAAACAGTTATATTACCGGTTGTTCTGTATGGCTGTGAAACTTGGACTGTCACTTTGAGAGAGGAACAGAGATTGAGGGTTTTTGAGAATAAGGTTCTTAGGGAAATATTTGGGGCTAAGAGGGATGAAGTTACAGGAGAATAGAGAAAGTTACACAATGCAGAGCTGCACGCATTGTATCCTTCACCTGACATAATTAGGAACATTAAATCCAGACGTTTGAGATGGGCAGGGCATGTAGCACGTATGGGCGAATCCAGAAATGCATATAGAATGTTAGTTGGGAAGCCGGAGGGAAAAAGACCTTTAGGGAGGCCGAGACGTGCTCATAATTTGTGTGTACGTTTTGTAAGCAATGTTCGTAAATATGATCATATTACCCCATCCCTGGAAGCAATAGGTTGGCTTAAACTAGATAAGAAAAGAAATTTACATTCACTTCTCTTTCTCTTCGAAATCTTGAACTCTTCTATTCCTTCGTACCTGTCGTCTCGCTTCACTTACCTTTCTTCCCACCATAATCTGAACACACGCTCTCGTCATGAAACAATACTAACAATACGATCCCATCGCACCTCCTCATACTCATCTTCTTTCACAATAGCCCTGCCAAGACTCTGGAATTCGCTACCTGCTAGCATCAGGGACTGTCGAAATAAAATTGAATCAAACGAAAACTTACTAGGCACTTGGTCATAATTGATTACTTGTAAATATTTGCTTTAATCTATCACAAAATATTTCAATATTCAGTAATTTCATCACTATACAATTTTGTTATTCTAGATTTAATTTGTAATTCAGTAAATATAAAATATTCTTTGTTTCTCTATGATAAATTATCTAGCTTTAATTATTCAGGTAATCTTTTCGTACTTTGATTTTATTGTAATTGTAAATTTAATACTAACTGTAATATTATTTGTAATTGTAATTGTAAATTTAATACTAATTGTAATTTTATTGTTGATATTGTAGTTGGAATCTCCTGGTAGAGGGGCAGAGAAGGCCTGACGGCCTTATCTCTACCAGGTTAAATAAATAAATACTACTACTACTACTAAATAAATACTACTACTACTACTACTACTACTACTACTACTACTACTACTACTACTACTACTACTACTACTACTACTACTACTACTACTACTAGATGGAAAGATAATATTAAAATGGATTTGAGGGAGGTGGGATATGATGATAGAGAATGGATTAATCTAGCTCAGGATAGGGCTCGATGGCGGGCTTATGTGAGGGCGGCAATGAACCTTCGGGTTCCTTAAAAGCCAGTAAGTAAGTAAGCCTTTACTCCTTCAGAATGTTTAAGGTTTACTGCTGGTCTAATCTGTTTCACTGAGCGTGGAGTTAGACCGCTTATGCTCCGATGCAGGCCAGATGAACTCACCTGACGACACGAAAATCATTAGCGTCGTTGAGTCTGACATCAGCGAGCGTAAAGTGACATTTGCAGTTCAAACAGCTGATCTGTTGCGTCTGGTCAAGGTTCTTCGTTTCTTTGGATCTCAGCCAATCACAGAAATTGATTCAAGTGTCTATATCCGACCTGAGGAGCGGAGGGGAAGCGTCTCTCGTAGATTCCGTTCAAAGTACCCAAAGTGCGTCAGTCTCGGAGGTTTAGGAGTGGCAAGCATTCCGATTGCTCGCAGAGGCCAAGAATGTTTTCGCATATAAACGAAGAACGCGCGATTGTGTTTCTCTCTGTTCGTATATCCTACTTATCATTTAGTTCAAAGGTTGACGTGTAATATGGACTATAGCACAAAATATTATCATCTGTAATACTCGTAAATGTAATTGCGTAGATGATGTGGTCAGCTTACTGCTTCGTTCACAGATAATCAACTGTAAATTTAAATAACATGTCATTCTGTTTTTAATATGCATCTTGAATCTTGCGTACACTACCACTTAAATATAAATGATTGATTAAATGGCAAACTTACTAGTGTTATAGTACATTATGCAACGAGCCTATAATGGTAGTAATTAAGACGCAAGTATGTTTGTTTATGAAACGAGCGCAAGCGAGTTTCATAATTTTCATACGAGCGTCTTAATTACCATTATAGGCAAGTTTCATACGACTTTTTATGCTCGACCATATTTCTAACTTGAAATTATTAAAAATTAGGTCTTCTTATGGTTATGTGCGGACTGACCTGTATTGTGAGATGTGCGCAGACGCGAAAGTATTGATTTTTTCCGAGGCCGAATGTCATTGACCTTGATAAAGAATAAGATGAACATTAGTCTGATATAACCTGGAAATTGATTTAGAATTAAAAAACGAGATGACAAATTGAATTTATTTGAATAGTATTTACAATTAACGCTAATTATTATAGTAACAGAACATAACCTTCTGCGACAGTATTGGATTTCCAGCCTCCGTGACTTTTCGCTGATTGTCTTTCGATTGCATATCCGAGAATAATCTATACTTGCGGTTTTATAACGGTACAAAGCTGACTTGTCATTGGCTGAATACCTGTACTTTAATGAATAGGTGTACTTTAATGACATGCATTAAAGGACTGCTACCAGGTGTATAATTACTACATTTCGGCATGGTCGAGCATAAAATTATATAATCACGTGTGGTTTACAGCTCCACTTTTCAACATGCAAACGCACCCCTACAAGAGGCAGCGATGTCGAGATGACGCAGGGGATCTACTGTTCTCCAACCAGGAGATAACCGTGAAAGGAAAGTGCTTACTATTGCCTCATCCATTGGAGCGATGTAGATAAATAATATTACCGTTATAACGTCAGTTTAAAAACCATGCGCTCTCCTGCATATGTCATTTCCTGTATGGAGAGATTAAAAGACTAGGAGATTAACAGTGATCTAATTTTGTAACTAGGGTAGTATCAATATGTCTGTATCAATGTTATGGTTTGTGCTGTGAGAGCTAGTCAATAGAGATAAGAGTACCCACGTGTGTGACCGTATGACATCAACATTCATTCACAGCATTACCCTCCTTCGTCTCATCCGGCGGAGACTTTCTCGTGGTTGGAGCACAGTAGTAGACTCTGATGATGGTGTGAAGGATGCACCGAAACAGCTGTAAGCCACACGTGGTTATATAAATTAACACTAGTAAGTTTGCCATTTAATCAGTCATTTACGTTTTTTAATACTTGGGATGTACTATAAGCAGTAACATGAGCTGCTGCCAGGAAGTCAAAAGGAGGATAGCAATGGCAAAGGAAGCTTTTAATAGAAAAATGAGCATCTTCTGCGGACCTCTGGAAAAACAACTAAGGAAGAGACTAGTGAAGTGAAGCATTTGAAATGTGAATATGGAATGTGTGAAATGGACAGAGAGAATAAGAAATGGAGCTGTGTTGGAAAGAGTGGATGAAGAAAGAATGATGCTGAAACTGATTAGGAAGAGAGAAAGAAATTGGATGGGTCACTGGCTGAGAAGAAACTGTCTACTGAAGGGTTCACTGGAAGGAATGGTGAACGGGAGAAGAGTTCGGGGCAGAAGAAGATATCAGATGATATACGACATAAGAGATATGTAGGCCTACCATATGCAGAGACTAAGAAGCAAACATTCTTATGGGGGCAGATAATAAAGTTAAATGTTTTTCTTCCACCATGTTAATAATGTTAAAACAAGTGCTTATACAAATTTTGACCACTCGACCATAATAACGAGACCGTCCAGAAAGTGATTTTCCCTGGGGCCGTTTACAGAAGGAAAACACAATTTCATGGAAAGATTTATTGGAACAGATACAGCAATGGTTGCGCTATTTTTCAATATATATTCTTCACTGGAATTGAGACATTTGTCATACCATAGGATCAATTTATGTATCCTTGTGTCGTGTTGTGCACCTCTCTGTTTATCCCACGGTATGACAAATGTCTCAATCTGGTGGGAAATATGTTGAAAAATAGCGTAACCATTGCTGTATCTGTTCCAATAAATCTGTCCATGACATTGTGTTTATCTGTAAATAGCCCCAGGGAGAATTTCGTTCTGGACGGCCTCGTAATTGAGGTCGAGCGGCCAAAATTTGTATAATCACTTCTTTTGACATTATTAACATGGTGGAAGAAAAAAAAAAATAACTTTTTTTTCTGCCCCATGCGAATGTTTGCTTGTAAGAGGAAAACAGAAAATGGAAAAGATTGGAGAATGCTGGGTTTGCAGTGAAAGATCTGACATTTGGCAGAACACTATATACATATATATTTCTGTAAAAGAGAGCCCGATTCCCGGTCGGGGCAAGTTACCTGGTTGAGGTTTTTCCGGGGTTTTCCCTCAACCCAATACGAGCAAATGCTGGGTAACTTTCGGTGCTGGACCCCGGACTCATTTCACCGGAATTATCACCTTCATATCATTCAGACGCTAAATAACCTAGATGTTGATACAGCGTCGTAAAATAACCCAATAAAAAAAGAGAGCCTTATAATTAATCTATAGTTTTCTGCCAAAGATCAGGTTCTTGACTGCAACTCCAGCATTCTCCAGTGTTCCCTATTTTCTGCTTTCCCCTTAGTCTTCGCCTACGAACCACGTATCTTAATGTCGTCTATCATCTGATATCTTTTTTTGCTCCGAACTCTTATCCCGTTTACCATTTCTTCCAGTGCATCCTTCAGTAGGCAGTTTCTTCTCAGCCAGCGAGCCAACAAATTCGTTTTCGTCTTCCTTATCAGTTTCAGCATCATTCTTTCTTCACCCACTCTTTCCAACACAGCTTCATTTCTTATTCTGTCTGTACATTTCACAAGCTCCATCCTTCTCATATCCACATTTCAAATGTTTCTAGTCGTTTCTCTTCACTTCGTCGTAATGTCCATGTTTCTGCTCCATACAACACCACACTTCACACACTAAGTACTTCACTAGTCTCTTCCTTAGTTCTTTTTCCAGAGGTCCGCAGAAGAAGCTCCTTTTTCTATTAAAAGCTTCCTTAGCCTTATACCTTTAGTTTTCCTGTTTCAATCTTTGGAAGAAACTCTATATAAAACGTTATAAGGTTGATAAAAAGAATATTTTGCACATATTTTCTATAAATTATATTTGTAAAACGTATCTCAAGAAGTCTGTTTTTTTTATCAATGGGATCATATAGGCCTACTTATTTTTCGGCTATGGTGATATGAAGAAGATCCAAAAAGAGGTTAGCCAATCGTCATCAATAGGGACCGTATCCTGTCCCAGGGCGTACAGAGATAAGGTTATTTGTTCATAGACTATATTGGCGTGACGTCATGTTGGCACGTGGCACAGCTACTATAAGGGAACACCTGCATCTTGTTTGTTCTGCATTTGACGTTCTACAGTATTAATGATTCAAAACGTGACCTTGGAAACTGTTGAAAATGCATTATAATGATAAAGATCGGTACTACGATGACATTTCATGTAATTTAAATCATTTGTTCATTTTTTTATTTGATTTATTTTTACTGGTACTGGCAGAGTTAAGACTATAAGGCCTTCTCTTCCACTCAACCAGTATAAAAATACATAGCAAATATAAATATCTTGGCTTGAAAATTGGCGCATCGCACTGAACTACAATAAATGCGAAGCAATGATATTTACTTTGTGTCGTCCTGCTAATCCTCCATGCATAAATCTTTCAACCAACGTGATACCAAAGGATGAAGCTGTAAAATATCTTGGAGTGCACTTAGATCGCCGTCTATCATGGAAACATCACATCAACAACAAACTTAAATTGGCCTACTCAAGACTCGCTAAATTATATCCGCTCCTCAACAAGAAATCATCTCTGAAGCTACAAAATCGCATGCTACTTTACACATCTCTATTACGACCTCTACTGCTTTATGCCTGTCCTGTCTGGGGAGGAGCTGCAATTAGTGAAATTAAACACATCCAGTCATTTCAAAATGAAGTCCTACGAATTTCACTCAATTCTCCCTGGTTTGTCCGTAACAGCCAACTACACAGAGAAACTGGTATTGACACAATCCAACAGTTTATTCATTCACAAGCTGAGAAGTTCTATAACAACCTAGAAAATGTTCCAGGCGCCATCCATTACTCTCTCGGAAGGAAGTCCACATTTCCCACCAGAATCAAGAGCCGACTTCCAATGGACCTCATATTATAATCAAAATTTATCATCACACCAACCTATGTAAATAATTATTTATTAACAATTATTTTTGTTCATTGAGGAGCCCAATCTAGGCTGCCCGCAATTCTGTGTCATGTATTGTATTTATATTTTATTTAGAAATGATCTGTGTAGCGCAAAATGCGCTGATCGATCAATAAATTGTTAAAAACTATATATATAAATATGTAATATCAACACAGAAAACAATTGAATAATAATAATAATAATAATAATAATAATAATAATAATAATAATGCCTCTCCATCAATCCTAAACAGATGAAAAAACTATTTTGTGCAACTACTAAATGTACACAGGTCAAATAGAAATGATCGGGACGAAATTGAAATACAAACTACTGAGCCATTTATACCCGAACCCACGCTTTCAGAAGTCGAAATTGCGATAGAAAATCTGAAAAAGTACAAGTCTCCAGGTATCGATCAAATTCCAGCAGAATTAATACAAGAGGGTGGAAGTGCATTATATAGCGAAATTTATAAACTTGTACTTGCTATTTGGGAAAGGGAAATTGTACCAGAACAATGGAAGGAGTCCATAATTGTACCTATTTTTAAAAAGGGGGACAAAACCAACTGTGGTAACTTTCGAGGAATATCACTTTTGTTGACGTCGTACAAAATTTTCTCCAATATTCTTTTGAGAAGATTAACTCCGTACGTAGAAGAAATTATTGGGGATCATCAGTGCGGTTTTCGGCGTAATAGATCGACTATTGATCAGATTTTTTGTATTCGACAGATAATGGAGAAAAAATGGGAGTATAAGGGTACAGTACATCAGTTATTCATGGATTTCAAAAAGGCATATGACTCGGTTAAGAGGGAAGTATTATATGATATTCTTATTGAATTTGGTATTCCCAAGAAACTAGTTCGATTAATTAAAATGTGTCTCAGTGAAACGTACAGCAGAGTCCGTATAGGTCAGTTTCTACCTGATGCTTTTCCAATTCACTGCGGGCTAAAGCAGGGAGATGCACTATCACCTTTACTTTTTAACTTCGCTCTAGAATATGCCATTAGGAAAGTCCAGGATAACAGGCAGGGTTTGGAATTGAACGGGTTACATCAGCGTCTTGTCTATGCGGATGACGTGAATATGTTAGGAGAAAATACACAAACGATTAGGGAAAACACGGAAATTTTACTTGAAGCAAGTAAAGTGATCGGTTTGGAAGTAAATCCCGAAAAGACAAAGTATATGATTATGTCTCGTGACCAGAATATTGTACGAAATGGAAATATAAAAATTGGAAATTTAGCCTTCGAAGAGGTGGAAAAATTCAAATATCTTGGAGCAACAGTAACAAATATAAATGATACTCGGGAGGAAATTAAACGCAGAATAAATATGGGAAATGCCTGTTATTATTTGGTTGAGAAGCTTTTATCATCTAGTCTGCTGTCAAAAAATCTGAAAGTTAGAATTTATAAAACAGTTATATTACCGGTTCTTCTGTATGGTTGTGAAACTTGGACTCTCACTCTGAGAGAGCAACATAGGTTAAGGGTGTTTGAGAATAAGGTGCTTAGGAAAATATTTGGGGCTAACCGGGATGAAGTTACAGGAGAATGGAGAAAGTTACACAACACAGAACTGCACGCATTGTAGTCTTCACCTGACATAATTAGGAACATTAAATCCAGACGTTTGAGATGGGCAGGGCATGTAGCACGTATGGGCGAATCCAGAAATGCATATAGAGTGTTAGTTGGGAGACCGGAGGGAAAAAGACCTTTAGGGAGGCCGAGACGCAGATGGGAGGATAATATTAAAATGGATTTGAGGGAGGTGGGGTATGATGATAGGGACTGGATTGATCTTGCTCAGGATAGGGACCAATGGCGGGCTTATGTGAGGGCGGCAATGAACCTTCGGGTTCCTTAAAAGCCATTTGTATGTATGTATGTAATAATAATAATAATAATAGTAATAATAATAATAATAATAATAGCAAAATTTAGATGTGTTTAGTTACATTTACTGTGATTCTAAAGAATTAAACAAGAAAAATTTAGTGTTAAGAAAATTTGGATCGAAGGAATGATCAACACAACACACCCGGTTTTAGGATATTGGACTTCGTCTCTAGTGATACCTGAACATACTGTTAATCGGTACAATTGTATCGTATTCTAATCCCCTACGTTTTAATCCATTCGAGATCCAATAAGCCTCATTATTTTCCAATAGGAGAAAGTTTCATGCAATAAGATATTGTGCATGGTACACCTTTTCCGCTTTGTTCTTCTCCACTAATTTACACCTGTAAGTACAATTATTTCTACCTCTTCTAGCATTCCAAGAGAGTTCTTGCTATCTCCCTCACTTTACTTTGAATCAGCGGCGGCTGTTCGAGGGAGATTTGGAGCATTGTCTCTTGTGTATGAATTCAGTCGATGGATATTAATGAAGTGTCAATTTAAATCAATAAGTAGAGGTTAGCGTGCATTGTCAAGATGCGTGATTTGCTGTTACAAAATTTATTTCAACGATTGTTTAATATTTCTGTTTTTCAAAATTGAACTCATCCAGGAGCCATTGTTTCGAATACATAAGATATGATTAGTTTTATCGAACTTCCGTGACTTCCCTGTGCTATTGTTTTCGTTTCTAAACGAGAGCATCGGGGTGAACGACCGACATCTCATACAAAAACTTGTATTTATTGTTCATAATAGATATCTTTGGCATGTGTCAAGTCTATTATCTCTGACCTTGTGAACTCAAGCGTAGAATTTGCTTTGTCATCACACGAAAAATTGAAATCTTTCGAGTCATTATAGCCAAGTCTTTCTTACCTTTACTTCGCACACCATACATCATTTTCTAAATTAATTTTAGTTAGTATAGAATAGGGTGATCAGACGTCCCGTTTAAAACGGGATTGTAACTTTTTTCGGTCTCGTGTCCCCTGTCCCGAGAAAAGTACGCTCGGGACGCCAAATATCCCCTTTTTTTTAAATTACAGTGTAAATATTTTTTCTTTTATTTTATTCAACCGCCTCGCAACTGGTCATGACTGCTTGGCGCAGCATCTCCACCGTTTCGGTATTTACCAAAATCCAACCTGTACCCTCTGTGACCTTCAAGAAGCGATGAATAGGGATCATCTCCAACGCTGCCCAGCTCTAAAATCACTGACAGAATGTGCCAGATACTGGGAAGCGAGAAGCCTCATGCCTCTGTTTAGTTCTTTAAGATTTTTGTTTAGTTCCTTCATTAGATTTAATTTTAAGTTGTATCAAGTTAATTGTTTTAATCTTGAGGTTGTGTTTAGGTCAAATATAAGTTATCTATGTACCTGTCATTCGAATAAATAAATAAATAAATAAATAAATAAATAAATAAATAAATAAATAAATAAATAAATAAATAAATAAATAAATAAATAAATAAATAATTTTATTTAACAATCACTTAAAACATTGATTAATTCTATACTATTTCCATCAGATGTCACCGTAATGAATTCAGTTCGATAATAATCGATACCTCGGAGCTTAGATCGATAATCAAAAGGTTTTGATAATTCTACCACCAGGTGGCAATGACACAGTCTATTTATTTGCCTATGCTCTAGTATATACAGTCACGAAGCTTGAGTTGTGAGGGTACTAAGAACAATAGACTGTGTAGGTACTATTTTGCATTGTCTGTAAAGAGGCGATAGTAGCGATCCTAGTGGTTAACAACTATTTATAAATGCATATTTACTACGTATTGAGCTTCGTGACTATATACTAGATTGTGGTAATGAGATTATCCTCCGCTTCCGGTTTTCTAGCTTCTTCCTATTTGTAAATTGTTGTCGATTGTAATACTAATATACGTTACAAGAGCGGTATGTTGACGTTTTCATGGTCGAGGAAAAGATTGAAAAAGCGAAACGTAGTTGAGCTTTTTTAATTTCCGAGAACATGAAAACAAACATACCGCTCGTGTATCGTACATTATTTTGCGCGAAGATCGTTTATTATATACCTGAAAAACGAATTTATAATTAGTTGCAATGAAATCTCCATGTTGGTTTCTGTTTAATGACGGCAACTTCGGAACACCAAAATATCTTTCTTCAACATTGTTGCTATAAAATGTTTTCTGTGTTTACTATACTCCAGCATATACGTCTGTCTTTTTTTTCCCCAGTCTATAAATGCGAACTTAAAACAAACGGTAAGGTTATGTAATGATTTATTTTTCATTTTAATATTTTAATAATATTATTTATATAACATATTGCAGTAATAACATCGGCATCTGGAATCTTGTTGATTTTTTCACGGCTTCCTTAATGTTACTTGCATCACGAATGCAATAAATTTAGTGGAGTAGTAGAGTTTACTGAATTTTTGCAAATATTTAAAAACAATAATTAACAGTGCAATTTAGGTGAAATTGCAGTGGTAAGTTTCCAATTTATAATTATTGCTATGTTAAACGTCTCTAAAAATAATATGTTAAACGCCTAAAGCAGTAAAATGAATATGACGCTTAAGCGGTAAGAATAGGGAAATTGTTGTGTGTTACGTTGGGAATACTGAATGTGGTATTTCACACTTACCACGTATTGTTTCTGTGCGGAAAGCAAGCAAATACGCACGATCTCGCACAAAATTATTTAACTACATTGTTAGAGCGTTTGGTGTGCAGTTAATAAAATGGCCAACGGCTCGGATTTCCAGTCACCGTCAAAGATAGCACCACAGATTTCTTAATTCAGTACTTGAGGCAATATCAGAGACTTTTGTATCTTGAAGTTGGACTTTTTCCATATTTCATTATTCAATAAAATTGTTATCTGTATAAAGTTCTTTCCAATCTAGTACTTTTTCAGAAGTAAACCTTTGAACTTTAAGAATCTGCATGAATTACATGAAAAATATTTCTTTATTATTTGAAATTAGCCGTGCTTTGATAACTCTTCTGAATGAGCGAAATTTTTACAGTTCACTGATAATATGTTTTCAAATAGAATAACAATGTTCGGCTCCTTTTCGTTGGTCTGAAATTTTATAGCTGTAACTGACTTGCAGTGTGCCCAACTCTAGAAACACGAAATCCGCTACGGAGCTACCAAAATTCCGCTACGATTGTGGGTACTAAACAAATATGGAGCAATCAGAAATTTGTTAAGATATCACAGAGATAGATTTTATTATATTTCCTGACGTAATTTATATTGTTTGAAAATCAAAGCAGTGAATTACATTCATTTTATTTCTCATTTTATTCACACATGCTTGAATTTAATAAAAACGTATTTTGTGAACAGAAATATAAGTAGTATGTAACGATGTATTTTAATAAAAGTATTTATTTTATGGATAAGTCTGAAAGCAAGTTGCTATGCTTATTTTTCTCTCTACAATAAAACACAAAACAGTTTAATTTTCTTTTATTATGCATTTCTTTGCTTACTAACCCTAGAATACACAGTGAATATTAAATTGTTATTTATATGTTGCATGTTACATGGCTCTACTTCTAAAAAATTAATGTGGTTCTACATCTGTAAGTACCGGTATAATTTGTGCGAGATCGTGCGTATTTGCTTGGTTTCCGCACAAAACCAATCCGCGGAAAGTCTAAAATTCCACATTCAGTATTCCCAACCTAACACACATAACAATTTCCCTCTTCTTACCGCTTAAGTGACATATTGATTTTACTGCTTTAGGCTTTTAACATATTATTTTTAGAGACGTTCAATATAGTAATAATTATAAATTGGAAACTTATCACTGCAATTTCACCTAAATTGCACTGTTAATTATTGTTTTTAAATATTTGTAAAAATTAAGTAAACTCTACAACTCCACTAAAGTTACTGCATTCGTGATGCAAGTAACATTAAGGAAGCCGTGAAAAAAATCTCCTTGACCGGCAAAATTAAATTTGCCGATGTTATTACTGCAATATGTTATATAAATAATATTGTTAAAATATTAAAATGAAAAATAAATCATTACACAAACCTACCGTTTTTTTTAAGTTCGCATTTATAGACTGGGGGGGGGGGGAAGACAGAGGTATATCACGGCCTGCTGGAGTATAGTAAACAAAGAAAACATTTTAAAGCAACAATGTTGAAGATAAATATTTTTGTTTTGCAAATTTGCCGTCATTGAACAGAAACCAAGATGGAGATTTCATTGCAACTAATTAGAAATTCCTCTTTCAGGTATGTAATAAACGATCTTCGCACAAAATAATGTACGATACACGAGCGGTATGTTTTCTTTCATTTCTCGGAAATTAAAAAAGCTCAACTACGTTTCGCTTTTTCAAACTTTTCCTCGAACATGAAAACTTCAACATACCGCTCTTGTAACGCATATTACTATTATGTAGGCATTATAAAATCTTATCAGATTCCTCCCCAGGTGAATCCTGTGAAGTTGATGGATTACTGTTGTCACACGTTCGTTAGCTCAACCTCCTGATACGATTATAATCTATTTTATAGTTCTCGCAGCATGCATTTATATTTTGCAGATATAATTTTATTTTCAATAAAACACTTACAATGGCAGGTGACACTCTATTTCTTTGCTGCATTCGAGAAAGCTGAGATTTCAATTTCTACGTATGGTGGGTCCCTATCACCACGGCATGGCGCGTCCTCAGGTTGCGGATAGAGGAGACGGCCTCCAGATATGGAGGGTAGCTGCGAATATATTGAATAAGCAGTCGTGGACAGCCGATAAGGGGTGGTCCTCCAGCTTGGGGGATGGGCGAATGGCTAACAACCCATCACCGTAAAAAACAGCTTGTTACGAATCCCTACAATAAGCCTCGGAATAGGACTGATTCTCTGGCACGACCACAGCAAAGGAATAAGGATTTGAGATTTGGCACTTGGAACGTAACTAGTCTTTATAGAACAGGAGGGGTAACATTAGTAGCAAAAGAACTAGCTAGATATAGAATAGACTTCGTAGGAGTACAAGAGGTTAGGTTAGATGGGAATGGCATATCACAAATAGGAGATTACTTGTTGTATTATGGGGAAGGAAACAATAATCACCAATTAGGAACAGGATTCTTTGTTCATAAAAGAATAAAATCAGCAGTAAAAAAGGTCGAATTTATCAGTGACAGGTTATCATATTTAGTACTTAAAGGTAGATGGTGCGACATCATAGTTATAAATGCCCACGCCCCTACAGAAGAGAAAGACGACCATATAAAGAATAGCTTCTATGAGGAATTGGAACATACTTTTGATCAGTTCCCTAGATATCACATGAAAATTTTATTGGGGGATTTCAATGCTAAAGTAGGACGGGAGGATATTTTTACACCAACTATTGGAAAAGAGAGCCTACACGCAATTAGTAGTGACAATGGAGTTAGATTAGTCAACTTTGCCACATCGAAAAATTTAATTGTCATAAGTACAACATTCCCCCATAAGGATATACATAAATATACTTGGACTTCTCCAGATGGATTGACACACAACCAAATAGATCACATCTTGATAGATAAAAGGAGACATACTAGTATAGTAGATATTCGAACTGTCAGGGGTGCAGACTGTAATTCTGACCATTATTTGGTGATTGGAGAATTAAGAGAAAGATTATCAGTAGCCAAGCGAGTAGAGCAACAATCCAGAAATGCATATAGAGTGTTAGTTGGACGCCGGAGAGAAAGAGACCTTTGGGGAGGCCGAGACGTAGATGGGAAGATAATATTAAAGTGGATTTGAGGGAGGTGGGGTATGATGATAGAGACTGGATTAATCTTGCATAGGATAGGGACCGATGGCGGGCTTATGTGAGGGCGGCAATGAACCTTCGGGTTCCTTAAAAGCCAGTAAGTAAGTAAGATTACAAGCATTAGCGCATTCTTTCAGGAAACATTAGAGTTTTACAAAATCTTATAGAAATACGAATATTTATTTGGGAAGTTTCAGAGAAAATATACAAATTTAAGCCTCTAAAATGATTTTTTTTTTAATTCCGCTACATTTCGCGAGGATTTCGGTTATCGCCGCTACGTCTCCCGAAGCCCCAAATTCCGCTACAGTTGCTGTCTTGCTGTGCGACTCTGGACGGCTCTGTGTATGTGAACAATGCAGCGAGACGACTCCACCGCGTGCCTTCCGCCTCCCCCTCACTTCGTCTCGCAGCCCCAGAAATTCCCCTGCGGCGGCTTCCGCTTTGCCATTGCCTCCCTTCGTACAATATTGAGAAAATTGATAGCGCATGTCAAAGCTGGCTCGGAATCTTTCGTCTAGTGCAGCAGAGCAGGTTTGAATGGAAATGTTATCCCGCGGGGATTGCCGAAATGGTAGACACTTCGCTTACGGATAAGTTGCCATGGAGATCGCTTTTGCTGCATGTAAGAATACGTATTTTATACTTATACAAGACTGGGAATTCCAACAGGCCTAGAGCTCGCATAGACGCTTTTTCTCAGCCCAATTTCCCTTTCAAGGACTCGTTTTCGCGTACCTTTGAAATGTGTCTCCTTCCATTTTTTCCATTGAAAGAGAATAATGTTTCATGAAACTGTATTCCACCAACGTACGGGCTATTACACCTCAAATCGACCGAAATATAGAGAAAATTGACCTTACAATTTGTAAATAGAATGAAACTTTTTTTATACGTAGACAACTATGATACAATGCTTTGTGCAAAGTTTGAGGCATCAGAACTTCATAGTGTTTAAATTAAAAATATTTAAATTTATCGTATTTTCATAAAATTAGTAACTTTAAACTATTGTGGCTCCGAAACCCTTCCACCCAATGATCAAAATCATGGTTTATTTTGATGCTGAGAAATTAAAGTTTATATTGACATGTAAACAGTTTTTCTTACTTTTTATGGAAATGGAGAAATTTAGATTTTTCTTCATTACGACGCCTTTGCCCACGAAAAAATATTTTAAAAATATATGGTTAGATTCCGCATTGAAAGTACAAATAAACACATATTTTTTACTGGTGGTACGTTGATAAGAAAGTATTGAAAATATCAAATAAAGAAAATAGATAGTACGCGCGTGAACTAACCAGCTGACTGTAGCTAGTCGAGACAAGCAAGGCCAGGAGACAAACACGTGATGTGTCGTCTAGCAGTCTTGGCTGTGCTAGCTTTATCACAGGTTTTCATAAACACAGGAGTAAAATGACGCCCAATGCTCGCTTATCTTCATCTCTTGGCCAGTGCGTGCGGTACTGAACCGTTCAAGTCTAGGCGTGTGAAAATAATTTATTTAATACCCTCGAAACTTATTGCCGAGCCACTAAGCAAACAATGCCGAATCCCTCTTAATAATGCAAGGTTTTTTCTCAATATTTTTTACATTTTTACAAATGGGCAAAAAGCCTAAAAGTAAGTAAAATCAGATTATCTGTCTCTCTGTACAATAAAAATAAGGATTACTTCTTAACATAACCTACCAAATGTCAGCTTCAAAATGACCTCTCGTTCAATGTTCTGCAGTAAATGGTTCCAGAGTTCTGAGCGCTGAAAGAGGCTTGTTTTTATAAAATACGCTAAATTTGTCGCTCAATAGTACGAAAAACGTTAGACTTTCGATAGTATATTTTTGAAAATGCACTCCCTTCAGCACCTTGTATAAATAGGGAAAAAATTAGAGTATTAAAAAAATGCGAGGGTTTTTACTGATCGATTTCATATGGAATAGTCCGTACGCAATTCAGTCTGGTTATATTTTTACTTGTAGCTTTCGAATCAGGTCATTTCGGACCATGGTTCCTTATCTCAAATTGATACACGAGTCTTTCCCCATCATCCCTGAAAGTTTGTAACACTAGCCCGGAAACACCCTGTAAATAGTTAGTTGGAAGACCGAAGGAAAAAAGACCTTCGGGGAGGCCGAGACTTAATATTGAAATGGATTTGAGGAAGATGAGGTAAGATGGTAGGGACTGGATTAATCTTGCTCAGGATAGGGACCAATGGCAGGCCTATGTGAGGGCAGCAATGAACCTCCGGATTCCTTACAAACCATTTGTAAGTAAATTAGGTTGAAAGTCTGCTGTCCTTAGGTTTCGACCAGTGGATTGAACTGTGAACCGGTAGTAGAACAGGTGTCTGGGAAACGCGTCACGTGTGGTAGGCGGGCTATTCTGTCACGGGCAGTACTTCATCATGTGTCTCGCAGACATGAGACCACTTGTTGCGACAGTGGCTGAAATTATTGCATATTTAATAGCCAGGTCCACGCCTTAGCAGTAGAACATTTCTGATAGTTTCCAATATCTGACCCCATATCGTGGGCTCCCCGGGCAGATTGTCGTTGGCTGCGATCGAAGGAAAGAGAATAACCAATTAAAGAAACGACCAATTTCAAACTTTCACGTACGTAATCGCATAGAGAAATCTTTGTTCCAGTGAAAAATATTTGACCTCGAGATGTTAAAATGTAAATATTTTGTTTCAGCATTTATCCTTGACATTCTGATGTATTTACTTTCTGAACCCCTGAATAAAGTTATTTCTCACATTAAATATTGCAATCATAATTTTGGTATAGTTAAATTTGTGTTAGATAATGGCTTGTCAGAATATTATTCTAATGCCGAACTCTCAAAGAATTGTTTACTTGCTAAAATTTGCTTTTAAGGTACCGGTACACCAGGACTGTTTTGAAATTTTAATCCGATTTATTTAATTTTTTAACTGTTTGGTATATGGATTAGGAACAAGGTGTGTGCAAATTTTGACCTCAATCGGATTACTAGTTTCGAAATTAAATTAGTGATGTAATCAAAGCTTTTGTCATCCAGTCTGCTCTAAAAAAACTGAAAGTTAGAATTTATAAAACAGTTATATTACCGGTTGTTTTGTACGGTTGTGAAACTTGGACTCTCACTTTGAGAGAGAAACAGAGGTATTGTATTGTATTTTATTGTATTGTATTGTATTGTATTGCATTGCATTTATTAACATTCCATGGTATTCATACATGCTTACAGCTAGAATATGGAACAAGTCAAAAAACTTAATACTATTATAAAATCTTAATTTATAGTCACAGTCTAGATGAAATATATACAGACGAGATTTACAATATAGTCTACTAGTACAACACAAAGTTTTAGTATCGATTTCATGAAACGTTATTGAATGTCATGAATTCACCTACAGAATAGAAGGCGTGAGAAATTAGGTACTTCTTTAATTTGGCCCTAAATAATTTTATGTTTTGAGTTTCATTTTTTATATCGATAGGGAGGCTATTAAAAATTTTTACTGTCATATAACGCACTCCTTTTTGATAGCACGATAGACTTGCCGATGGAGTATGAAAGTCATTTTTTGACATGTATTTATGCTATGAACTGTTGAATTACTTACAAAGTTTTCACGATTACATACGAGGAAGATTATTAATGAAAAGATATACTGACAAGCCATGGGCATTATTTGTAGTTTTTTTAAAATAGTCCTACACGATTCCTTAGATTTGGCACCTACTATTATTCTAATTACTCTTTTTTGTAATTGAAATATATTGTTAATATCTGTGGAATTTCCCCAGAATATTATTCCAAAACTCATTACCGAGTGGAAGTATGCAAAGTATATTGTTTTTAAGGTATTGATATTTACTATCTTTTGCATAGATCTAATAGCAAAACATGCTGAATTTAGTTTCTTTAATATGATTTTTCCAATTTAACACATTATCAATTTTTAAGCCAAGAAATTTGGTTGTTGTTGTTTCTAATAGGGATCTATTGTTAATTATTGCGCTGGAAATTTGCGACGTTGAATTTGAACAGGATTTAAATTGAATTATGTTAGTTTTGTTACAATTTAATACTAATTAATTGACTGAGAACCAGTCACATATTTTGAAGAGAATTTCCTCTGTTGAAGATTGGAATGTGTTGGAGTTATTGGCTGTAATTACTATACTTGTGTCATCTGCAAATAATATGGGATGACCTACATCTTTTATTAGGGGGGCAAGATCATTTATAAACACTAGAAAAAGTAGGGGACCTAATATTGATCGAGGGTGTTTGGGAATAAGGTGCGTAGGAAAATATTTGGGGCTAAGAGGGATGAAGTTACAGGAGAATGGAGAAAGTTACACAACTCAGAACTGCACGCATTGTATTCTTCACCTGACGTAATTAGGAACGTTAAATCCAGACGTTTGAGATGGGCAGGGTATGTAGCACATATGGGCGAATCCAGAAATGCATATAGAGTATAGTTGGAAAATCTAAGAGAAAAAGAGTTTGGGGAGGCCGAGACGTAGATGGGAGGATAATATTAAAATGGATTTGAGGGAGGTAGGATATGATGGTAGAGATTGGATTAATGTTGCTCAGGATAGGGACCGATGGCGGGCTTATGTGAGAGCGGCAATGAGAATTCTTGTAATTACGATTTTTTTCTATTATCATTAACAGGCATGAACTCAAGAAATCCAAGGTCTATGTCTTCTTGCGCAAAAATAAAACTTTGCACTAACCCTAACACATGAGGAGGGGGGAAGTGTTCGGTCAGAGGTTCTTCCAGTCTGACTGTTATCACGATGGTGTTTACTTGTAGGTCACTGTTACAACTACAACTGTTAGTGAAGTCATCCTATATGGCCTAGTGGTTACCATGCTAGCCATTGAGTCCGAGGTTCGTGGATTCAAGACCCAGTAGAGGGCGGTGCATTTTAAAGGGCGATGAAATCCTTAGAATGGCTTCCTTCGGGAGGAAAATAAAGCTATTGGTTTTGTGTCGTACACTTACGGTAAAAAGAAACGCTGTACCTGATATAACTGATCTTGCAATCAAACTTTTTGTATAGTTAAATTTGTATTAGAAAAGTCTTGGTACATCATTATTCTAATGTCGAACGTCTGGCATTTCTCGCCCACAAAGATTCAGTGCTGAAAGCGATGTTAAATAAAATACTATTATTATTATTATTATTATTATTATTATTATTATTATTATTATTATTATTATTATTTTTAAAACATGGAATTCTCCCGTTTAGACGTAGAGTCAAACAAATGTGAGTGCAGATTGTTCATACAACAAACTGGTGTAACTTTGTATGACTTTTTTATTTTTTCAAGTGACAAAACTGAATGGAGACAATTGTGAATTGGGGTAACTAAACTGAGTGCAAACAATTGTCAATTGGCGCAACTTTATACTACTCCCTAATTTCTTTCTATTGACAAAGTTGAGTGCAAACAATTGTCAAGTGGGGTAACTTTTTTACTACTCCTAATGTCTTTCTAGTAACAATGCTGAATGCAAACAATTGTCAAGTGGGGTAACTTTATACTACTCCTAATTTCTTTCTAGTGACAAAGCCAAGTGCAAACAATTGTCAAGTGGGGTAACTTTATACTACTCTCTAATTGCTTTCTAGTGACAAAACTGAATGGAGACAATTGTCAATTGGGGTAACTTTATACTACTTCCTAATTTCTTTCTAGTGACAAAACTGAATGGAGACAATTGTCAATTGGGGTAACTTTATACTACTTCCTAATTTCTTTCTAGTGACAAAACTGAATGGAGACAATTGTCATTTGGGGTAACTTTATACTACTACATAATTTCGTTTGAATGACGAAGTTGGAGATAATACAGACAGCCAATTGGGGAAACTTTGCACTATTTCATAATTGAAGACTGGCCATAAAAGTACCAATATCGTCCCGCGCCGTGGCGAGGTGGTCTAAGGCATCCTGCCTAGGACTCACGTTACGGAATGCGCGCTGGTTCGAGTCCTCACGGGGGAAGAAATTTTCTCATGAAATTTCGGCCAGTGTATGGGACCGGTGCCCATCCAGCATCGTGATGCACTTGGGGAGCTACGATAGGTAGCGAAATCCGGTTTGCGAATACCAGCTATAACGCCTGGGAGGATCATCGTGCTAACCACACGATACCTCCATTCTGGTTGGATGATCCTCCACCTCTGCTTCGGCATGTGGGCGTGAGGCCAGCAGCCGGCTGGTCGGTCTAGGCCCTTCACGGGCCAATATCTTTGAAAATTATTTTTGTTCAAAATAGAGTATGTCCGTGACTCAATCCATTAAGAAAAGAGGATGTTTCCATTGTAATTTTATTTAAAATCTAGGTTTATATGTTCAAAATGTATGATATACTGTACATTACTAGTTGCACAAAAAAAAGTTTTCCAGGGTTTTCCTATTTGGCACTTAGAACCTTTTTGTGTTCAGTCTTCAATTTTGTTTCCTTTTTTCAATTGCATGTTTCGTATTTTTTTCTAATATATTCATGAATATGTGGCCACTATGTTAGCATTTAAGTAAAGAAATTTTTTAATAATAATACAGCATTTCCTAATTTCATTTCAAGTGACGATGCTGAGTAAAGGTAGTGTGTATAACTAATTGGGGTAACTTTGTACTATGTCCTAATTTCGCTTCTAAGTTACGAAGATGAATAGAGATTAGAAAGTACGAGTACAACCAATTGGGGTAACTTTGTACCACGTCTAATTTCGTTTCAAGTAACGAAGATGAACTTAGGCTACGTCAGATGTGCCTAAATACGAAATATTTAAAAGATTTCGGAGCGAAGATCTACTTTTCGAATTAAGCTGTCAAAAGATAAAAATGCACATATTGAATTAAATGTAAGTGAAATTAAACATATAGGTTTATACCAAAAGATGTGAGAATATCAAGATTGATATTCTAGCGTAACTTGAATTTAAAGGTTTGGTGTCAAACTACAGCCACAAGACAACAATGTTTAGGTAGGCTATCTGAAGACTGTAACACGTGGACCTTGGTACTTGCTAGAAACAAATAACATCTTGTGTGCCGATCTTCGCTTTCGACAGGTTAACAGAGCTCTCCGCATGAATCATCATTACAGTTCACTTTGTGATATTTCTGCAAGTCACCAGATCCAAAAAATAAGACACATAAAAAAGGCACTCGGACTTAGGTTGTGATATAAGATACGAAATCGGAATTACAATATTGAATAGCTTCCTGAATATTCGTTTCATATTTGTTTTTAACACTTTCTTTTATTTATCTAAGAAAAACTGTACTATATTGTATACATTGTGTAATAAAGATACCTAGAAATTAAAGTAGTAGTAGTAATAATAATAATAATAATAATAATAATAATAATAATAATAATAATAATCGTTTTATTTAACCTGGCGTAAAATAACCAAAAAAATAAATAAAAAAATATATATTTAACCTGGCAGAGTTAAGGCCGTAAGGCCTTCTCTTACACTCAACCAGGATTAAAACTTGCTTACACAGTTGAATATAAAACTGGATCGGAATTAAGTAATTACATACTGATATAATTTAGGTACATAATGAGATCAAAAGAGGTAGTTACGTAAAATTTACCTTATAAAATAAAAATAAACATAGTGGAATACATATTAATGTTATTAGAATCAAATACGAATCACATAAAAACAGAAGCCGATAATTCAATATAAAAAAATGTACACAGTAAAAATAAAAATAAACACATTAGTATACATATTAGTATTAGATTACAATTAAGTAGGATATACATAATTAAACCAGAAACCGACAATTGAATAAAATGTACACAAAAATAGATTAATAATAAAAAAACAACACAGTGGGATACATATTGGCGTTATGTGATAAATAAACACGATTTAGATAACAAAAATAAGAAAAAAATAAAAATAAATACAGTGGAACACATTCCATTAAATATTTGCAACGCGTTAGATCTGGCAACTCATCATTAGATATTTTTCTAATTTACATTCAAAGGAAATTAAAGTTCTGCAGCCAAATGGCTGGTGGTAGCCAAATGGCTGGTCTCGAAATTGAGACGATTCAACAAGGCTCATGGCAACAATCACCTCCTACATAATAGCCAAATTGGTTAGTCTCTTATATGAGACAACTCATCCTGCCCAAGGTATTCCGTGGTTTTCCTCAGGCGTAAGACAAATGTCGGGATGAGCCCTATAAGAAATGGGCCACGGACCTATATGCCCTTCCCCATATATATTCCCCTTTATTATAAACGACGTATGCCCTAGTTCAGAACCTATAAATTGTCTATTAAATATACGAGGTCACTCAATTAGTCGCAAATTGAAAGGACAGGGACCTCTCAAATTGCAGATTTAGATTTCACGGCGCTTCTTCCGACGGCCTTCACATGCTTTGTCATCGAACAACAGATGACAGCGTCTTGCCATCCTAACGCCAAACACCAGCCAGCTCTTCCTCTTCCCGTTCCGTGATCACTTGATCAAATCTCAGTCCCCCTCGCGTATGTGGTACCTAAGAGGTTACGTCCAATTTCGGCTTCCCCTTCAAAATTTTCTAGAGTTCCTTCAGTGGAGCAGCGTAACCCGGAGTGAGACTAGTGGCCAACAGGCTTGGAGCTCACATATTTAGTTTTGTACAGCCCCCAACCCCTTGCAAGGACGCGTTTTGCGTACCTTTTAAATTTGTCCTCCCAATTCTCTTACGATTTTTCGTTTTTTTTTTCGACTTCAGGCGGCAGAGAATTCCAGTGACGAGAAGTAGCAACAGTGAAAGATGAAGAATAAAGAGATGATGTGTGCAGTGGTATTTCTAGCGTGTTGTCATATTGCGACCGAGTATTTAAGTTATGATACCGAGAAAGACTGTGGAATCGGACAGATAAGTGAAAGGGAGTAGAGGTGTGCAAAATTCGGTATAAGAGAGAAAGGGAATGGAATGGAATGGAATGGAATATGAATGTAATTATGTAAGTTGCGTAGCAAAAAAAATAAAAGAATGCTCGCATATACATTGTTCCTAGTGGAAATAGTTTTGCAAGTACTCTTATTAAATACAGCTGTATAAGTTTCGAACAACAAGCATTTAGGAGAAAAATGTGATAATAGCATTCGAGGGACTCAAAGTCATGTACAGCTGCTCCTGACTTTACAATGGTTCGACTTAGGTACGATGGTCAAGTAATGCACCGTCCTTCTTAGGTAATGTGCAGTATACTACATCAAATTTATTGGTGGGATAAATTTGTATTCATTTATTTACTCTTCATTGATCTATATATACTTTTAATACTTATATAATAATTGATTAACTTTATATTATCTTCTACACAATTTAAAATACGATGTTGTCACAACTGTCTTGTACTGTGCTATGTTGGACTTTGGGGTTAGTGGTTCCTCAGAGATATTGCAGTAATATGATGACGTAATGACTGATAAGACGCTGCAAGAGATAAGACTTCGGACAATGAAGAATATCACATCGAAACTACAGCCAGGCAATTTCCTCATATCAACACAGTTAAGAAGATATAAAGCTTATCAGTAATTTATTTACTTTTAAGTTACTGCGTTTAGTTAGTTACAGCAATTGTTTGTTCATTTTTTATGCAGTGGCTGTATTTATTTATTCAGTTATTTACTGTAACATGTTCTACCACCGATCACATATAGTTTGCTCATCTATATGTTAAAATCGGTTGCACTTTGAAGAGAACAACCGCCAGGATCGCCACCCGTTCGCCGTAAACGAACACGAGATGGCAGTACAGTCGCTAATGCAATTCAAATGGGAGTTATGACGTGACTCCCTATGTAACAACTAGATGGCAGCATAGTAAACCTGACAAAAGTTGTTACCGTCAAAGTCTGTAACGCCGAACAACCTGGATATATATGATCTAGGGTTCTACTTAAGATGTTTTCAACATAAGATGGGTTCTTTGTAACATAACCCCATCGTAAGTGAAGGAACATTTTATAGGTACACTATTTTCATACGAGGGTTAAACGAACACCTTCAGTTGTCTCCTCTGTAATACCAACATAACTTTTGTCACAATACGAAAGTTTCACGCTAATGTACATTTAGGCTGTATCTTCCATATATAAATCTGTGACAGATTAGGTTAGGTTAGTTTAAGCTTTTGTTATGTCTTGTAGTATATACGAATCTGTGACAGGTTAGGTTAGGTTAGGTTAGTTTAGGCTTTAGTTATGTCTTGTAGTATATACGAATCTGTAACAGGTTAGGTTAGGTTAGGTTAGTTTAGGCTTTAGTTATGTCTTGTAGTATGTACGAATCTGTGACAGGTTAGATTAGGTTAGTTTAGGCTTTTATTATGCCTTGCATATACGAATCTCTGCAGGTTTTTCAAAGCCTGGTGATTTTTGTTTAGTGATACTGTCAGCGTAATGACCGACGTGGAAACGAAGTTACAATAGTCTATAGGAATTTTGTGTCTATTTCATTATTATTTGTTGTGCTTCACTGTATTTCAGTGGTTATTGAATTAATACAAGTTTCACGTTCTTTGCGTTACATCGTATCGTATCGTATCGTATCGTATCGTGTGTTTTATGCCCCTGCGTTTCTTTACTTCACTATAAATCACAATGTTTGCACTTCCATTACCACGCACCTCTCGTTTCACACGTAATTTACTACATTTCCGAACAGTTTCCTTTTCTTGAAATATTTCTCTATGAAATCCTTATCGTATCGTATCGTGTGTTTTATGCCCCTGCGTTTCTTTACTTCACTATAAATCACAATGTTTGCACTTCCATTACCACACACCTCTCGTTTCACACGTAATTTACTACATTTCCGAACAGTTTCCTTTTCTAGAAATATTTCTCTATGAAATCCTTAACCTTTGAAATTCATCTTTGCAAGAAATCCCTTACAAATTCCATTATTTACACTTCCAAAATCACCGAAACTGTCTCAACGCTCGGTTTTTTCGATATCGAGAAAACAAGATAAAATTTCCCCCCAAAAAACAACGAAAAGAATTCTATAAAACTTAAAGGTATTGTATTAAAATGTAATTCAAAATCATATGCAGAGTGAAAATGAAATAGTCTTGCAGATTTCCAGAGCGAATAGCTCATGTAGTGTGTAACAAACACTATAATATCATATTGGTGGAAAGTTAATAGTTTTTCTTATTTTTTTTTTTTGCCAAATATTTAACAGTCTCTTATTCGGTAACTCTCGCGTTACGAAATGCGCACTGGTTCGAGTCCTCAGGGGGGAAGAAATTTTCTTATAAAATTTCGACCAGTGTATGGGACCAGTGCCCAGCCAGCATCGTGATGCACTTGAGGGGATACGATAGGTAGCGAAATCCGGTTACGAAAGCCAGCTATAACGGCTGGGGGGGATCATCGTGCCAACCACACGATACTTTCATTCTGGTTGAATGATCATCCACCCCTGCTTCGGCATATGGACGTGAGGCCAGCAGCCAGTTGGTCGGCCATGGTCCTTCATGGGCTGTCGCGCCTCGGATTATTATTATTCGATAATTATTGCGAGTAGGATCGTGATTTTTGTCCATATCGGTAGGAAATCTAATAAGGAATAATTTATCCTTCTGGTGTATTTCAGTAGCGTGCACGATTTTCGTGTAAAGTTAATTTTAAAAACCTCTAAATTCAAGCGACTGCACGATGCGAACAAGTGACAACGTCTTGGCAGAGAGCAGCTCATCTACTAGACACATCAAGTTCGTTGACCTCTTACATCTGTATCACGAGTAGAGTGTGTTAGCGGCGATGTTGCGGACTGCTGAAATTTCAAACAATTTTTCAACAGTAATCTCACTAGAGGTTTTGATTTATCTAGAGAAAATTAAAACTCCAGTGGGATTTAATTGAGTGTTACACGATTAGAAGAAAGTATATAAAGATTAGAAGTAACGAAGTACTCCAGTACAATAAAATATTAATTGACTTACGAAAATACAACTGTCTTCAAATGTATTATTGTACCATCTCTAAATTACAAATATTACGCTAAATGACAGTAGTGTGTTATGTTTAGCTGTTTACTTGTTATCAGTTGTGCCAACTATGGAATCTTCATTGAACTCTGTGGACGGTTACTAGTCAAGAAGGCTTTGTTGATTCAGTTTCATTTTTATTAAAACATTTGCATTCCACTTCAATTATCCGGATCCCAGTAATCAACGTCACTTGACAGATGATTTTCAATAAATCTTAGTATTAAACAATCTCTGATACGTGACTATTCATAATATCATATAGCAGAAGCTATAATATAACCTAAATAATATAAACAAGTGTTAGAAAAGTTTTAATTAGGGATGATGAAATAAACAAGAAAAGTTTTAATTAACGATGATGAAATAAAAAATAAACATTAATCATTTTAAAAGGAAAGTACAGTTTTCAAATTTGAATGTTTTAGTGGTTGGTAGTTCAGTTGATGTTATATTAGACGTGTGCGTAAAAGAAGTGGAACTCGTTGATGTACATGGTGTATTCCTCAACTTTTTCAGGATTTCCGAATGGTGCTCTTCATTTATTTGTAAATAGGATTTCAGGGAAGGTGCATAGCTATGACCAGTGATCTTTATTAATTCTTGTTCTTGAATGCCAATGCGAGTCATATTTGAAACTGCTATTCATGGACTGGAGTGGTTCGTAATTTTCTGTTTTTTTTTTTTTTTTTTTTTGACGTCCAGACCAGTACAGTTTGAAATGTTGGCAAACAAAGAAACAAATGCTAGGGTAGTGATAAAAATAAACAAATGCTTGGGACGCGATAAAATTAAACAAATGCTAGGGACACGATAAAATTGTGCGATAAGCAGCCATGATTGGTGGAAAGACGTCCTTTCGTACCGTTTTATTGGTCAAAGGTGGTATGACGTAGTAATAATCTAATTAATAAATCACAAAACGTAATATAGGTTTTCTATTTATTTACATGTAGCCTATCGTCTCTTTCAATCTGCAAGGTTATTTCACTTTCACTGTGTATATAGCAATAAATTTAACATTTTTCTCTAATAGTAATAGTTTTCTGGTGTTTAGCAGATGCACCGATTGACTAATCAGAGTTTTATTGTAAACTGTGATCCTATTATTTCGTTGACTATATGCGAAAGGGATAAATAACACACAATTGACCATCAAAGATGCCCCACTTTCGTTTTCTATACCGTCGTGAAGAAGAACGTCTAAATGGCACGCGGTGAACGCCCCCGAAGACATCCCAGCTGACCAATCCCGGAACCTGATACATACTACGTAACAGAAAGAGGAAGTAAGATTCTGTGCTTACCGTTTTACCACGAGATAGAGTCTGGTGGACATCGTGTAGAGCCTAGAGCCTGTAGTTCGCTTCACTTCACAGTTCACACGCTAGCGGTCGGTTAGTCGTTGATCTCTTTGTGATAGAGTGAGAGCAGTTTCGGACAGTCCCGTTTTGTATCCCTGCCGGCGGTAGTCGGGGTGTTTCGTGCCTCCTCGCTCTCCTCCTTGCTCTTTCGTCTAGACTCTCGACACAAACTGTCGATTAATTAAAATAAAAGCAAGTCTTTGGACTCTAGCGTAACCGAGACAACAGTACCTCTCTCACGCGACGGAAGCCTCGTGAACGCAGACCTGGCGTTTTAAATGTAACGTGAAAACTCCGGAAAGACGATAAGAATCTGGAACCTAGTCATGCTGAAGCTGAAGCTCTCTTATCCTTTATCAGCTGTTCAGGATATGTACAAACTGTTCATATCTTGTTGTGTTAAGACCAGTAATTCAGTAATTCCCTCTGTGTGGACTGTCAACACAATCAAACCATCTCATATGCAAACACAAAACAATACGAGTAGTTTATATGAAAATAATAAATAATATTATTATTCCTTTGCATATACCTACCAAAGGCAGTATATTCCACGAAACTAAAGCATAATATCACAGTCTAGTATATACAGTCGCGAAGCTTCATACTTACTAAATATGCAAACGTTGACAGTTGAAATATGCATCCATAGATAGTTGCTCACCACCAGGATCGCTACTATCGCCACATCACACACTCTTTCCCTAGCAGACCATAAAATGTATTGTACTTTCGATATTGTGTTCTTTTGAAAAAATTAACACCTTTCTTCCACTATTGAAATATGAAATACTTAAGGTTTATATATTATTTTCATAAAATATATATTATATTCTGTAAACTCACCTTCCTGGATCTTTCGGAAGAAGGACAACTCTAACCTATTTTTCTTACAATTTATAGTACTACAAACGTCTCCTTGTCCCATATTATTATTATTCAAATTATTGTATTTTAGCCATTTACATATTTTATTACAACCGATAACGAACATTTCACAGTTTACATAGCTTTTCACAAAAATGCGAAATATGGCACAGTATATGCTTTTTCGATCTAGACGTAACGTTTGTTCGGGTTTTCTATTTCAATGTATGGAGCTCAGTGAAATATTACATTATACCTTTATTGCGTATCATTGCTAAGTTTTATTTAGTGTAATGTGTCCATAAGTTGCGTTTACTTCTTGTTGCATAATATGTTGCAGAAATAATTACAAAACTGTGTTATTTTAATGTGAAGAGAATTTCACATGTTAACATAATCTGTTCGCGTCAACATTTCAAGTTTAGAATGGAAGATATTTTGAGGTTTAATAAAAAAGAATTTATATTTTGATTTCAATTTAGCACATCTACCTTCCTTAATTTTAGACAAAACATTTACCATACCACTCCTATGAAATTAGTGTACGTACAATTGTGTTACTTCGTCTCTTAAGTAGTAGATAAATACAATAATTCAGTACTCAATTGTAGTATTAAAATACAGACAAATTGAATGTCCGATGTATCATACATGACATTATGCTTAATTATAATCTATAATTGCGAATTTAGGAATATAAGTTAAATATAGTAAACATAACCTATAATTTTCACCTATTTCGTGATCGGGTTAAGCGAGTTACATGGTCTACCTTACGGCCTGTATTAGATCACGATGGCTGTGGCACAGTCTATTGTTCCTAGTACTCACAGCGCTCCAAGCGGCTAGCAACTATCGCGAGATTTGCAAAAAAATCATCCCAAGCTTCGTAACTGTATATAGTAGGCTGTGATAATATCCTGCTCTTTCAGTTCTTCTACGTGCATATAGGCCTACACCCTCAAGCATGTGAATTATAATAGTGAGGATCACGTAAGAGCAGTTCCTAAAAGACAAATTTGGTCGTCTCTTCAGTGTTGCCAACTAATACCAGATATCACTAAAGAGGGTAAAATCACAATGTGACGTACTATAATAATAATAATAATAATAATAATTTTATTTATTTATTTATTTATTTAGAATATTAACGTGCAAAACAACAGCACAAGGCCAATTACAGTTTAGTACGATACAAAACAAAACAGAACAGATGATGATGAGAATGAATGATAGAAAATGGCAGTGAGATGAAATACAATCAATATAATAGTCAACATTAATCATGACCAAAAGCAACAAAATAAATAGCAATAACTGACAAATAATAACAAGTAAGGATATATCATGATAAACTCAAAACGTATATACTACACATTAAATGGATCCAAGTTCAGTCCATGCAAATTAGCATATTTAATACATCTGCAGACCGGAGACAGAGATTTAGAATTTCTATTATAAAAAAATGTTATGAAATCTTAAACCTTTAGCAGGAATACGAAGACTGATATTGCTTATGAATGTGATATTGCTTATGAATGATGAAGAAGAAGAAGATGATGATGATGATGATAATAATAATAATAATAATAATAATAATAATAATAATAATAATAATACCGAAATAATAACACTTATTTACCACGTCTCATTTTTATGTTGGGAGATGTTTTCTAAATGGTTCAATAATTTGTGAAAGAGTAGGCCTATATGTTCCTCCTGGACCTCTCGCACATTATGTTGGTAATTAGTAGATTAATATGATCTAATATTAAAATGTATTTTGTCTGACAACATAAATGAAATTCATTGCTTTGACTAAACAGTTTACGACGATTAAGATTCCTAACCTAAAAATGTATTTTGTTTGACCACATGATTTGAATGCCGAAAACCGAATGCCAGTTTGAAATGTATACTTTAGAATACTTACTCCTAATAATTTTGATATTCCAGTTGCAATTACTGTGTCCGTGCGCATATTTCCTTCTTCAATATCTTGAGAGAGAGAGAGAGAGAGAGAGAGAGAGAGAGAGAGCGAGAGAGAGAGAGAGAGAGCGAGAGAGAGAGAGAGAGAGTGTGTGGTGTGTGTGTGTTTTTTGTACCTTTAGCATAGTGTACCTTTGAACATTTTTTGTTTTTTAATTTTTGCTGCTACCTAGAGAACTCAAAATGAAATAGATTGTAGAGAAAGCCCCTAAGCAGCTCTGGTCTTAGTTTCAGTTTGATTTATTGCAAAGTGTTAGTTCAGTGGACAAAAGAAGTTTTTTTAGTACCAAAAGTAAATATTTAGTTCACTGATGTATGTTTTCTAACACAAAACCAGATTGTATTTGTTAATATCTTTCAAGTACGGCGTGTTCCCTATCATCTGGTGAGTGATAACATATTTTAATTTCCATGATTTATTTGACTCTCTTAGTTTTCGGAGCCATATTTGTTTAAACGTGCACCCTCTTGTACCTTTGAACACAAAACATCTTGTACCATGGAACATGTTCCAAATTACACGATACTATCGGTTTTTGTTTTTCTTTTATTTTAAGGTCATGTCACGAAGTAAGTCTGGAATTAAAGAGGTCCCCAGTTGATTCGGATGTCTTGAAGAAAGCTGTTGAAGCAGTTATTGCTTCTCCAGAAAATAAAATCCCAATCAGAGAACCCTGCCCTGGTTTATGATGGTAAATACATTTTAAATATGATTGTCAGTTTTTACAGCTATATTCCCTCCTATATTTCATGTGTTCCAACTTACAAGAGTGTATGTTCCAAGGTACATGATCCTGTTGTACCTTTGAACACATTACATATCCCTTCATTTTATTTTTTCCATCCTTAATAGATCTGTAAAACAGGAAAATACTTACAGGAAGTTGTAAAGGAATCTTCAATAATTATTTCAAGCATTTTTTCATTTTAAAAATTTCATTTCCCAAAATTAAAAAAAAATAAAAATGTGAGAAGTGTTTAAAGGTACAACAGTCTCCCTATATATATATATATATATATATATATATATATATATATATATATATATATATTCCTGAAGCGTACTCTGAATGGCACATGCTTTCCGAATGACCATGCTATTTCCTGTCTTTGACATTTCCCAATCCTTTCAGTGTTTGAAAATGCTCACAAAAATAGATATATTTTAATGTGATGTAAATTCAACAGTAATTGATTCTAAACATAGGTATAACGATTTACTTACATGTACATAAAGTGTGGTAAAATGGATTGAAAGTAATAAAACTCCAAGAAGCAAATTACATAATGTTTTGTTTCTGCAAACTTTATTAATTTTGTCTTTCTGTGCAATGATGCACAAGCTTTCCGAAATTTGCACAAATATAATTTTCATATGTGCATTTTTGCGACACTTGTGTATTTTCTAGCGTAAACCATGCTCCCATGGATACGCCTGTAACCACTGACATTTTTGAAAGTGATTCAAGCTTTTGCATGTTTTTCATTTGCTTATCGTGCTGTTATAAGTAGACTTCGGATTTTAATCCTGATTATACATCTTTGTAATTTTATCCTTTTTTAATTCTTAAAAGATAAGTTCATAAAAACTTGCAAGTTCACGTTTCATATAAAACTATGCCTAAAATTGGTATTTTAATAGCGCCTAAAATGCCTATTTTGACTACAAAGCTATTTTGACCTATTAAGTAAGTTCTATCTATAATAGGTCAAAACACCCATTCTTATTTCGAAAATTTGTATTTTAAATTCCAAATGTGTTCCTGGTTCTGTTGGAAATAAAGTACGGGATAAACTGGAGCAAGTTCTG
Source organism: Periplaneta americana (assembly GCA_025594305.2). Taxonomy (NCBI): domain Eukaryota; kingdom Metazoa; phylum Arthropoda; class Insecta; order Blattodea; family Blattidae; genus Periplaneta; species Periplaneta americana. The sequence continues at coordinate 8,219,627 of JAJSOF020000036.1, read as the reverse complement.
CAGAGAAATGTAGGACTGACGGACCTGCGTACTGCTTCAGATATCCTAGCAGGAAGAACACGGATTTACAATATAACATTCCTGTCCAACTAGTGTCAAAACTGAAATACTTCAGTGGATGTGGAGCGTTCATTTTCAGCATACAAATTTGTTACTTTTCAGTTGAACATTTAGAAAAAGTATTAGTCATTTACTGTGAAGCTAATTAAGGACATTAACGGACAAGGCTTGCTAAAAATTGATTATATTTGACTTGTTTGTGTACTGAATTTGTATGTATTTATTTACACTGCAAGTGGGCAAGCACCCGGTGGCAGTGGTATATACAATATTAACAATACACAATAAAATGATAACCAATACACAATAAAATTTACAATACACAATACAATTTTACAACACATATACAATTTTACACACAATACAATAATAATATACAATACAATTTAACACAATAATAATAAAACATAAAATAAAATACCTAATAATAAAATAAAATACCTAATGTAAAATAAAATACCTAATATAAAATACCTAAATGTCTAAAACTTATTTTTCACATTTAATTGTGTAGTTTATGTATAAATAGTTAGAAATTTGTTGTTCTTGTACTTTTAATAGTAGTGTTGGTAACGGTGTATAAGCATTTAAAATTATTAAATTCTAGAAGTGAATTCCTGATGATTTGAAACATGTTTTTAAAGAAAACATTATTTTTTGTTAGAACCTATGTTCAATTCTTTAGAAACTATTTTCTACACTTTTAATCCTATTTAGGCACCTAGAATTACATTTTAACGACCTAAAAATCCGTACCCTAGTTTGGCTATAAGTTATCGATTTATTGATTTTGACTTATCTAAATGTGTCGTTAAGGGAACGACAGCATCTTTTGTGACCTGAGACACTAGTTTATGCCATTACAATAATTATTAATCCTATATGTGTGTATGTATGTATGTATGTAATGTATGTATCAGTGGCGATTCCTCCATGAAGGATATGAGGATGATCCTACAGTTTAATTTCGTGCCTCTGAGGATAGAAAACATTTTAATTACAGATTTTGATTTTCAATGCGTCCCGACGTAATAATTTTCTTCAAACTTCCACTTGCTGTCGTGAGTTGTCGCCACTGCACAGCTCAGAAATAATTTCCGAGGAACCATCCAAATATCTTACAGCAAACGATTTTTTCTAGCTGTTAAGTTAGTGGACAGAAGAGAGTGCGGAGGGAGGGGTATGGCTTGAGTTTAACCGCGTTTAGGATATGACCGCGTATCCTAATACTACGACCCTTCTTTCTGGGTGGTGGAGACCCTCTCAGAGACTACAATAAGAATTTTCAAATACCCATGTAGCCTTCTTAAATGCTGTTCATTTGTCATTTTAAAAGAATAGAATAAAGGAAATAATAAATAATTTAAAATGATATACATAATATAAAAAATAAAATGAATAAAAAACAAAATTACATACAGATAAATAAAATAAGCTATAATCAATACAAGAATTAACGGGACTTTCAGGTGACAGGACAGCCGAAAGAATATCTGAAGTTTTATTTCATCATTTAGAAGAATTTAACTGTAGCAAGGAATTAATTGCGTAGACGTACGACGGAGCATCGGTAAATATCGGGCAGTACAATGGCTTAGGAGCCATCTTCGCAACAAAAAAGAGCAGGAGAATGGATCTTCACTACAAATAAATTCCCAGTTCCAGAATGGCGAGTCAAAGACTAACATAGGCCTACTTGTATTGATTTTGCATGCTCTATTATTATTATTATTATTATTATTATTATTATTATTATTATTATTATTACTTACTTACTTACTTACTTACAAATGGCTTTTAAGGAACCCGAAGGTTCATTGCCGCCCTCACATAAGCCCGCCAGCAGTCCCTATCCTGTGCAAGATTAATCCAGTCTCTATCATCATACCCCACCTCCCTCAAATCCATTTTAATATTATCCTCCCATCTACGTCTCGGCCTCCCTAAAGGTCTTTTTCCCTCCGGTCTCCCAACTAACACACTATATGCATTTCTGGATTCGCTCATACGTGCTATTATTATTATTATTATTATTACTATTATTATTATTATTATTATTATTATTATTATTACCAATATTAGTTTCTGTCTTGGTCGTCAATCCCATATCCTACACACAAAAATATCACGAGTCGCCACTGGTATGTATGTATGTATGTATGTATGTATGTATGTATGTATGTATGTATGTATGTATGTATGTATGTATGTATGTATGTATGTATGTATGTATGTATGTATGTATGTATGTATGTATGTATGTATGTATTCTTCAACGTTACTATAAAACGTTTTCATAGTTCATTTGACCTACATACCACGACTACACAAACATACTGGGACTCCAGTAACATGGACTGAGTACTTCAGCGGCCCTTTATTACGTATAACACAGGTCATCACGACATAACAGAGTAACTATAGCTACCTAACTTCTATACTATACTGTATATATTTTGTGCGAGATCGTGCGTATTTGCTTGGTTTCCGCACAAAACCAATCCGTGGTAAGTCTAAAATTCCACATTCAGTATTCCCAACCTAACACATATAACAATTTCCCTCTTCTTACCGCTTAAGTGACATATTCATTTTACTGCTTTAGGCTTCTAACATATTATTTTTAGAGACTTTCAATATAGTAATAATTATAAATTGGAAACTTACCACTGCAATTCCACCTAAATTGCACTATTAATTATTGTTTTTAAATATTTGCAAAAATTAAGTGAACTCTACAACTCCACTAAAGTTACTGCATTCGTGATGCAAGTAACATTAAGGAAGCCGTGAAAAAAATCAACAAGATTCCAGATGCCGATGTTATTACTGCAATATGTTATATAAATAATATTGTAAAAATATTAAAATGAAAAATAAATCATTACATAACTTTACCGTTTATTTAAGTTCGCATTTATAGACTGAGGGAAAAAAAGACAGACGTATATCACGGCCTGCTGGAGTATAGTAAACACAGAAAACATTTTAAAGCAACAATGTTGAAGATAGATATTTTTGTTTTGCAAATTTGCCGTCATTGAACAGAAACCAAGATGGAGATTTCATTGCAACTAATTAGAAATTCCTCTTTCAGGTATGTAATAAACGATCTTCGCACAAAATAATGTACGATACACGAGCGGTATGTTTGTTTTCATGTTCTCGGAAATTAAAAAGCTCAACTTCGTTTCGCTTTTTCAATCTTTTCCTCGAACACGAAAACGTCAACATACCGCTCTTGTAACGCATATTACTATTGTGGCTTGCATGGGTGTTGCATTTGGCTCACGTGAGAAAGCTGAGGTGTGAAATATCGATTTATTCTGGGGGACTGATGAGCTCGCCTGTAAATGTCTCTTCTTATCATTTTATTAGCGTAAATCCCGTCCCCGGTAAACAAACTGTGCACTTTCCCCGCCAGCGGTTGCAACCTTGAGATGACGCTTGGTTGAAATCCTATAATGCAGCGATTCTCAACCCATGGTACGCGAGCCACTGCTGAGTGGTACTAAAAGTGTGAAATAAAGATATAAATTATCTATAGTAATGTCACAAGAGGTCTGAGATTTGCCGATAAATCCACGACCTCGAGTGACATTTATTAGGACTATTTCGTGAATAAAATAAAAACGTAAATAATATATCCCTAAAATTCGATCACAAAATATTAATAATTATATAATTATGAATACTTAACCTATTCAGACATTGTGAAGTCGAAGTACGATTACTGCAATAAAGAAATTGAATGTTATTCAGTAATGCCAATTGACAAAAGCAAAATACATGTTTAAAAATGTTAATTACACGTACTGCGCTTTTCTTTTGTTATCACAACAGAAATACGTTTTCATTATCTGCTGAAATCATAATTTAATGTAAACATTTTATAGTATAACTACAAATAACCTGATTAATACATTAATTAAATAAACATTTGTTATGAATGAGTGTCATTTTATTTAGATACAATGGGCATGGAATTAGAAGATGAAGATGTAGATGTGGAAGTAGGATTTCGCACTTTTTTAGTACAAGGATTCATGCTCATCAATTTACGTGGAAACAGTTGGCGACACTGACTAAATAAAAGAACGACCATGCGATAAATTGGTAGTGATAAATCGAGTTGCAGAAATTATTACGATGTATGACTGCGACTTGTAGACTTGTATCGATAACATCGTTCGATTATCTAACAAAATGAATATTATTATCCGCTATAAACTTAAGGCAAGTTGTTTGATTGTACCTCGAAATGCGTTGAACGTAAACTTTCATCGTTATGAGTTACTGAATTGATTAAAGTTGCAACACTTGCTACCAAGCTGACAATACCTAAGAGATGTTTCATTATGTTCTTTCATTAATAAGTAAAAAACTAAGTATTTTCGGACATATGTTTATATGAACTTTTTTCTTGTTTTGGTGTGAGGAACATGCCCCCATATATATATATATATATATATATATATATATATATATATATATATATATAGGGTGTTTCAGAAATGCTTTGACAAACCTTGGGGGCATGTTTGCTGTTATTTATAAGCTCTATATATATATATATATATATATATAAATATATATATATATATATATATATATATATATATATATATATATATAGCTTATAAATAACAGCAAAATTCATATACCGCATTCTTGATTTTTTCCGAATTAAATTAGTCTTCCATCAACAGATTTGTCCAAATATATATATATATATATTTTTTTCAAATTGTCGGTTGATCTATTATTGCGTAACTCCGTCCAATTGCTGCAATATGGAGTCTTTATAGCTGTGGTGACCTTGGACATCCATATTGTCCAATTTTTAGGTAGTTCAGACGGTTATGGACAATCGAATACAAACTCCAAACTTTCATGCTTATGCTTACGTGATTTGCAAACAGAACACAATCGTGGAGCGCTGAAGTATACGACAGAATATGAGAAAATGGCATCGTTGTTATGTTTCCATGGTTACCAAGTATGTTTGCTGTTATGTTTATGTCCCATCGTGAATGATGGTATGACTTCTTGATTTTACCGTAACGTTTATATTATTAAGTTAACGCTTACGTTATGTTTAATTTTCTTTGTGAATGAGCCTCTACTCTCCTATCTTCCTTAATCTTGTTATCAATATTTTTTTATAAGTGTTGTTGAAACTTGGAGTGGTCTTCTTGGGTGTTATTCAACAACAACACTCGTTTTATAACTTTCAAACATATCAATCCACTTATGAAAGTTGACATATGCAATTGATGACAAGTTATTTGCACATTCGTAAATAGATTTCTTCAGATTTTATAGTTTCTGTTACAGGAAACCGTATCACTGATCAATGTTCAGTCGGTGTGCATACTTCAAGTGGACGCATTATCTTTTATAATTAATTTATTTTATTTACAGGTATTATTTATCTCGACAGGTATTATGCAAATATGGCAAAGGTTACTAATTAATATCCTCTAAATATAGTAGGCTACTTACAGCCAACAAAGTCTGTGTCACAGTTATTTCTCTTTAATCTGAATAATCACATAGAAAGATTTTTTTTTTTCCATTTCATTTATTGTATTTCATAGATCTTACATCAGCAATGAAGCTTTAAGATGTGAAACAAGTAAAAATTTTACAAGATTACAATTACAACTTTTTTACAATTTTTTGGCGAGATGAAGTGAGGCCGAGGATTCGCCAACAGATTACCTGGCATTTGGCTTATGGTTGAGGAAAACCTCGGAAAAACCCAACCAGTTAATCAGACCAAACGGGGATGAAGTGAAGTGATGCCGAGGACTTGCCATAGACCACCCGGCATCAGTCTCACGGCTGGGAAAACCTAGGAAGAAACCAACCAATCAGACCAAACGGGGATCCAACCCAAGCCCGAGCGCAGCTCCAGATCAACAGCCAGCGAGTCTGCCGACTGAGCTACCTTGGTGGCTCTACTAAAAATATACAATACATAGCAATCATATTATTAACTTTACAAACCCAAATGATTATTCATCAGCTGAGCTGTTTAAAAGCATAAACAATTCAAATTCTTTGCCAATTTTAGTGTTAATTGTGATTTATTAAACTATAGAAAATTTTCCAACTAACTCAGCCATACATAGTATAAATACCCGCAGAAAGAATGATTTTCATACGCCATCATCAAATTTATCATGCTATCAAAGGGGAGTACGTTACATGGCGATAAAAATGTTCAATAGTCTTCCTGAAGACATTAAGAATCATAGCCAAAACCCTGCATTATTTAAGGTAAAACTAAAAAATTACTTAATATCTCACACTTTCTATTCTGTAGATGAATTCTTGACATTTCACAGTACTGTGTAAATATTTTAATACTATTAAATGGTAAATATATTACATTGTATAAAATATTATTGTTATTAAGGTATTAATTCTGTACAAATTTCATATTTGCATTTTATATGTATTGCATTTATATTTAAACGTAAGAATTGGACGTGTTCTTTATTCTATGCTATAAAGCAAATGTAAGAATATTACGGAACGAATAAATCTATCTATCTATCTATAGCGTTGCTTTTATTGTACTCATTTTACACAAGATACAATTTTTTTGTCAATATACATAAAACTGGTGTCCACCGCTGTGGAATAACGGTTAGCATGCTTGACCGTGGAATGAGCGGGCTCGGGTTCAAATCCTGGATAAGATAAGTTACGTGGTTGAGGTTTCTCCCGGGTTTTCCCTCAACCCATTAAGAGCAAATGCTGGGTAACTTCCGTCGTTGGACATTGGACTCATTTCCTCATCCTCATTCATCCAATAAATTCGGGGTGCACAATAGGCCTCAGTATGGCCGACGTGCAAAGGTCATCCCTAACCCGTCCCTAGCTACCGTTACCTAACCTAACCTAACCTAATCATACCTTTCCCTTTTACTGCCGTGATTTTTTTTTCAGTAGATGTAGGCCTACTGTATAGCTCAAATAATTTATTATTTTTATTTTTGATATTGAATGACATGTATGTAGTGAAATTAAATTATTTTGTATACTTATAATTTCTTGTGAGGTTAAAACTGAACCTGAATTACACGGCAAGTAGGCCTAAATTGAGCCGAAAATTGTCTCAGTGCTATCCTAGATCATTATGTAACAGATAGATCATCGCTATGTTAAAATCGTTTGCACTTTGAAGAGAACAACCGCCAGGATCGCCACCCGTCCGCCGTAAACGAACACGAGATGGCAGTACATTCGCTAATGCAATTAAAATGGGAGTTATGACGTGATTCCTTATGTAACAACTAGATGGCAGTGTAGTAAACCTGACAAAAGTTGTTAACGTCAAAGCCTATAAGACCGATCTATCTGGCGTATATATGATCTAGGGTGCTATCAATAAAATCAACGGAATTAGACTTTTCCTGCTGATAAATCAGCGTCGATATGTAATTTCATTACGCACGTTTTACTAATCCTTGTTTTTGAAAGTTCACTTTATCTCTGAGATACTACATAATAACGTGTACACAGAGATAAGATACGCAGTGGTCAATTACTGGATCAATATTTTCTGCTACTCAGTTATTATGAACAGTGTTTATTGTCAGTATTGAAATATTAGGTAGAGAGTCCAAAAGATAATCCGTTACTACGGAAACCCCACCACTTGATCAGATCATCGCATATAACTAGTCTGAGAAATTCGGCGCTTTTCAGTAAAAGTGTTCATGTTTTCCTTATTTTTTTCTTCTTTTCTTTTTTCCTTCACCTGGCTTAAAATTAATAAAAAAATGTTTCTATTTAAATTCACTTGTAATTAATAAAGATAAAACAATAGCTATCCCATTCTCTTTAAATAATTTTGATTGTTCCCATATAAATTGTAATTGTTCAGTTATTAATGAAGTTAATGAGGTTAAATACTTAGGTATAATTATTGATAATCATTTAAAATGGAATAATCATATTCATTATATTTGTAATAAATTACGTAAAACATTATGTTACTTTGTTATTCTAAGAAATATTTTGTCAATTAACTGTTTACGTGTAATTTATTTAGCATTATTTCAATCTATATTTATGTATAGTATTATAGGTGGAACTTATAAATCCAATCCGTTAATTTTACTACATTAAAAAGTATTAAAATGTGTTTTAAAAAGCAGAAAGATTACTCAACTGAATTGTTGGCGGAGTTATGTCTGAACTCTTTTTTTTTATTAACGTTAGAAAATATTGAATTCAAAAGATCTGTTTTGTTTTTGTTTGTGATTAAGTTTTTATGCTTAAATTGACGAATTAATGTCTTCAGATCATGTATCTGACTGTAATATTTATTTTAAATTGTTGAATGTGTAAGAACTTCTATACCTCGTTGGAAGAATGGAAGCACTGTAATGTTTCTTTTGTAACAGCCTGTACTGATGTATTAGAACTCTGCAGGTGTTCAGGCCGCCACTTGGAGAAATATGAATAACATACTGCACAACAATGCAGAAAAAAGAAAAGTGATCCTGATATAATGTGTAAACTTAAAGGCGAGATTAAATAAAATAATTAGAGTTTACATTTCGTATGATATCTTCAGGAAACCTTAATATAAAAAAGTTTCTGTTAGCACTGTTACGTAGTTTTATTGATGTATGCATGTGAGGGATTGTTTTAAATTATGTCCTATTATAATTTGTAGTAGATCTATGATTCAAGCCCTATACAATTGTCCGAAACATCCCAGATATGGATGTCACACTATGAGAAATTTGTCCCCCGAAAATGCCTTTATTAAATGATCATATTCCGATATACTGTACCACATTCAAGCTATAACGGCGGGAAGAGGTACATGATGCCCTCCATAACCTCGTTATATGGGGATTCTTTCTATGGTTTTACTTTGCCCCCCCTCCACCCAATGAAACGGTTCTCTCTCCGCCTATGGCAGCAACAGACACCATCGTGCCCGTACAGCAATTGCCAACCTGCTAAGAAACAGAGGATGGGAAGTACATGAGGAGATTCATTGTGTGTCTGAAGATGATTCTCATAGAAGAGTCGATATAATTGCCATCAATAGAAGAACCCAGAAAGCGATGGTCTTAGACCCTACGATTTGCTTTGAACGAGACACGAATCAAGCACCACTGATAAATGATGACAAGCGAGCTAAATATGTACCTTGTCTTCAGCGGAAAATATGGCATTTCGCTTTACAACTGGGATGTTACAGGCTTACTATTTGGATCGAGGGTTGTTTACCAAAATTTACATCCTTTAAATCCTTTAAAATTCCCTTCTATGAGGTTCAGAAGATTGTGATGGAAATTTTGAAGGCCTCTCTTCAAATTCTACACTATCATCTGTATGTTAACACATACATTTTTGTTTTAATGTACAAATAGAATAAATTATTTTACTCGTTTCATTTCTCTTTATCTTTTTATGTTTGTTAATTCTGGATACCAGTGGTCAACCTCACTTGAGGACGGATGATTTAAAATAAATCTTAGTAGTATATACAGTATATTTACTTCTGATAACTAATTTTCCCATATCTCAACATTATGTAATATCTTTGCTTCAATCATCGCTCTGTAAATATCATTTAAACTTTTGCTATCTATGTTGGGTCATTTATTTAAACATTTGCTGTTAGCGCTACGTTTTCTTTATTTACGGTATTCTCATTTTGTTCTTCCCAATCTCCCTTACTATGTAACATTACACCTAAATATGTAAATGTCACACTCTCAATTACACAGACAATAAAAGTCTTTAGTTTTCGGAAATGCAATTTCAGGTCGGTGTGGTGCTAATAATATTAAAACATGTGCTCAAAGAGAGGGAGTTTCTCTCGTCGGTTGGGAATGGACACAGAAAGGCATAAGGTGAGGGGGGGGGGAACAGGAAATTCCGTGGCTTCCCCCACTCCCTTCAATTCTAACATTGATGCGCAGTTGGCAGGTGATATTGCAGCCCTAAATTGATGTGATTTTAGCTTACAAAACATTTCATTTGAAGGCCAGTACTGTCGTACATCTCAAAGCTTCTCTCACATTTCTTTCACTCTTTATTCTGAATTCTAAAAGATCAAAGGATCTCGAATGCTTCTCAAACACGTTAAGGGGAGGGAACGATATTTTTTGGTGAAAAATGAGTAAATTTTCGAAAAATGTCTTTTTTCTTTAGAATACTCTGTGATATGTGTGGAATGCATTGCATAACATTTTGTGGGTATTCGTGCCCTTATCGGATGTTGAGACGCCATTTTTAAACTTCCTGCGCTATGGATTTTTAAATCATTCGCCCCCTTTTATCGGTTTACGGTAACTTCATTTTTTTGCTACATTGCCAGATAAAAATGGATATAATTTCTGAACTATTAAAGATACATGCATGAAATTTAGAACACACATTCTTTAGACTATTAGGAAACTTTTCTCTGTAACAGAATTTTGTTAATTGATTTCATTTTAAAACTACGTCCGTTTGTTTGCAAGAAAGGAATTCAGAAAAGTGTTATTAAATTTTAATTGTTTATTTTACAAACGTAGGGACTAATATCAAATTTCGTCCACACCTGTGGAGTAACGGTCAGCGCGTCTGGCTGCGAAACCAGGTGGCCCGGGTTCGAATCCCGGTCGGGGCAAGTTACCTGGTTGAGGTTTTTTCCGGGGTTTTCCCTCAACCCAATACGAGTAAATGCTGGGTAACTTTCGGTGCTGGACCCCGGACTCATTTCACCGGCATTATCACCTTCATATCATTCAGACGCTAAATAACCTATATGTTGATACAGCGTCGTAAAATAACCCAATAAAAAAATATATCAAAATTCTGTTACAAGCAGTTTGTAGAGAATGCTTTTACAAGTACATTGCAAAAAACTGTTTGAATCTGTCTTTAAAAATGGTTAAGATTTGGTTTTAGTAAAATCCTGCATTGGCTATACTTTTTTTTTTCAAATCTGGGCCCCATTTTTTTTTTCAAAATATTTATATTTGGTTGAGTTGCTACAGCTATGAACTCTCTACATACAAACAATTAATATTTTACACCAAATAGGAAAAAAGTTTTAAAAAATACCATCCTCTCCCCTTAAACGATTAAGGTATTGGGATCTTAAGGCAGAAATAACTGACATGATCTTTTAGCCTTCATTTAGATATTATTATGGATCTCCTCTCCCACGTCAAGAGTTTTCGGTTTATAATAATTTTTCGAATGAAACGCAAGAAGATAAGGTTGAATGTGTAATTCCGAAATCAAAAGTTAAAAATCACTATAAAATACAATAGGCCTATACATCATCACAGTTCAGTATTTTATAAATTAATTTCTTTTGACGACATACCTAATATTTTTAACAATACGGAAACTAAGAAAAAGATGGATTTTTTTAAGATTTTTATATTACTTACCCCTACAAAATTCGGGCAAAGTGCATCTATCAGTTGTTTCCAGCATCTTTAGGTCGTTATCTTGAAATAGCTACCAATCGAAGATTTAAAACTCAGCAGTCGGTTTTGAAGCAGAAAATTGAACAATGTTTTATTTGAAGATGGAGTCAGATTCTTACGAAACTATGTAGATATTCATAATTTCAACATCAGTTGGCCTCAAGGGGGAAACACTATTACTTGTGTTAATATAAGCATGTTTAACTTCTTCCTAACTTACTCAAAGAAAAAGATCACACACGTCAAAAAAATCACAGTATTCAATACTAATTCAACCCACAAAATCTATGTGTTTACTTTACAACACTCACAGATAACCACATTTCATTATTGTTTTTCCTAAGATATAAGACAAATAACAGGCACGCTTTGATTAGGCTCATTTCAGGCACAAGAGTCCTTTTATTGCATTAGTACTAGAATGTAGTAGCTACAGCTGTACAAATATTTCTGCAGAAGGTATGAAGGTAATACATTATGTTAAAGCGTCCAGAATTTGTTTCAGTGAAACAAATGAAACAATTTTCTTAAGTGAGTCTCCATAGCAACTGACTTGATTAGGCATAAATATGCATCTTTCACTTGATGTATTGTGGTCTAATAACTAACAAATAATCTCAAATAAAATAAGAATGTTTCCTCATATTTGTCATGGTAACTTCACTAATTTCTTCACGCACTACATAACCAGAGGAGGAGATACGTCATTGTTGAACGTCAGAGATTAGAAGTCATTATTGATATCCATAATGGCCGGATCACAAGACTCACTATCACGTAAACAGTCACTTATCAGCTGGAAGTATCCAGAAAAGGCAGACGTGACGAAATTATCGTCTTCCTTATCCAGGGTGGTCCATCGGTCCCAACACTTTAATGTAGGGTCACTCGCGCTCCCGAACCAAGTCAAATTGTGTTTCAGACTTCAAGTGAGACCCGATATTTATACATCGATACTTGCTGGGGGGATTCGATAACAAGGGGAGTGGGGGGCAAGTAATATTTTGTTCAAAGTGTCATTCCTATGTCTGGTCAAGGGTGAGAAATCGTTAAGTGCTCCAAAAGTTGTGATAAACTTGAATTTCTAATCTAAACTCTAAGTGTAAGCTGCAAGACTTGCTGTTCTGTCCGGCGGAATTTGGACTGTCGTCTTCCTCGGAAGTCGGTTTTTCTTTTCCACGAGATAACACTTCCTATGATAGCGGCTACTAAGCTTCTAAGCCACGTGGCCTAATCAATTGGATGCCATCCAGAGCCAGATTAATCTAAGTAGTATTCAACAAAAGCTAGTAGTTTTCAAATAGTGCTACACGATTGTCTTGGTCTTCGCGAAATTCGGTAGGGGGCGTCATCGAATTTCTTGCTAGGATTACAAACGCACACCATGATAAAGAGATCTGCGTTACCGACCCATAATGTCTTCGTAATTTAATTGTCATTTCCCCCATTTTATGTAGACATTTAGATATGTAGATCGCAATTATACCTTTTTCGGCCAACCATTGTGGATAATGTCCGTTAAGAACATAACCTAACTAGTGGCTTGTGCAGCAAATGCTAAACACTAAGTTCATTAGACGTTCAAATAAATTTTTTTTTCATATTTATTTTCAATGAAGAATACCAGACATTTTGAAAGCTATTTGCTTCCATAATAATGAAACATACTCCCTCTGAATGATTTTTTTATGCCAAATACTTTTTCTTGAACCTATCGACCTTCAGTTTTTTAATTTCAACGCGAAAACGCAAGTAACAATGTCAGGACTATCAGTGGGTTTTTCATGTGGGAGTAAAGCAATAGCTATTTCAGGTCATTGTGGTCTGTAGGTGAAAGTTTAAAAAAATGTCAGCTTTGCCATGCTTTCGAACAATAGACATAGCATCTTGGTATAGCTGCTGCATGGAGAGCTTGAAATGTAGAGGGTAAAATTATTTTATCCTGCTAAGAGATCTTGCTGAAATGATCGGGAGACTACATAATTTTGTAGGCTTCTTATTTTATCAGTAAGTAATACATTTTGGTCTTTCCTTAGGAACTGTAATTTTTGCGCTCTCTCGAGCCAATACTGAAGAGAATGACGCATATAAATATCTACACCACACCGCCTCAACTCCACGTGATTAATAACTATAAAAATATTTGATTTTTAATAACAATATTATTATCTTACGTAAGTTTTGTAGTTATATACTATATAGCGGCCACTCAGTAAATTATAGAAATAAAGATCTAATTTAAGATATTCTCTACATATACTTACATAACCCTAAAATGTTTCACTTTCATATCATCAATATAGCATTAATATGTATAATTAATGAAAAATAATCAATCATGGCATTAACTATAATAATATTTCATTTCTAATGGTAATAATGCCATCAAACCACCTCACGTTTTGTAGATTTTAATATTCAATACACAGCTGTACTCAGAAAATTACACGCCGCAGAATCAGACCTGTAAATTATTTTTAGTAAGTCTTGAAAGATTTTAATAACCAATTGAATTCGAGCTCTAAATATGTCAGCAATCCTGCAGGTCATGGCCTTCGTGTAAATCCTATTGTTTATTGTAGTGTGTGTTTTGTTTTATATTGAAATGCAATTAGTTCTCAAAACTGACGAAAGATGGATTTTGGAAAATATGAAAATTATGTAGGAAAACTAACGCTTCACTGAAAGTTACTATTTTTCTGAAAATCCTTGGATGTCAAGCTTCAAAATGACGGGTCATTCATTAAAATCCGTTCAGCCGCTTTCCCGTAATTTCCATTATCAGTTCAAATTATATATATATATATATATATATATATATATATATATACATATATATACACCATGTTCCGCTTATAAGTATAACAAAAGAAATAGCTATAACTTCTGAATTAATACAAGTATATAGTTGAAACCAACTGCTACAAAGAATGAAAACTGGGAATTTTTGTTACCTTATGTTCCATAAACCTCAACATGGCTTCCATTGGTGGCACGGGAAATATCCAACCGGTATTCAACCTCGACCCAAGTGTTATGAAGCATCTGTGGTGTAACATTGTTGACAGCAGCATAAATTCTTTCTTGTAAGTCTGCCAAATCACGTACTGGCGTCCTGTAGACCTGGTCCTTAACAAACCCCCACAGGAAAAAATCAGGTGGTGTTAGATCTGGTGATCTGGCAGGCTATGTGATGTACGGTGATCCTCTTCCGATCCATCTTGCAGGGATTGTTCGTCTAAGAATGTGCGAACCATGTTGGCAAAGTGTGGTGGAGCCCCATCTTGCTGGAAAATTGCTCCATCTGGGAGTTGTGGCACAGCATACAGTTGCAACATATCCAGGTACGTGTTTGCAGTGACTGTCTTTTCAGCAAAGAAATAGGGACCAATGATTCTGTCACGCATGATCCCACACCAAACATTCCATTTAGGGAATCCCGTTGGTGTTCAATTACGACACTTGGATTTTCCGACCCCAGATGCGACAATTGTGTCGGTTTACTTTTCCACTGACGTGGAAGGTTGCCTCATCTGAGAAACAGACTCGAGTTAGAAATGTGTCGTCATCGTCCACTTTATCCAACATTGTTTCTGCAAAGCGTTTTCGTTCCAGTTTATCATTCGGCGTAATCATCTGATGAAGTTGCAGCTTGTACGCTCGCAAACGCAATCTTTTATGGAGCACTGTATGCACTGTTGTTGGTGGGATGTTCAACTGCACACTAGCCTGTCGAATGGATTTCCGCGGGCTTCTCTGAAATGCCTCGCGAATGCGTTCGACATTTTCGTCAGACACTTTACGCTTGGAATGTTTACCTGCATTAGACAACAAACTTCCTGTTTCTCTGAGCTGCCTATCCCATTTCATTATTGAGACGTACGTCGGTACAGCTTCCCTCGGTCTAAGATTGTACTGACGGCGAAACAAGCGCTGTACACGAATTATGGATCTATGTTCTGCTAATGACAGCACACAAAAGGCTTTCTGCTGTGGCGTCCACATGCTGACTGACTAAAGATACGATACGAATTCTCTTATTTAATGATCTGCGCATGCGTGAGTCTTCTAAAAATAAGTAACAACAATGGATTAAAACTTCCCAATTTCCTCTTTACAATGGTACCAATCTTAACCCATTTGCATGCATTGTTATGAAATTATAACTATTTCTTTTATTATACTTATAAGCGGAACACGGTGTATATATATATATATATATATATATATATATATATATATATATATTATTGCCACCAAAATTATATACAATTTGTGTATCATTCGTTAATGGTGATCCTGTTACATTTCTGTTTTCCAGGAAACCACCCTTAACTACATTGTAGTATTAATAATTATTCCTATATATTCTCGTTGCCAAACTTCCAGAACGGCCCCGAGGTTCACTCAGCCTCCTATAAAATTGAGTACCGGGTCTTTCCCGGGGGTAAAAGGCGGTCAGAGCGTGGTGCCGACCACACCACCTCATTCTAGTGCCGAGGTCATGGAAAGCATGGGGCTCTACCTCCATGCCCCCCAAGTGCCTTCATGGCATGTTACGGGGATACCTTTACCTTTTACTGTATATTCCATACCACATACAATCATTCTAATTATTTCTTAACTTAAACTCTTTCCTTTTAATTAATATTTATTATAATTTATAGGGTAAACATTGGTAATTTCGTGATAATTTCATGAAAATTAATTTAAAATGCAAATGTGTAAATATATCCTTATTCAGATTTTTTCATCTAAAAGACGATAACTTGCTGTACAAATCTGGAGACATAAAACATTGGATACTTCCTTGAATATGTGCCAAAAACCACTTTTACAACTTAAGCTGAAAGGTTGGTTATTTCGTGATAATCTTGATAATTTCGTGATATTGCATTGATAATTTCGTGAGAGGTAGAAGAATTGTGGAAAAATTCATTAAAGTCAAATGAAATTCTCATTTATTGTTACAAGACTTCAAACATAGTAATTCCGTCTAATATTCATAGCAAGAAAACACAGAAATACATATCAACACATAATAAGAATGAAATCAAAGTAAAAATTGAAATTGAAAAGGGAACTTCTTTGCCCTGAAAGGGTGAACACTTTTATTACGGACTTTACTATAGCCTATATTACTAGGGTAACTCCAAAAGTAATGCATAACTTTTGTTTAAAAATTATATTTTTATCCTACAGCTTTGCTATTTTCACAGAATGTAGAGGCATCCTTAAGGAACAAAATGTCACTTTTCCACATAATCCCTGTCCCTTTCAACTGCCTTACGTAACCTAGGAACGAGGGCCTGTAGACCAGCACGGTAAAAGTCTGGACCAACACGTCTGAGCCACTCTTTAGCAGCGTGCACAAGGCAGTCATCTTCTAACCTCGTTCCGCCAAGGGATCCTTCAGTTTACCAAAGAGATGGTAATCGCACGGTGCCAGTTCAGGACTGTAAGGCGGATGTTTCAGTGTTGTCTATCCGAATTTTCTGATCTGGTCTGTAGTCTTGTGACTGACATATGGCTGTGCGTTGTCGTGCAATAGCAGAACATCCTGCTTCTCCCGATGTCGTCGAACACGACTCAGTCTAACTTGAAGTTTCTTGAGAATTGCAACATACCCGTCAGAATTAATAGTGGTTCCGTGTGGCATGATGTCCACAAGCAAAAGTCCTTCTGAATCGAAAAACACAGTAGCCATAACGTTTTCTGCCGAAGGTGTACTTTTGAATTTCTATTTCTTTGGTGAATTTGTATGATGCCACTCCAATGTCTGCCTCTGTCTCCGGTCCAAAATGGTGGAGCCATGTTCCATCTTCTGTCACAATTCTTTCAAGTCATCTAGCACTTATCATTGACACTTAGCATGATAACAAATCAAACAGAAGCTACACTGAACCCATTGCGTCTCCGTTTTCTTTTTTGTTATCACATTTTGTCTTCAGATTTCTAAAATTCCTATTGTAATACATTTTATACTATTTTAAAAATTGTAACACTTAATGCTCAATAAAATTTCGCCTCAAACAGCTAAGATTTCTATCTGTAAAGCTAAGCCTATATGGCGACTACAGATGTATTTAAAATTCCAAAAACATTTCCTAAAATTTCATGAAGATACAATAAATCGTTGTACCAAATATCATATGCTTACCTTTAGTAATAAGCCTGTAATGTAATTACAAACATCCACAAAATTTGTATGCCTGAGAAGTCGACGCAAACTTGCTCTCTCCAAACATAAAAGCTCACTGAAGCAACTACAATAGTCACACAAAGCTTAGCTGTATGTTTCTGGAAACTGGAAAACATATGCAATCCCTTGGCGGAAATTTGGATCTCGTAACACCATTGGTTAGTTCACAAAAGAGCAAAGAAAAAGTATCACGAAATAACCACTGCCACGAAATTACCAATGTTTACCCTACTTATGTTTTTACCTTAGTTTTCCCTTCCCATTTTTCTTTTCTATATACAAAAATTTTCCGAATTCCCTCAGTTTTCTTCTGTTTACTGTTCTATACAATTTCCTATACGCTATTTCAGCCTTCTGGATACAATACTTTCTGAGAAAAATGCACAAATGTCACACAAAATAAAAACGTGCAGAAAGAAGATGTCAAAGTTTCCATATCTTACAATGTTAAATTCCTCAATTTTGGGTGCACTTTTCTGAGAAGTTATAAAAGATACAAATGTAGAAAAAGTAGGGCATAATGTAACGTAGCAACCGGCTAAATAAATTTAGAATTCCACTGAGCGGTTGGGAAATTTTTTTTTTCATTAACAATTTTATTACTACAAATACTTTTTTTTTCTGAAAATAGGGCTAAAAGCTGATAATTAGGATAAGTAAAATCATATTATCATTTTACACATAAACTACCGAAAAATATAAAAACCAAAGTTTCATTTTTTTTGTCAAAATTCGGTGTATAGACTCTTCTGAATAAGAAGCGATTGCTGCTCCCTCTGTATGGTTCATTCATGACACTTCAAGTGTCCATCGACGGTGAAATAATGCCGGCGTGTGAGTTGAAGGACTTCAAGTATCTGAAATATAAAGTTAAACAGAAGACAGCGAACTGTGTAACGGCATCCCCTCCTGTGCGCCGACTAATTGCATATTTCGTAGAAATAGTCCTCTCTCTCTCTCAGCCGCTTGTAACCTGTTTCTTGTTCCCGCATGAGCTGTCTTGGGCGCGGTCAGCAACAGCGATCTTGGTGGAATATGTTAATTAAATGATGGTAAACTACAGGGTTGCCAGGCTTTCTAGACCCGGATCATCAGCTGCTTTAATGGGCAGATGGTTGTTGTCAAGGTCGTCACAGCATCATTCAGTTTCGAGATGAAACTTCGTAATTATTAGGGCTAGGATTTTGATGACATATAAATCATGAAAAATATCCTAAAAACAATGCATTTATGACCTAAAAATCTTTCAAAAATGCTCTTAAAAATGCCCTAAAAGTTGATCTTATATAATTGCCATAGTAGGAAAAGAGGTTTTGTGCGAGATCGTGCGTATTTGCTTGTTTTCCGCACAAAACCAATACGCGGTAAGTGTGAAATACCACATTCAGTATTC
Organism: Periplaneta americana; assembly: GCA_025594305.2. NCBI lineage: Eukaryota > Metazoa > Arthropoda > Insecta > Blattodea > Blattidae > Periplaneta > Periplaneta americana. The sequence continues at coordinate 8,200,507 of JAJSOF020000036.1, read as the reverse complement.
CCAACGTAACACACATAACAATTTCCCTCTTCTTACCGCTTAAGCGTCATATTCATTTTACTGCTTTAGGCTTTTAACATATTATTTTTAGAGACGTTTAACATAGTAATAATTATAAATTGGAAACTTACCACTGCAATTTCACCTAAATTGCACTGTTAATTATTGTTTCTAAATATTTGCAAAAATTAAGTAAACTCTACAACACCACAAAAGTTACTGCATTTGTAATGCAAGTAACATGAAGGAAGCCGTGAAAAAATCAATAAGACTCCAGATGCCGATGTTATTACTGCAATATGTTATATAAATAATATTGTTAAAATATTAAAATGAAAAATAAATCATTAACATAACCTTACCGTTTGTTTTAAGTTCGCATTTATAGACTGGGGGGGGGGGGGAAGACAGACGTATATCACGGCCTGCTGGAATATAGTAAACACAGAAAGCATTTTATAGCAACAATGTTGAAGATAGATATTTTAGTTTTTAAAAGTTGCCGTCATTGAACAGAAACCAAGATGGAGATTTCATTGCAACTAATTAGAAATTCGTCTTTCAGGTATGTAATAAACAATCTTCGCACAAAATAATGTACGATACACGAGCGGTGTGTTTTTTTTTTCATGTTCTCGGAAATTAAAAAAGCTCAACTACGTTTCGCTTTTTCAATCTTTTCCTCGAACATGAAAACATCAACATACCGCTCTTGTAACGTATATTACTATTACATAATTTTTTCTAAGTAGTACACTTTAATTATTTTACCTGATGTAGTTTCCCTGTATGATCGTTCACCTCTGCTTTGGCATGTGGACGTGAGGTCAGCAGTGGGCTGGTCGGTCTTGGCCCTTCATGGGCTGTAGCGCCATGGATTTACTTTACTTTTAGTTTCATGTAGTCCACTACAAGGCCACTCATCCGGAATTAGGTATAGAGGAGTCTATATTGAAGGGGTGGTTGGACTGATCCATTACATGGGGTGTTATGGCAATATTTGTGTAGAAAAACGATTAAAATATTATACAAAATAATGGGTATTAATGGACAAAATATGTAGAGAAAATATCAAAGGAAATAAACATTATTTTACATTAATAATGGGGATTTATGGCCAAAATTAAGTGAAAATGCCTAAAAAATGACCGAATAAAACAAAAGATGCTCTTATGAGTTGAAACAGGCAAACAATGTAAAAAATGCCCTAAAAAATGTGCGTTAAAACACACAGTTTATCACATAACATATAAATACTAAAGCAGCTATGTTTCTGGCTTACTAGAAAAAAAAATGCAATTTCATCAAAATCCTAACCCTAGTAATTATTAATTTCAGTACAGTATGAACGTGGCAACATAGCCATATAGGCTTATAGTACTGTCGTGAATTAAGATGTGATCAGGTGAGTCAGTAGGCCTACTCATCACAGTATGCGTATATTATCTTCAATACAAGGCAGACAATACCACTGTATATCGTTCCTAGAGACAGTCAAAATTCTTGAATAAAAGGAGCTAAAATTCTTGCTTAAAAAAGGATAAAAATTCTTGAGTGAAAACGAAAATTTCTTGAGTAAACCTGAAATTTTCACCCTGTTTTATTAAATTATTGTGTTACTTAAGATAATTGACAATTATAATTAATCCATTTTGAATCTTTCGTACACTACTTTTAACCAGTGGCGTAGCGTCAATGTAAGCTAAAAAGCTCAGCTTCCCCAGTTAATAATAATTTCATAATAAACCTGCAGTTTATGGAGAAAATTATTTATTAATTTTAATAGAACTTATATTTACGCGTTAAATATTGTGATGCGGCAGCTCAGGATGATTTGTGATGCAGCAGTAAACAAGAAGCCTGCACACACCAGCTTCCAAGCAGACTGGTTTCTTCTGTGTAATCCACCCCGCAGATTTTCCATCCCTTTCTAACTAAACTACCCTAGTCGCAAGGCTCGCAAGAATCTAGCTTTAACATTTAAAATAAGTAGTTTCCGAGTTATCCCTTTTCGTCAGTTGTGTTCAGTTGAAGTGTTAGTGTGCATTGTGGCTGATATAATAAATAATGAGCGAAATAATAGTTCCTGACACTAATTTACTTGAATTTTTTAGGACAATTCTATTATCAAGACTGACTTAAGAACAAAAGTGTGATTTAAAAAACAAATGACCGACTCCCTTGCTGTCAATGAAGGACACAACCAAAAGACAGACGCATACTTACGTAATGATACTAATATTGTGATTTCTCTAAGTATGACAGGGAGTGAGCTAATGTTATACGTATGCGTGTGTATTTGTTAAGAGATATGTGTAAACCGTGAAATAATATTTTACTACGTATCATTTGAGGTCATGCCTTATTGGTGTTACTTGCGATGTTCCAACCAATCTTCGACTGCTGACTTGAAATTGACTACTATTTATTTTAAGACTGTATTTTTGTAATACGTTTTTTATATTGCATGAAAGACAACTTGAGTTAGCTTCCCCTGCTCAAAATTTCATGCTACGCCACTGCTTTTAACATAGAACAAACATACATACTCAACAATGCCCACAACAAATATGCAGACAACATAATATACTGGCACAGATACGTAGACGACATACTCATACTATACAAAGGAAACAAACGACACCAATACATTAACAAAATACACCCAAAACTCCAATACACACTGGAACTTGAAAACAATAACTCCATAAATTTCCTAGATATCACCATAACAAAAGTTGGCAACAAACACACCTTCAAAATATACAGAAAACCAACCACCACCACCACACACATACACAACACATCTAACCACCCCACACAACACAAACATGCTGCATTCAGGACAATGGTACACAGATTACTCAACATACCCATGAGCCAACAACACTACAATGAAGAAGTGAACACAATCAAATACATAGCACAAGAAAATGATTACAACCCAAACATAATAGACAACATCATAAAAAAGACAAAACAAAAACTTAACAAACACAAAAACACAACACAAACACAAGAACACAAGAAATACATCACACTAACATACGAAAACAAAAACACATTAAGATCGCATCCTCATTCAGAAAACAGAAATACAACATAGCATACAGAACAGAAAACACACTGCAAAAACATCTCAACACACAATACAAACGAATAAATACAACCACACAGGCGTATACAAACTCACGTGCAATAGTTGCGACAGTTTCTACATTGGACAGACGGGCAGATCATTCCAAACTCGATACAAAGAACACATTAAAGCGATAACCAGAGGACACAATACATCTACATATGCCGAACACATAACCAATGCTAACCACACATACAATAACATAAATACAGACATGGAAATCCTACACATACAACCCAAAAACCAAAAACTCAACACACTAGAATAATATGAAATATACAGACACACTAAAACACACCCTGATCAAATTCTCAACACACAGATCAATTTCAGAATACACTATTTTACTCAACTCTTCATCACACGAACGCACCCACACAACATGCAGCGATGTTGAGATGACGCCAATACACAGAAGGCTCTGAGGATGGTGTCAAGTAACACCGAAACAGCTGTAAGCCGCACATGCTTACATAATTAACACAAGTTCGCCATTTAATCAAGGATTTAACTATAATTATATATTCAAAGCTTTACGTTGACAACAATTCTAAGGCACTTAACATTATTTAACATTCAAAGCTGTACGCAGACAACAGTTCTAAGTTTGTCATTGTAAGGTTTCTTCTTCTATTTGTAGCACACACGAGAACTGTGAAAAAAACGTTCACAGTCAACATTAGAAGCTGGAACCCATATAGCCTGGAGTGCTCCGTCCACAAAATCACTGTGATCCTCACGTAACGACAGCAAATCTTGTCGCACTGAAAGTCCAGGACTATTTTTAACTATGTCCTTCAGTTCACTGTACGCATTGTACTGCCACATTAGGTGATAGATTCTTTAAGGTCGGCACCTGATCAAAGAGAGGTTTCAAAATGCTTTCAGTTGCATCAAATCGTTTACGAACCATTTCAACTCACGCCATCTAGCGCCAGCATTCCAAACCTTGTGCATTTTTCAAATAGAACTCCTAAAATTCCCAAATTTAGATAATGTATTTATTATTTGCTGAAAAATTGCGTCTTTTGCGAATAAAGAATGTATGCTTAATTCGCGAGTCATAGGATTTTTGCGATTTTTCGCGAGTGTTTCGCGAGTTTAAACGTGTAATTATATGATATTTTTTATGTGAACCATGTTTTAAACTATGTTTATTTGGTTTTTAGGGTTTTCGCGATTTCGCGAGTCACGAATTTTGACTGTCTCTAATCGTTCCACACGTAGCACTTACCAGTGCTTTCGAGTGGCGCTGCTTTGTGGCTCAAACAGTAATCCGTTCAGCATGGTTCGTTACAGATCTTTTATTATACAGTGTGATTCCCTCGATAGAGGCCCCAGACTTTTGTATATAAAACTGCCATTTACTACTTAAAGTTTATCCTGAAATGTTGTATGCACATACCTTCAACAATGTAAAACAGGATCTAACCCTTCGTAACAGGTTTGGACTCTTCCAGAGACCTTGATTTATTTTTGCTCCGCTACACTGCATCTCGGTAGTGTCCTTCCTTAAAAGTGTTGTATGCAGAAATTGGTAAGAATGTTAGAGGCAACGGGAAGCCTTGTCACACAGCATTCAGGAGGCCGGAAACTGTCTGAAGAGACAATACAGGATGCAAATGATAAATCATATGATTGAGAAACTTTAAATAAATTTATAATCATTTGATAAATCATATGATTGAGAAACTTTAAATTTATAATCATTTAATAAATCATATGATTGAGAAACTTTAAATTTATAATCATTTGATAAATCATATTATTGAGAAACTTTAAATAAATTTATAATCATTTGATAAATCATATGATTGAGAAACTTTAAATTTATAATCATTTGATAAATCATATTATTGAGAAACTTTAAATAAATTTATAATCATTTGATAAATCATATGATTGAGAAACTTTAAATTTATAATCATTTGATAAATCATATTATTGAAAAACTTTAAATAAATTTATAATCATTTGATAAATCATATGATTGAGAAACTTTAAATAAATTTATAATCATTTGATAAATCATATTATTGAAAACTTTAAATAAATTTATAATCATTTGATAAATCTTATGATTGAGAAACTTTAAATAAATTTATAATCATTTGATAAATCATATGATTGAGAAACTTTAAATAAATTTATAATCATTTGATAAATCATATGATTGAGAAACTTTAAATAAATTTATAATCATTTGATAAATCTTATGATTGAGAAACTTTAAATAAATTTATAATCATTTGATAAATCATATGATTGAGAAACTTTAAATAAATTTATAATCATTTGATAAATCTTATGATTGAGAAACTTTAAATAAATTTATAATCATTTATAAATCATTTGATTTGAGAAACTTTAAATAAATTTATAATCATTTGATAAATCATAGGATTGAGATAAATCATATGAACTTTAAATAAATTTATAATCATTTGATAAATCATATGATTGAGAAACTTTAAATAAATTTATAATCATTTGATAAATCATATGATTGAGAAACATTTATAATCATTTAAATAAATTTATAATCATTTGATAAATCATATGATTGAGAAACTTTAAATAAATTTATAATCATTTGATAAATCATTTGATAAATCATATGATTGAGAAACTTTAAATAAATTTATAATCATTTGATAAATCATATGATTGAGAAACTTTAAATAAATTTATAATCATTTGATAAATCATATGATTGAGAAACTTTAAATAAATTTATAATCATTTGATAAATCATATGATTGAGAAACTTTAAATAAATTTATAATCATTTGATAAATCATAGGATTGAGAAACTTTAAATAAATAAATTTGAATCATTTGATAAATCATATGATTGAGAAACTTTAAATAAATTTATAATCATTTGATAAATCATATGATTGAGAAACTTTAAATAAATTTATAATCATTTGATAAATCATATGATTGAGAAACTTTAAATAAATTTATAATCATTTGATAAATCATATGATTGAGAAACTTTAAATAAATTTATTATCATTTGATAAATCATATGATTGAGAAACTTTAAATAAATTTATTATCATTTGATAAATCATATGATTGAGAAACTTTAAATAAATTTAAATCATATGATTGAGAAACTTTATCATTTGATAAATCATATGATTGAGAAACTTTAAATAAATTTATAATCATTTGATAAATCATATGATTGAGAAACTTTAAATAAATTTATTATCATTTGATAAATCATATGATTGAGAAACTTTAAATAAATTTATAATCATTTGATAAATCATATAAATTTGAGAAACTTTAAATAAATTTATATTTAAATCATTTGATAAATTTAAATAAATTTATCATTTGATAAATCATATGATTGAGAAACTTTAAATAAATTTATAATCATTTGATAAACCATATTATTGAGAAACTTTAAATAAATTTATAATCATTTGATAAACCATATGATTGAGAAACTTTAAATAAATTTATAATCGTTTGATAAATCTTATGATTGAGAAACTTTAAATAAATTTATAATCATTTGATAAACCATATTATTGAGAAACTTTAAATAAATTTATAATCATTTGATAAATCATATGATTGAGAAACTTTAAATAAATTTATAATCATTTGATAAATCATATGATTGAGAAACTTTAAATAAATTTATAATCATTTGATAAATCTTATGATTGAGAAACTTTAAATAAATTTATAATCATTTGATAAATCTTATGATTGAGAAACTTTAAATAAATTTATAATCTTGAACTGATTTATCTGAAAAATCAAAAGGAATTGTAAGATAATTGTGAAGAATTTCCTAAAAAACTAATCTCTCATATTCCACGTGTCAAAAAGCTCCAAAAAAATTAATTAACGCTACGCATTTACCGTGTGTCATGTGTTCAAGAATTTATTGCAACCAACGGACCATTGGACCATTAAAAACCTCTGCGAGCTTGTTTATGGTTTAATCTGAAATGTTCCTTGACATGCTTTCAATCAGTGATCATCAACTAGGCCGAAAGCGGGCATGGGCGTTCAACAATGCTCCCGTGCAAGACAAGCGGGCATTACCTCATCCTCGGCATTATGCAACACTGTCTCCCGTTCAGTAGCGGCTCTTGGCAGAAGCTAGAATACGAAGAAGTGGTACCGTACCTCTGAACGGTCGTTCTTTTCCTTCAAGAGTAATTTCATTTACGATTTCAAGACTTGAACGTATGAAATCAGATTTTAAGATTTTCGTAGCATACTGTAGGGTTGGGAAAATCGTTCTCTTTCCGGAACTTTTCCGAGTGCTCCGGTTCCAAGGAAGTGTTATTCCAAAGAACAGTTTCGAAATAACAGCAAGCGTCTGACAACGTAATAATCACCAAAATATGATATTGTTTCGGTACTAGTTCCGTTCCAAAAATCTTAGACCATAATGCAATTCGAACCACAGCAACTGTTACAGTCAGGCGTAAGTGAAATAATTTATACAAACTATAAAACATCGCAATGATTTGATCATTACTTACTTACTTACAAATGGCTTTTAATTAACCCGACGGTTCATTGCCGCCCTCACATAAGCCCGCCATAGGTCCCTATCCTGTGCAAGATTAATCCAGTCTCTATCACCATATCCCACCTCCCTCATATCCATTTTAATATTATCCTCCCATCTACGTCTCGGCCTCCCCAAAGGTCTTTTTCCCTCCGGTCTCCCAACTAACACTCTATATACATTTCTGGATTCGCCCATACGTGCTACATGCCCTGCCCATCTCAAACGTCTGGATTTAATGTTCCTAATTATGTCAGGTGAAGAATAAAATGCGTGCAGTTCTGCGTTGTGTAACTTTCTCCATTCTCCTGTAACTTCATCCCTCTTAGCCCCAAATATTTTCCTAAGCATCTTATTCTCAAACACCCTTAACCTATGTTCCTCTCTCAGAGTGAGAGTCCAAGTTTCACAACCATATAGAACAACCGGTAATATAACTGTTTTATAAATTCTAACTTTCAGATTTTTTGACAGCAGACTAGATGATAAAAGCTTGTCAACCGAATAATAACACGCATTTCCCATATTTATTCTGCGTTTAATTTCCTCCCGAGTGTCATTTATATTTGTTACTGTTGCTCCAAGATATTTGAATTTTTCCACCCCTTCGAAGGATAAATCTCCAATTTTTATATTTCCATTTCGTACAATATTCTGGTCACGAGACATAATCATATACTTTGTCTTTTAGGGATTTACTTCCAAACCGATCGCTTTACTTGCTTCCAGTAAAATTTCCGTGTTTTCCCTAATCGTTTGTGGATTTTCTCCTAACATATTCACGTCATCCGCATAGACAAGAAGTTGATGTAACCCGTTCAATTCCAAACCCTGCCTGTTATCCTGAACTTTCCTAATGGCATATTCTAAAGCGAAGTTAAAAAGAAAATGTGATAGTGCATCTCCCTGCTTTAGCCCGCAGTGAATTTGAAATGCATCAGATAGAAACTGACCTATACGAAGTCTGCTGTATGTTTCACTGAGACACATTTTAATTAATCGAACTAGTTTCTTGGGAATACCAAATTCAATAAGAATATCATATAATACTTCCCTCTTAACCGAGTCATATGCCTTTTTGAAATCTATGAATAACTGATGTGCTGTACCCTTATACTCCCATTTTATCTCCATTATCTGTCGAATACAAAAAATCTGATCAATAGTCGATCTATTACGCCTAAAACCGCACTGATGATCCCCAATAATTTCATCTACGTACGGAGCTAATCTTCTCAAAAGAATATTGGACAAAATTTTGTACGACGTCAACAAAAGTGATATTCCTCGAAAGTTACCACAGTTGGTTTTGTCCCCCTTCTTAAAAATAGGTACAATTATGGACTCCTTCCATTGTTCTGGTACAATTTCCCTTTCCCAAATAGCAAGTACAAGTTTATAAATTTCGCTATATAATGCACTTCCACCCTCTTGTATTAATTCTGCTGGAATTTGATCGATACCTGGAGACTTGTACTTTTTCAGATTTTCTATCGCAATTTCGACTTCTGAAAGCGTGAGTTCGGGTATAAATGGCTCAGCAGTTTGTATTTCAATTTCGTCCCGATCATTTCTATTTGGCCTATGTACATTTAGTAGTTGCGCAAAATAGTTTTTCCATCTGTTTAGGACTGATGGAGAGTCTGCAAGCAAGTCACTATTCTCATCCTTGATCACGTTTACCCTTGGCTGATATCCGTTCTTAAATTCCTTTATACCCTTATATAAATCTCGAATGTTTTTATTCTTACTATTTGTTTCTACCTCATTCAGTTTTTCCTTCAAGTAATCTCTTTTTTATTCCTAAGTGTACGACTTGCTTCCCGACTTGATCATTCCTTCTGCTAAATAAAGGAAATTTCTACAGTACATTACATTTTTTTGGTTCATTTGAATTAATTAGGATGCCGATATTTTAAATCCAAGATTTGAACAGCTATCAATATGATGATAGTACTATACTTTAGTTTAATAATATTATTTATTTTGATTAAATTTTGTTTTAATCTGTTCAAAGACAACGTGGATAAGGCGATGGAAAATATTGAAGGGCCAGTTCGAAAGGGAAACAACTCAACATTTAAAGTTTTGAGAAAACTGAATTTTAAAGCTTCATGTTGCTATGAAAAATCCAATTAACATACTCTAATTTGAAACTTAAAGTATATATCTGTAGTGCTCGGGAAAAGTGACACAAGTCAGTTTCCACAAACCTTTTTTTATAATTTATTGACAACTTACGGAACATCTGTTCGCTTAGAAAAAAATACATAGGTATTCCTTCCATTACGATAATTCATACAGAAAAAAATCAAATCGACATAAGCCAATGTAAGTTGTTAATAAATTATCAAAAAAGGTTTGTGGAAACTGACTTATGTCACTTTTCCCGAGCACTGCAGATATAAAACATCATTAGCAGAATTTGAAGTAATTTCAACGATCCTTAAGGCTCATTCACAATGAAAATTAAACATAATGTAAGCGTTTTTTGGTGAAAAATGAGTAAATTAAAAAAAATCTTTAAAATACTCTGTGATATGTGTGGAATGCATAGCATAACATTTTGTGGGCATTTGTGCCCTTATCGGATGTTGAGACGTCATTTTTAAACTTCCTGCGCTATGGATTTTTAAATCACTTGCCCACTTTTATTGTTGTTTCCGGTAAATTAAACTTTCAAAAAAAAATTTTTTTTCTTTAAAATACCCTTTGATATGTGTGGAATACATTGCATAACATTTTGTGGGTATTTGTGCCATTATCGGATGTTGAGACGTCATTTTTAAACTTACTGCGCTATGGATTTTTAAATCACACGCCCGCTTTTATCGGTTTCCAGTAACTTCATTCTTTTTGCTACATTGCCAGACAAAAATGGATATAATTTCTGAACTATTAAAGATACACGTATGCAATTTAGAACACACATTCTTTAGACTATTAGGAAACTTTTCTCTGTAACAGAATTTTGTTAATTGATTTCATTTTAAAAATACATCCGTTTGTTTACAAGAAAGGAAATCAGAAAATTGTTATTAAATTTTAATTGTTTATTTTACAAACGTAGGGACTAATATCAAAATTCTGTTACAGACAGTTTGTAGAACATGCTTTTGCAAATACATTGCAAAAAATTGTTTGAATCTATCTTTAAAAACGGTTTAGATATATCGGTTTTAGTACAATCCTGCATTGGGTATATTTTTTTTTTCAAATTTGGGCCCCCAAATTTTTTTTTTTAATTATTTTTATTTGGTTGAGTTGCCACAGCTATGAGCTCTCTACATACAAAAAATTAATATTTTACACCAAGTAGGAAAAAAGTAAAAAAAAAAAAATACCATCGTCTCCCCTTAAGAATATAAACGTTACGGTAAAATCAAGAAGTCATACCATCATTCACGATGGGAACATAAACATAACCGCAAACATACTTGGTAACCATGGAAACATAACAACGACGCCATTTCCTCATATTCTGTCGTATACTTCAGCGCTCCACGATTGTGTTCTGTTTGCAAATCACGTAAGCATAAGCATGAAAGTTTGGAGTTTGCAAACTTTCATGTTAACGTCTTACGGTAATGTTTATGTCAATGCTTATGTGAATCATTGTGAATGATCCCATTTGGTAGCCTGGGCGCAAACTTCTGTGTTTATGTTACGGTTATGTTTAATTTTCATTGTGAATGGGCCTTTAGACTTTTCACAGCAACAGAAAGCTTTAAAATGCAGGTTTATCAAAACTGTAAATTTTGAGCTGTTTCCCTTTTGAACTGCACCGTCGATATAGGTTTTACATGAAAGCTTAATTTTTTTTGTGTCTCGTATTTTTTTCTGATGTTTCTTGGAATCCTAAAGATGCGCTCTTGAATGTGAAATCTACTCCATGAGGTAGTCCTGAATTGCGTTGTGGAATAAGTCATGTGTATTCCGTAGCTTCAGGATGTTTCCTATATGAAATGTTCATTTCTTCGTTAAAAATGCTGCGCCATGCATGTACTCCTCAACGTGCGTAACGACGGAAAAAACTGCTATTTCAAATAAGTAATACGTAGTAGTATCACAGTCTATTATATACAGTCGCGAAACTTGAGGTGATTTTTTGCAAATGTCGTGATAAAGCGCTCCAAGCGGTTAGCAACTAGAAACAATAGACTGTTCACGGTCGACTTTGGACTGTGTCGTATTTCCATCGAGTGCTAGCTCACATTGATGCTTGTGAAGTGTTCGTTATTGGTTGTAATGAAAATGTTAATGGCTAAAATACAATAATTGGAATAATAATATTTTACTAGAGACGTAGAAAAATCAAGTTTGTTTTAATGAAATTTATTGTTCACGTTTTATTTTCAATTCTGGTGGGATTATTATTGCTTAGGCCTATTTTTTTTTTCAAAGGATATGTTTGTAATTGTAGCTGTTAATTTTGTTGTTATTTTTATTTGTTACATAACTAGAGACGTAGAAAAAGTCTGTTACAATAAAATTTATTGATCACGTTTTATTTCCAATTCTGGTGTGATTATTATTGCTTAACCTCATCCCACTTTGTTAACTACGTAAGCCTGCACTACAAGTACCGGTACACGTAAGTTACTCCATTAATTCATATTTCCATTATTATTGTTGTAAAGGGAAATGCAAATTAATATTTATTGGTTTCATAGTTAATTATCGCTATAATCTTGAATGAGTGAAGCGATTATAGTAAATTTCAGTTCGTTTTGCACAAACAAAAATAATATTAACCTATTTCTTGCAGGTATCTTCGAGTTTATGGTGGAATTTAATATACTTCATTAAAATAATAAATTAACTTTATGCATTTAATATTTCAATAATGGAGGGAAGGTGTTAATATTTCTAAAAGAACACAACGAAAGTAAGTGTAACATATTTTGTCGTCTACTAGGAGAGAGATCTGCGATGATGAGGCGATAGTAGCGATCCTAGTGGTGGGGAACTACCCATGTTTGCATTTTTACTACATATTGAGCTTCGCGACTGTATATAGTAGACTGTGATATAAACTTATATCTCATTACTCCATTTTTACTATCTCCTGAAATCCCTCCCCGAAAAAAAATCCTGCGTCCGCCCCTGTTCGTGAGGTAGTCCTGAATTGCGTTGTGGAATAAGTCACGTGTATCCCGTAGCTTCAGGATGTTTCCTATTTGAAATGTTCATTTCTTCGTTAAAAATGCTGCGCCATGCATGTACGCCTCAACGTGCGTAACGACGGAAAAAACTGCTATTTCAAATAAGTAACACGTAGTAGTATCTACAAAACGATTTATTCCTGTCATTGGCTGAAAACAACATGACTCCATGTGTAAACAAACTGAATATGTGTCGCATATGGCAACGTTGCGTCATCGTATAATTCGCCTTGCAAATTTGCGCTCTTCGTATGAACAGGCAACAGGTTCGAACTGACCTAGGTCACTGTCAGAGCGTCATAGTTTCAGTTGCCGCTGACAGATGGCGCCTGTCTCACACCGCGGAGCTGTTCACCCAGTTCTTTTTATTTCTATGTTTTTCAAGGCGCGGCGTATCAAGGTTTGCAGGGCAGTGACATTGCAGCTGCTTGCACCTTTCGATTGTCGGCTTCGGCTTTTGTCTTCGTCAGGTTCGTGATAGCTCAGCCGATAAAGTGGCTGACAGTGGCGTTATCAACTACAAAGCAAGGACACACACAACAGCGACCATTTTAAACATTCCTTTAAACGTTTTATTTTCTCATTATTGAAACATAAGACGAACGCATTATGGTGCTGCAAAAATGTACATTTCCAGATATTCACGAAAATAGATGTTTTAGTATTCCTGATACAAAGAAAGTGATTCTTAGCATCCGTCATCCGTCTTTGCAGTAGTTTAAAAATTGTCGTACAGTTAACATACAGTATTTGCCGTTGTTTACGAGGTTCTCGGTTCCAACCCGGTCGAAAATGATGTATTTTATAGAGCTGGCGTTCGTCTAGAAATTTTGATCTGATTAACCGGTTGTTTTTAATCGATTAATCGACCGATTAATCGAATTTTAATCGACTTGAAACAGTAACTTTGAAAAAAAAACACCTAATATTTTATAATATCACAGTCTACTATATACTGGGGCTAAGCGGGATGAAGTTACAGGAGAATGGAGAAAGTTACACAACACAGAACTGCACGCATTGTATTCTTCACCTGACATAATTAGGAACATTAAATCCAGACGTTTGAGATGGGCAGGGCATGTAGCACGTATGGGCGAATCCAGAAATGCATATAGAGTGTTAGTTGGGAGACCGGAGGGAAAAAGACCTTTAGGGAGGCCGAGACGTAGATGGGAGGATAATATTAAAATGGATTTGAGAGAGGTGGGGTATGATGATAGAGACTGGATTAATCTTGCACAGGATAGGGACCGCTGGCGGGCTTATGTGAGGGCGGCAATGAACCTTCGGGTTCCTTAAAAGCCATTTGTAAGTAAGTAAGTCTACTATATACAGTCACGAAGCTTGGGATCATTTTTTGCAATTCTCGCGATAGTTGCTAGCCGCTTGGAGCGCTGTGAGTACTAGGAACAATAGACTGTGCCACAGCCATCGTGATCTAATACAGGCCGTAAGGCAGACCATGTAACTCGCTTAACCCGATTAAGAAGGGCGGCGTTTCAACCATATAAATTAGTTGTAACATATGTTTCTCTAAAATGTAGTGTAATTCCATTAATAAAATTTGAAGCAATGATTATGAGACACTTCAGACATAATTCACTTGCGAGTTAAGGTGTAATATTATTTATGGTGTGAAAATTACTTTGTTCGTATGTGTAATACCTGCCTTTATTTCGATTAAATATTGCGAAATTCTTGTACATTCATTTATCCACGATTCAGTAATTTTCAATTGCACCGCACGGATATTTAGATATGTTGAAATTATAGGTTATGTTTACTGTACCAGTCGCCCCTTTCTGTCTAAATTTAGTGATCTCCAATGCCTTGCCATTCATGTGAAAATTATTGGTTATGTTTACTATATTTAACTTATATTCCTAAATTAGCAATCATACATTATAATTAAGTATATTGTCATGTATGATACATCGGACATTCAATTTGTCTGTATTTTAATACTACAATTGAGTACTGAATTATTGTATTTATCTACTACTTAAGAGACGAAGTGACACAATTGTACGTACACTAATTTCATAGGAGTGGTATGGTAAATGTTTTGTCTAAAATTAAGGAAGGTAGATGTGCTAAATTGAAATCACAATATAAATTCCTTTTTATTAAACCTCAAAATAGCTTCCATTCTAAACTTAAAATGTTGACGCGAACAGATTATGTTAACATGTAAAATTCTCTTCACATTAAAATAATACAGTTTTGTAATTATTTCTGCAACATATTATGCAATAAGAAGTAAACGGAACTTATGGACACATTACACTAAATAAAGCTTAGCTATGATACGCAATAAAGTTATAATATAATATTTCACTGAGCTCCATACACTGAAATAGAAAACCCGAACAAACATTACGGCCTGGTCTAGATCGAAAAGGCATTGACTGTGCCGTATTTCGCATTTTTGTGAAAAGCTATGTAAACTGTGAAATGTTCGTTATCGGTTGCAATAACTGTAAATGGCTAAAATACAATAATTTGAATAATAATATGGGACAAGGAGACGTTTGTAGTACTACAAATTGTAAGAAAAATAGGTTAGAGTTATCCTTCTTCCGAAAGATCCAGGAAGGTGAGTTTATAGAATATAATATGTATTTTATGAAAATAATATATAAATCTTATGTATTTCATATTTCAATAGTGGAAGGAAGGTGTTAATTTTTTTCAAAAGAACACAATATCGAAAGTACAATACATTTTATCGTCTGCTAGGGAAAGAGTCTGTGATGAGGCGATAGTAGCGATCCTGGAGGTGAGCAACTATCTATGTTTGCATATTTAGTAAGTATTGAGCTTCGTGACTGTATATACTAGATTGTGGTAATATGCTATATTTTCTGCCTTCCTCTTAGTCTCCGCATATGATCTATATATCTTAATGTCGTCTATCATCTGATATCTTCTTCTGCCCCGAACTCTTCTCCCGTTCACCTTTCCTTCCAGTGCATCCTTCAGTAGGCAGTTTCTTCTCAACCAGTGACCCAACCAATTCCTTTTCCTCTTTTTGATCAGTTTCAGGATCATTATTTCTTCACCCACTCTTTCCAGCACAGCTTCATTTCTTATTCTGTCTGTCCACTTCACACGATCCATTCTTCTCCAAATTCGTCGTAATGTCCACGTTTCTACTCTATACAATGCTAGACTCCATACAAAGCACTTCACTAGTCTCCCTCTTAGTTTTTTTTTTCAGAGGACCGTAGAATATATTGCTTTATAATTTAAAAAGACAAATTGAAATAAAGTAATTAAATATTATTGTCAAAAACATAAAAATGCATAAAGCAAAACATTTTTTTGTTTAAATAATAAAAATATATTATAAATACAACTTTCTAATTAAAAAACATAATATTGAAATAAAGAGATAAAATATTCTTGTCAATCCCATTAGGACAGTGTTTCTTATTTATTTATTTTTTTTTTAAGTCACGGACCCCTTCGAAAATCTACCTGTATTTCGCTTTTCTCAATTGGCATTACTGAATAACATCCAATTTCTTTATTGCAGTAATCGTTATTCATTTATTTCAACTTCACAATGTCTGAATAGGTTAAGTATTCATAAGTGTACAATTAATAACATTTTATGAGCGAATTTTAGAGATATATTATTTACATTTTTATTTTATTCACGAAATAGTCCTAACAAATGTCACTCGAGATCTGAGATTACTATAGAAGAATAATAAGAAAACTAAATGGAGTTCTGGACTTGTAGCCAGAAACTGATTATCGATCTCTGTTGTCTGTGAGAGTGAACCAAGCAGCAACTTACTGACGCCACAGGAAATCGATCCCGGGCCCCTCTTTACGCTGCTATGGTGCTCTCGCCGACAAGCACATCTGGAGAAAGACTGAAAATCCACCGTGGTCGCACGTGTCGGTAAGAACGGTAAATTGACTCCCGTCGCACGCGAGATGGGGTGGCGATAACTCGATCACGCGACCCCCGGAACAAGCGGCTGCCTTGTTAATCAGACGGAAATGTGGAAGTGACTCCTTGATTTATGCCACACTCTTCCAGCCAGTCCGGTTCTCTACAAACACACCATTTTAAGTTACAGTTTGTTTCTCGAGACCGTTTTGATATGGAGTGCCTAACCATGTTTCGTAGTAAAATCTACTTACACAGAAGTTAGGTTTGATTTGCTGGGATTACTTTAATTCTTTAGGATAGTTTACGTTACTTTGAGTTTCTTTAGGTTAGTTTTGGTTGCATATTTTGATGTTAGTTTCGGTTTTCTTAGGTTAATTTCAGTTTCCTTAAACTAGAGTAGCTTTAGATTTGTATCCATTACTTTCTCGAGATAAATTTTGGTTTTATTAATTTACTAGCCGTACCCGTGCGCTCCGCTGCACCTGTTAGAAATAAATATAAAGTAATAACATAATTAAAATAGGACGTTTGATCCAGGGAACATTAGTGTTTGATAGAAGAATAAATCGTTTAATATGTTGCTTAATTTAAATTGTATTTAAATAATTAAAATGCGATCATTTTGGTCCAGAGAGCACTCATTTGGTGCAATGACAATTCCTTTAACATGTTTCTTAATTGTTATTACATGCAACCATAGTTTAATGAATGAACAAAATAGCCTATTAAGTTTTCTGTGCATAAGAAGCTATTTTAATCTTACCTGTCCTCGATTCACTCGGAAGTTACTGTAATAACATTATAGCATTATGTCCATACAGAGAAACTACACTTTCCAATGGTGAATTAATAATTAATTATACAAATCGGTTAATTTAGCATCCGAGATTACTTCATACAAACACAGAAATATTGTCTGTAGGCTATGTTTCATAGCTTTCGATTGTTGCTGTCCAAGGCCCCTTATAGACGAAGTCATTTGTTTTTTTAATTCATTACACCGCCTTAGATGGCAGTTATTTTAATTATAAAACTCATTTATCTCATTAAATATCAGTCCTATCAAAATTTTGCAGAGAGTAAAACTTATCGGAAATCATGTTTAAAGAAACTTTTATAATGTAACATTTTTTACAAAAATCAATAATAAGCGAGATATTTTGATTTATTTAATTCAGCCCCCCTTATAACCCCACCTTTCAAATAAAGTATTTTGAATACCATATAGCCTAAAATCTAAGTTACAACGAACTTAGTTTATATTCCAATTTTCATATAAATTGGTTCGGTCATTACCGCGTGAAAAGGTAAAAAAACATCCAGACAGACAGACAGACAGACATACAAACAGAAATTTCAAAAAAGCGATTTTCGGTTTAAGGGTGGTTAATTGTTAGGACCAATTACTTTTGAAAATCGAAAATTATCAGAAAAATTTCGGCTACAGATTTATTATTAGTATAGATTTTCAGTTTATTTAGATAATTGCATTTTCATGCAAAGGCCCAATTCAGAGTAAATTATATATATTATTTTATTTTATTTATTTTTTATTTCATTTTATTTATTTTATTTTATTTTTATTTTATCATTTTATTTTATTTTATTTTATTTTATTTATGCTCTTTCATCGTAGAGTAAATTATGTTTAACCCTCAACTTGGCAAAGCTTCATTTCTCACACTAGTTCATTAAACCTTGTCGGACCGTAAAGAAAACAACTATTGCAATGTCCATATTTTTATATGTTGTACAATATTCTAATGTTGTGAAATTTTAATTTTCCTACCAATTGTTTTTATATTGTTCTATTAAAATTATAGCATATAGCCTATTACCCCGTTGTATCCTATAAGATACATTGTCAATTTCAGGGTTAAAAAACAAAATTCTGGAAAGGCTGAATGAATACAGTTACTTGGGTTAGGCCTACAATCTAACTTTCCAATCTGAAAGGAATGTCTCCCAGAAAATAAAAAATACAGTAAAACTATGAGCATAATAAATTGTTCAGAAATATACTCGTTGACGCCTGTATAATATTCTCGCAAGACCAGTTCTCTGTTATGGAAGTGAGGCAAGGACCTTAGGAGCTCATGCAGAATCACTGCATGTGAGATGAGATTCCTGGGGAGGACTGCGAGATACACTAAATTCGACCACAAGTGGAATGAGGATATCATGGAGGAACTCAAGGCTGAACCAGTGTAATCGAATACATTTGACGATGTCAAGAAAACTGGAAAAATCATGTCAACAGAATGAGCAACAACAGAATTCCGAAGACAATTTTAAATTATCGACCAAGAGGAAAAAGATTATTTGGCAGACCTCAAAAGAGATGGACAGAAAACAATATCGTAATAGGCCACTCGGTTGTCAGGATGATGATGATGATGATGATGATGATGATGATGATGATGATGATGATGATGATTTAGATTAGTAACTAACTTAAGGAAAATGGAACTAATGTAAGAAAATCAACACAATACAGTACGGTATTAAAATTAACCTGAATAAACCAAAACTAAGCTAAGAAAACTAAAACAAACCTGACAAACTAAAAATAACAATGAAACCAAAGCCAACCAAAGAAAGACAAAGTTAACATAAAGAAATTAAAACTAACCTGACAGCGATCCCAAACTAACCCTACCAACCAAAGCTACCCTAAACAATACTTACTTACTTAGTTACTTAATTAGGTCTACTGGCTTTTAAGGAACCCGGAGGTTCATTGCCGCCCTCACATAAGCCCGCCATTGGTCCCTATCCTGAGCAAGATGAATCCAGTCTCTACCATAATATCCCACCTCCCTCAAATCCATTTTAATATTATCTTCCCATCTACGTCTCGGCCACCCCAAAGGTATTTTCCCCTCTGGCCTCCCAACTAACACTCTATATGCATTTCTGGATTCGCCCATACGTGCTACATGCCCTGCCCATATCAAACGTCTGGATTTAATGTTCCTAATTATGTCAGGTGAAGGATACAATGCGTGCAGCTCTGCGTTGTGTAATTTTCTCCATTCTCCTGTAACTTCATCCCTCTTAGCCCCAAATATTTTCCTAAGAATCTTATTCTCAAAAACCCTCAATCTCTGTTCCTCTCTCAAAGTGAGAGTCCAAGTTTCACATCCATAAAGAACAACCGGTAATATAACTGACCCTAAACAATTATATATAAAAAATCAGAACTAACCTAAACGTACGAAAATTAGTAAGAAACCAAAAGAACTTTGTTTTAAATATTAATCTCATAATTTATGTAATGTTCATGGGATGCTCGAGTTTTTCTTTTCTCATGAGACTAGAAAAAACCATAACTTAACTCTATATAAATATAGATTATCCAAGACTTGTAAGAGCCTTTTTGTTATAGCTATGATACTTTTTAATAAAATTCCTCTTAACATTAGAAATATTAATGATATTAAATTGTGTAATCTAAATTAAAACACGGGCACTGTAGCAAAAACTTTTATACAGTACAGGGATATCTTGAATGTAAATTTAATTAATATGTATGTAAATATATAGTTTTGACTTTGACTAAGCCTATTGAGATTTTTAAACACTGCCTGCTGGATCGCATCCTATGACTGCCATAAGATGCGATCCAGCAGGCAGTGATTTTAAATAAACTGCAATTCATTGTTGGCCTTGACAATATATTGTTACAAGATATAAACCTAAAGGCTATTAAAGGTTCTATATCAATTTTTAAACATCATAATATTTTGTTTAGCCAGATATAATGTTTTATTTCAATGGTTTTAAAAAAATTGTTATAGATTTCTGCATGATGCTTTATTGTTTTGTAATTGTTAATTATATTCTTGCTCATCATTTAAGTCAGGTTAATGTATTCGTTTTATTTTATTTTTTTACGTCATTTGTTCATTATTCTTTACCTTTTTAGCAACTTCTCCTTGTAAAAGAAGAAGAATAAAATAAAATAAAGAATATCCCTACTTTAAAAATATTCTTAAAATTGAATGTTACTTCACACAGCCGTCCATGCGAGTCATGAAAGAGCATATGGATTATCTCATCAAACTATGGCGGAAATCTGACACTACAAAATTTTTTATGTATGAATGTAAAATATAAAATCAAATATTTCCTTCATTAAACACAGAATTAATGCACAAAGCAAGAAACAAAACAACTTCACAACAATTCAACAATTTTCTTAGATACTCACATGTATATTATATGTAATATTACAATTATAACATGTATAAACATGCATTATTATTATTATTATTATTATTATTATTATTATTACTAGCCGTACCCGTGCGCTCCGCTGCACCTGTTAGAAATATAAAGTAATTACATAATTAAAATAGAACGTTTGATCCAGGCAACATTCGTGTTTGATAGAAGGATAAATCGTTTAATATGTTGCTTAATTTAAATTGTATTTAAATAATTAAAATGCGATCATTTTGGTCCAGAGAGCACTCAGAAGTTACGGCAATAACATTATAGCATTATGTCCATCTAGAGAAACTACACTTTCCAATGGTGAAATAATACCATTAATTATACAAATCGGTTAATTTAGCTTTCGATATTACCTCATACAAACACAAAAACATTCGCTGTAGGTTATGTTTCATAGCTTTCGATTGTTGTTGCCCAAGGCCCCTTATAGACGTAGTCATTTGTTTTCATTTCATTGCACCGCCTTAGATGGCATTGTATTTTAATTTTAAAACTCATTTATCTCATTAAATATCAGTCCTATCAAAATTTTTATAGAATAAAACTTATCGGAAATGATTTTTAAAGAAACTTTTGTTATGTAACATATTTCACAAAAATCAATAATAAGCGAGATATTTCGATTTATTTAATTCAGGCCCCTTATAACCCCCTTTAAATAATGTATTTTGAATGCCATATAGCCTAAAATCTAAGTTACAGCGAACTTAATTTATATTCCAATTTTCATATAAATCGGTTCAGCCATTATCGCGTGAAAAGGTAACAAACATCCAGACAGACAGATATACAAACAAAAATGTCAAAAAGGCGATTTTCGGTTTCAGGGTGGTTAATTATATATGTTAGGACCAATTATTTTTGGAAAATCGAAAATTACCAGAAAAATTTCGGCTACAGATTTATTATTATTATTATTATTATTATTATTATTATTATTATTATTATTATTATTAGAGATGGTAGATTTTCGCAATCACGATAAATGCAACATGTGTCCAAATGCTACCAAAGTAAGTAAATTTGATGTTTAAAAACATGTTAAGTATATTATTGTAGTTTTTAATCCGTGATAAAATGCGAAATAAATTGAATACAGAATGTGAAATGTGTTTCTTCCGTTTTCCTTGTCTTTGTCGTATTCATTGGCAGATGGCTGGGCAAAAACTATTTTTGTTACAAAGCTCACTATTCTACTTAACTTATTCGGTCACGTGACATAGTTTACGATAGCAAGAAACACGTTATGGCAAAAACTCTCTATTGAATGAAAATTTAAAATCAACATCAACCATCCTACTGATGACCTTGTAGTAGGTCTAAAAAACTCGTTTCATTTTTCACAGAAAAGACATGATATAACGTAAAATAACTTTATATTTATGTACTAGCCGTACCCGTGCGCTCCGCTGCACCCGTTAGAAATAAATATAAAGTAATTACATAGTTAAAATAGGACATTTGATCCAGGGAACATTCGTGTTTGATAGAAGGATAAATCGTTTAATATGTTACTTAATTTAAATTGTATTTAAAATATTAAAATGCGATCATTTTGATCCAAAGACCACTCATTTGGTGCAATGACAATTCCTTTAACATGTTTCTTAATTGTTATTACCAATTATTTTTGGAAAAGCGAAAATTAACGGAAAAATTTTGGCTACAGATTTATTATAATGTTTATATTATATTATATCATATTATATTATGTAAAAAGTGTGTTGATAACGGATGTACTCGAATTAGAAAGTTTTTAATTTGTTGTGGGAGCTCTTGAATCTCAGGAGGAATAGCTTTTACAACAGCGCAACGTAATCTGCTTGGCTCATTACCCAATTTTTTTGCATTGCATTTATTGCATATATATTTTATGTATTTTAACACGATTCAATTGAGCATAGTTAAAATTTGAATTATACAATAATGGATTGCTAAGCTAACGTACTATTACTGCATACTAAATCAATACACTCACGTTGTTCGTTAATTCTCTGAGATAAAAATGAATATGTTCATAAACATTATTTTAAGAAATAAAGGAAATGAATATACAGAATAACCTATCAAGTTTTCTGTGCATAAGAAGCTATTTTAATCTTACCTGTCCTCAATTCACTCACAAGTTACTGTAATAACATTATAGCATTATGTCCATCCAGAGAAACTACACTTTCCAATGATGAAATAATAATTAATTATACAAATCGGTTAATTTAGTTTCCGATATTACTTCATACAAACACAGAAACATTGTCTGTAGGCTATGTTTCATAGCTTTCGATTGTTGTGTCCAAGGCCCCTTATAGACGAAGTCATTTGTTTTTTATTTCAATACACCGTCTTAGATGGCAGTTATTTTAATTTTAAAACTCATTTATCTCATTAAATATCAGTCCTATCAAAATTTTTCAAAGAATAAAACTTATCAGAAATCAATTTTAAAGAAACTTTTGTTATGTAACATTTTTCACAAAAATCAATAATAAGCGAGATATTTCGATTTATTTAATTTAGGCCCCTTTATAACCCCCCTTTTAAATAACGTATTTTGAATGCCATATAGCCTAAAATCTAAGTTACAACGAACTTAATTTATATTCCAATTTTCATCGAAATCGGTTCAGCCATTATCGCGTGAAAAGATAACAAACATACAGACAGACAGACAGACAGACATACAAACAAAAATTTCAAAAAAGCGATTTTCGGTTTCAGGATGGTTAATTATACATGTTAACACCAATTATTTTTGGAAAATCGAAAATTACCAGAAAAATTTTGGCTACAGATTTATTATTAGTATAGATTTTCAGATTATATTCGAAAACTGAAACTGTAATTTAATATCGCTGTCTATTTGTTAAATATGTTTATGCTCGACCATGCCGAAATGTAGTAATTATACACCTGGTAGCAGCCCTTTAATGGACCTCATTAAAGTACACCTATTCATTAAAGTTCAGGTGTTCCACCAATCAGAAAACATAGTTGTAGCAATATGAAAGCGCAAGTATCGATTATTCTCGGATATGCAATCGAAAGACAACTAGCGAAACGTCACGGAGAGTGGAAATCCAATACTGTCGCAGAAGGTTATGTTCTGTTACTATAATAATTAGCGTTAATTGTAAATAATATTCAAATAAATTCAATTTGTCTTCTCGTTTTTCAATATCTAAATCAATTTCAAGGTTATATCAAGATTAATGTTTATTTTACTCTCTAGATTATATCAAGGTCAATGACATTTGTTTCTCGGAAAAAATCAATACTTTCGCGTCTGCGCACATCTCACAATTTACGAGATATTGCACAAGGTCAGTTCCGCTCCCCAGTCAGATAAGAATAACATGAATACTTTTGAATAATTTCAAGTTAGAAATATGGTCGAGCATAAAAAGTCGTATGAAACTTGCCTATAATGGTAATTAAGACGCTCGTATGAAAATTATAAACATACTCGCGTCTTAATTACTACCATTATAGGCTCGTTGCATAATGTACTATTAATTCACTACATTATATAAATATTTCGTGAGTGAAACATGGTTATAAGGCCAGCCAAGTGGCGATTACCGACGGCAGGAGTCCGAACTACTGAGCTCGTCGTATGTTTTCTGTTTGTAGCGATAGCAA